>JAUTXW010004963.1:407500-921447 GCA_030620095.1 Kuschelorhynchus macadamiae | reverse complement strand
AAATAAATTGTTTTATTCTCGTAACTTCTGAACTGCTTAAAACTTTCAAATATTCCGCCAATATTTTTTTATAATACTCAAATTAATTATTCAAATTGCATTAAGTTGCAAGTAGGTTGTTGTAGGCTTATATATAGATCAAAATTTAGCTTGGAAGCAACATATAGGATATTTAAGAGTACAAATTTCTCCAATAATTGGAATTTTAATTAAAATTCGTAATTATATTTCTCTTAATTTCTTAAAATATATATATTTTGCTTTAATGTATTCAAAATTACAGTATCTAATGCAGTGTGGGGCGCTGCATGGAAAAAGAAAACAATATAACCATTAAAAAAATACAAAATAGATCAATATAATTTATTTACCGTTTACGATATCTGGAGCCCACCATTAACGTATTGCTATACAAGTCTAAAAATCTTTAAACATTTCTATAATGTATAATACTAAATTGTGTATTTTTATTCATTCATCAACTAAAAATATAAAAAACACGAATTTGAATTTTATTACAAATAATAACGTTCATGACCATAATAGAAGACAAACTGATTGTTTAACCACCATAAAATAGTAATTTTGGCAAACAATGTATCTTACACAGGCAGCTAATTATTACAGTAATCTACAAAAGCATTTAAAAATATTAACAAAATTGATACTTTTAAAAAACACTTAAAGAAACATTTTCTGCAGAATTAATATCTTCACAATTGATGTATTTTTTAATGTTTACAGTTTTTAATTTATTTCTAATTTATAATAACGTTTATCCGCTTATATATTTTATATTAATTATTTATTAGTTCTTTTAATATTTGCAGTTTTTAATTTATTTGTAATTTATAATAATGTTTATACATTTATGTATGTATATTAATTGATAATTCAGTTCCCCCTACTATAAACAATGTTGTAATAACTAACTGATTAATAAGAAATACAGTTTGCACAGTTCCATTAATAATTTTTAGTGAACTAATTTATTAAAAAAAAAACATTATGACAGCAGTCAAAAAAATTGATTTTTTCCTGCGACTTTTAAACTTATTAAAATTTTTAAATACGTTTTCATAGTCCCATGTAGCTTTTAGTGCATAATTTATTTAAAAAAATATTTTGACATCTGTCAACTTACGCCCTACGTCCCTTAGTATAACTAATGCATTTTGTTATTTAACTAACATAACTAAACAAAACATAATATTTTCTGCGCTGGCATCTTTTAGTTAATTCTCCGTATATTCGTTAACACCGTATTTAATAATACTTACCCACCAAACAATTTAGGATTACCAAATGGGCAAACTTGTATTGTTCGACAGTATCTATCATATTAGGTCGTTGGTTCCTTAAGTGCTCTAACATAGATAATGCGTCCACATATCCCTCGCCTACTGCCATCCTCAGGCATATGTCACATAGGATAAAGGTTCCTGTTCTACCGACCCCAGCACTGGAACACAGAACAAATAAGTTCCAGCCATTTTCCTTTTCTTTTCTAGGAATTTAGGTCATTTAGTAACATACATATATATAATATATATATATATATATATATATATATATATATATATATATATATATATATACAGGGATATGATAAATTAAGGAATAAATTCATTATATTGGAAATTAAAAAGGTAATAGAAAAACGCTCGAACCAGTCGATTTAGATATATTTTTACGCATATTTAGAAATTATTTTAAACTATACAGGGTCACTCACAAAAGTTGTACAACAGTCATCTTTGATTTTTTCAATACAACGCCTTATTTTTTTCTGCTGATTTGAATTCTCTATGAAATTCTAGATATTTTTGGTATAACATAACCTATACTGAAAATCAACAGTTATCGAAATATGTTTATCTAAATAAAACATAAAACACATATCAGGAAATTAAATAAGAAAACTATTTTATTAAATTTTGAAAATGTCCACCATTTACAGCTCTACAATGCCCTAGACGATGGAAAAACTCTTGTTGCACATTAGTAACTGTATCACATTGAATATTTCTTATAACTTTTCGAATACGATCCTTAAGAATTTCAATAGTATGTGGCTTATTTTTATACACTTCGTTTTTCACATACTTCCAAAGAAAAAAGTCTAACGGGCTTAAGTCCGGCGATCTTGACGGCCACTCTATTGTCCCACGTCGCCCAATCCATCGTCTCGGAAAGGTTTCATTTAAGTATCTCCTGACATCAGCTGCAAAATGGGGTGGTGCCCCAACCTGTTGATACCATAACAGTTCACTGGGAAGATCCGGATCGTTTACATTAGGATGTAGGGTAGCTAATGCTGGTATAAGATTCTCTTCCAAAAATTGAAGATACATTTGCCCCGTTAGTGAGGAATCAAAGAAATATGGGCCTATAACTTTATTGCCTACAATACCTGCCTATACATTAACACTTTGACGATACTGTGTATGACTTTCCCTGTACCAGTTAGGATTTTCTTGTGCCCAGTGTCTAAAATTTTGTTTATTTACTTCTCCATTGAGACAAAATGTTGCCTCATCTGTGAAACAAATTCTTTTGACAAATAATGGATCATAATTACATATGTTGGTCATAATTTCGCAAAACTCGTTTCGGCGATCTGAATCATCATTTATTAATTCTTCGAATTTCACTTTATAGGGATAAAAATTTTCTTTTTTCAAAAATTTGGAAACTGTTGTTTGATGTATATCATTATCATAGGCTGCGTCAGTAGTTGAGGAATGTTGATTATCTTAAAAAGTTAAGAGAACGTCTAGTTTCTTTTCATCTGAGATCCTAGGGCGACCTTTTCCAAAGCGGTCCGTAACACTACCAGTATCCGTCCATTGCCTTTCTATTTTGCTCACTGCAGACTGAGTAACAGGTTGCCTATGAGGATATCTATTGTTAAACAGCTGACAAACTTCTTTTTGTGTCCTAGTCTTATCACCAATACCAAGCATTATTAGAATTTCAATTCTTTCTTTCTCTGTTAAACGCATAGTCAATATTTGAAATCAAAATGGCAGATCGTAAATAAATTATATGACTTGTCAACACAGTGACAGTGACAAAGTCATTTTTCTTTGGGATTACGCGACAGACATAGGTAGAGTATACAAATGTCCGATAGATTATTAAATACACAGGTTTTATTTAGATAAGAATATTTCGATAACTGTTGATTTTTAGTATAGGTTATGTTATACAATAATGTCTAGAATTTCATAGAGAATTCAAATCAGCAGAAAAAAATAAGGCGTTGTATTGAAAAAATCAAAGATGACAGTTGTACAACTTTTGTAAGTGACCCTGTACAGTTTAAAATAATATCTAAATATGCGTAAAAATAAATCTAAATAGACAGGGTTCGAGCGTTTTTCTATTACCTTTTTAATTTCCAAGATAATGAATTTATTCCTTAATTTATCATAATCCTGTATACATAAATATATATATATATATATATATATATATATATATATATATATATATATATGTGTGTGTGTGTAACGATATGAGCGTTTTAAACGTCAGTAATAGTAAACAACTCGAGGAACTTAAGAGAGCTATATCAGACCGCAATGCATAGCTGAATCAAACCATTACTAAGCTCCAACAGGAACTGCAGTCATCTTTAAATAATACCATTGAGGAACTGCGTGCTGAAAATAGCGAATTAAGGAAAAGGATTGAACATATAGAAAGGAGGAATAGGAAAAACAACATCGTTATATTTGGCTTACCTTGTAAAAATCTACATACCACTGAGCTGGTCAACTGGGTTATAACGGAACTCCATAAATTGTTGGAATTTAAGATTGACCTTTACGACTTAAATAACTTTTATTTTATTGGGAAGGCCCAAAGCTCCAATCGACCCCTATTGCTGGAATTCAATAGTTATATAGCTAAGACTAAAATCTTCAAAAACGCTTTTAAGCTGAAGAGGCAAGGGTGTCTCTATCTCGCACGATCTTTCTCCACCAGAGCGAGAAGTCCAAAAGGTGCTGGTTGCAAATCTAAAGCAAGCCAAACAAAAAAAGTTGGTTGCCTATATCAGAGGTGACAAACTACATATTGGCGATGAGATTTTTACGTAGGCAAAACTTATAAGCAAAAAAGCAAATAGAAAGAATTCAGTAAACTCTAATATTGAATCTGCTGGCGCCGAAGAAGACGTTTTTATACTACCTTCTCCTCGTCTATCAATTAGCGCGCCAAATACGCCTGAACAAAATCATACTAAAGTCAAAGAAGGTAAAGAAGTAAAAGAACCAACAATGACGTGTGGCAACGTGGCTGAGCGTGCTACACGGGCTCCCTCGGTGAGAACGTCAGAGTCTACGTCATCGTCAACAACATCGTCAGTACTTGCTAGCGTCGACTGCAACAAGGCGAAGACTACGAATAAGCCGAATGGTGCGACTGGTACGGATACCCCTCCCTTAAATCCCTCTCTGAGGTCGAGATCTACCCGCGTACAGGTGCCAGGAAAAAAGTAAAGAAGGTTTTTGCAATTGGAAAAATGAGTGGATGTTATAGTTAGTTGTAAGTAGTTGTAGGTTTACTATGATCTTGTTTATGATAACCTTTGTCGTAGAATAGTAGAATTGTAGCATTTTGCCGTTTTTTTTATTGTATATTAATTGTATATTGGGATTACCATGAATCAGTTTTTATCAGTGAGTACGAATACAGACCTTTCGAAACACTTAAATTAGACGATATCGAGTCTTATAACCATACTTATAGTAACCATTCAGGTTCCACTGTGTTGCAGCAGAATATTAGGAATATAGCGAAAAATTTTGACATTTTTTTGACAGTGTTAAAGCAAATGTCGGGTTGTATGGACTGTATTATGTTGACTGAAACGTGGCAAATTCCAGACAAAAGCTTCTTTGAGATGGAAGGATATTCCTCTTATTACAGTAACGGTAATATAAATAAGAATGATAGTGTTATGGTTTCTGTAAGGAACAGTCTAAACTGTAATTGCAGAACAATTAGTATTGGTGAGAGTCAGACCATTGAACTAGAAATAACAACAAATATTTACTATATTTTTAATTACATCGATATATAGACCACCATCCACTTGCTGCAATTTGTTTTTAAATGCACTGGGGTATATCTAAACAGGTCAAGGGTTGATGCGTGGCTGGTGGGTCATATAATTGGTGGTGACATAAATATAAATATAAGGGATGAACATAATGAAACAGTGAATAATTACTTAAATCCAATGAGCGAGTTTAAATATATATCATTAATAAACACTAGAGTTCAGAATGAATCATATAGCTGTCTGGACCATTTCTGTGCAAAATGTAAATTAAATATAGAAAAAACTTTTTCCTCTGCAGTAATTAAAAATGATATTACTGACCATTATACTCCAGTGCTCAATGTTTCCAATAACTCAATCAATTTTGTACACTCTCAAAAAACAATAAAAGAAAAAAATTATTGTAACTACCAAAATATAAGAAGTGAATTAAAATTATATAATTGCGAATATTTCTACAGACTAAACGATGTACAAGAAATCACTACATACTTTCTTACCACTCTTAAACAAATAATAATTAACAACACCCGAAGCGTCAAAATAAAAAAATAAGATCAACCGCGTAAATGCTGGATAACAAACGGGATAATAAAGTCCATCAAAACTAAAAATAAACTATATAAGAAATTTAAACAAAGTCCAGTTCTCTATAGAAATGAATATATACGTTACAAAAATTCGCAGACTAATAAAGAAAACCAAAATATCGTTTCTTCGTAATAAAATAGACGAAAACAAAAATGATCCAAAAAAGCTATTGAATACGATTAAAACAAAGTACAGATCTATCTATAGAAATAAATCAAATCAAAGATGAAAGGGGAACACCTGTTGAAAATCCACAGGAAATTGCAAATATATTTAATAACTACTTTACAGAGGTGGGAAGTAAGTTTGCAAAAAACGTATCACCTCCAGAGTTGGGAATAGAACGAAAGAGTCAAACTTTAAATTCTTTCTATTTGCAAGAAACTGGTCCCGAAGAAATTGAAAAAACAATACTCTCCTTAAAGCCTAACAAAGCTCCTGGATATGATCTAATATCCTCGGAGGCGCTAAAAGAAATTAGAGTTGAAATTTCTACGTAGCTCTTTTATAGTCAACAAAATAATAAATACTGGGATAGTTCCTACTGAATTTAAAATTACTATAGTAAAACCTTTATCTAAAAAGGGTGACAAACTAATTACCGAAAACTACCGGCCAAGTTCGCTTATTACATCTCTAGCTAAAGTTTTTGAAAAAATAATAAAAAATCGATTAAGCGCGTATCTGGATATCTTTGGGATGAAAATCGGTACGCAAGAGGCAATAAATGAATTGATTTCTAAAATCTACAGGTCCGTGGATAGCAGACAACCGACTATGTGCATTTTTCTCGACCTATCTAAGGCGTTCGATACAGTGGATCACGTTCTACTTCAAGAAGCCTTGGTGGTCAGTTGGAATTGTTTCAAAATTATTTGTCCGGTAGGAAGCAATCCGTTCAAGTTGATAATATACTTAGTTCTGAGAGGGAAGTTTCATGCGGAGTGCCTCAAGGTACTGTACTGGGCCCAGTCTTGTTTTCAATATATTTGAACAGCCTTTTCGATTTAAAGATCAATAGTGAAATTATAAGTTTTGCAGATGATACCGTTCTGTCTTATGTTGATCGATATTGGGAATTACTTAAACAAAAAGTTCAAGCAGACCTGAAGAAAATCTTTAACTGGTTTTCACACAAAGTACTAACGGTGAATTATGAGAAGACTAAATGCATGTTTTTACCTCCTACAAAAATTACATGTCAAGATTTAATTCGATAAACGTTAACTACAATAATCAAACTATTACTATCCTAGCAATTCCAGAAATAAAATATTTGGGAATCACCATAGATTCGCATTTACGATGGGATAGCCATGTAAACAACGTGAAAAATACTTTAAGAACGCTTACTTTTAAATTTAAATACTTCACTGCATTGCTCGACATAAGGTTATTAAAAACTTTATATTACACTTTTGTTGAGTCTAGACTCTGTTATGGACTATTAGCGTGGGGAGGAGTTAATGATAATTATCTGAAAAACCTGGAAGTTGTGCAGAAAGCAATTTTAAAAATTATCTTTAAAAGAACAAATTTATATATTAAATATTAAAAATATGTATTTTCCTAAATAAAAACCATAATATCTTAACATTAGACCATCCGCATAACACTCGACAAAGAATACAAAGTTTTTCTAAAACATCTATTTATAAAAAAATCATAGGTCAAAGAAGCTTCCTTTATTTGTCTCCCAGGGTGTATAACTTTTTACCTGCAAACTTAAAAAAATTCATAACTGGCCAAAACCTGAAGTATACATTTAAGAAGCAGATAAAGCAATTTATTGCGTCAAGTTAGAGAGACGCCATACATAACGTTGTCGATATGAAAAACTGATATTATATTGTCTCTCGTATGTCAATAGCGTTGCGATTTTGTGTCTTTTATTTTTCTTTTTAGGATTAATGTATGTCCAGTGTGTTCTTTGATTCTAATATGTTAGCAATCATCACCTACATCCGGTGTAAAGGCTCATGTAGGTATTACTATGTTTATTTAGGATAAATATGTATGTGTATTATGGGTGTGTATATATTATATATTTGAATTGATTGTTTAGTAGGTATAAACTACTGTAATTATATTGTTTGTATATTTTTAAAATATTGTAATTGAATGTATCTAAATAAACATCTATCTATCTATCTATCTATCTATCTATCTATCTATCTATATATATATATATATATATATATATATATATATATATATATATATATATATATATATATATATATATATATATATATATATATATATATATATATACTTATATATATATATATATATATATATATATAAATATATGGTTGACAAGGACTATATATTCTTTTAATAATAAAGTATATTTGAGTTTGAGCTTAAATTTTATATCTTTGGTTTCTGGTAAGTAATGCCATTCCTTTTACAACTATTATTTATATTTATATCCCCAACCATAATAAAAGTGAACTCTTTTTGAACATTTAAACATCGAAATGTTGATTTTATTCGTGCGAATATGTGTGAAATCAAATGTGGGTTTCTTTACGCAAAATGTCTAAAAATCGTAATTACAAAGACATAAACGAAGCATCTTATACTGCGAAAAGCTAGGTTATATATTTAATAGTTTTTGTTACCTGCTATGAACGATTAGTGGAAAATCTTTGGATTGCAACTTCAGAGTCGCATGTAAAATCGTTTCCAAACTGTCGGGAAATGAAGGTACCCCGTGATTTGGCCACACTTTCAAGTGAAGTTGTCTAACCTAAAAATTCTTACAAAGTAAATGTAACGTAGGATAGTATTTAAGTATAGTTTGCGCAAAGATTTGGTTAAAGTTTGAATAATTCCAGCGAAACACCGAAGTATGTGTTTATTTTTAATCGCTGCCGATATACAATAGGTGAAGCGTCCTTGTTCTATGACTTTTGCTGAAATAATAGATTCTTTAGATTCATTTAAATTCAAAAAAATTATTAAAATTACGAAATTACTTACTCCAATTTTATGTCATCTAATCAAAACTTCTTTTAAACTAGAAATGTATCCGAACAATTTAAAAATAGCCAAAGTTTTTCTTATTTTTATATACAATAAAGTCGAACAATTTTTAGAAAATCAAAATGTCTTGTTTTTATGGCTTTCGCAAATCCAAGGACACTGAGGTAGCAGCAGTTGATTCAGTAACAAAAATTCATCGCGGTTTAGACAGACATGAAAAATGTTGCCTATTGTTCTTGGATTTGTGTATTCTCTATACTTTAGATAGTTTTACAAAAATAAATGTTATCATTAATAAAGAATTATTTAAATTTATATATATATATATATATATATATTGCTTTCGATTGTGCCACAGTATACCCCTCCCGTGATCGATTTCTGGGCCCTTACCCTCATCAGACAGGCTTGTATCCAGAGATATCTCAATTAAGAAATCATCGATGCTACACAATCGAAAACGAAAACGTCTATAAAAGTGGAAGAGTTCCACGAGCCAAGCATAACACTTGCCGCCACCTATTGGGGATCCGGAGAGTACCGGCTGCGAGCCATAAGGCTTTTAGCGAATAGATTTAAAAGTGCGTGGTAAATAAATAAATAAATCAATATATATATATATATATATATATATATATATATATATATATATATGTTTCAATTTTTTTCTTGAGGTAGTAGTATTAATTAAATTTAAATTAATTTTCATAAACTAATTTGAACATAAATGTAGAATCCTAATAATTTAACAAGCATAATTTACCACAAATAAAACATAGAATTAGAAATTAAATTAAGTAGTTAAGTAAAATGTAGGCACAGAAAATAGAAAGTGAAAGTATGTAAATACTTTCACTTTCTATTTCCTGTGCCTACATTTTACTTAACTACTTAAATGAAAAACTTATTGAAAGTAATAATTCAAAAAAAAGACATTTTTTTGAATTATTAAGAAATTGAATAATTGAAATTGAATTTTTTATATAGATATTTTATATAATTTTCAATATAAAAAAAAACGTTAAAGCTTAATTTAGAGAGTTGGTGCAATATTGTAAAGTTCTGTTTTGTTTATTTTGTTATACATTTCCGAAAGCTCGGCGTATGTAAACAAACGAGTTTTACTTCAGCCCCAGACCGCTACCTTAAGAAAAAAAAAAGAATAAAATTGAAACTTTTGTATTCAACCAGTTCGGTTGTGACTACCCTCCCACTCACCTATATATATATATATATATATATTTATATATACGTATTTATATATATATATATATATATAAACATATATATATATATATATATATATATATATATATATATATATATATATATAGGGTGTAATTTAATTGATGGCTGAAAATGCAGGATATGATATCCCTGCTTATTTAAGAAAGAAAAGTTCATATGAACATACGTCCTAAACCTTTCAGCTTTTGAGCTACAGGGTGTTGAAGTTTTAAAAAAAAATTCGTTTTCTTATCTTTCTTATTCGTTTCTTATCATAACTTTAATACTGTTCTTAGTATTAAAAATATTAAAAAATAAAATTTGGCACGCATCTACTAAGCACCAATAGGCATTTTTTGCGTAGAAGATTTTTTGATAATTTTAGCAGTGGTGTCCGTGCGGAATGTAGACTGGAGATTTTTTTTAAAAAAGTATGGTACGCCACTGCTTAACTTTTTTTCGTCCGACGCATTGTTTTCGCGTAATAAAAATAAAAATTGTTTTCATGCATTTGTGGTATAACGAAATTATTTTAAACTAGTAGGCTGGTGCTCTATTTTGTTTCTAAAATAATGACACTTGATCAATTATGTTGCGGTCTTATTTTGACAAGTATTCATAAAAGCTGCAGTTTTTTATATTGTGAAAATTTATTTAATCAATAATAAAAAGAAAATAAGTAAACTATGTTAAAATTTACAAATTCCGAGTTAGCAGATATGCATTTCGCCTACGAACTTGCTGACGGGAATGCGTTTATGGCTAGGCGGATATATCAAGAGCGGTATCCAAACCGTATCATTCCCGATGCCAGAATGTTTTCAAGAATATACAGAAGACTACATGAAACTGGGAGTCTTAGCATTGACAATAGTTCCAAAGGGGCACATCGCACGGTGAGAACACCAGAATTAGAGGAAGTTGTTTTGAACACAATTGAGAACATCCAGAAACAAGTACTAGGAAAATTGCGGTAATGCTAAATGTTTCCCATTTTCTTATTTGGAAAATACTTGTTGACAGTTTACTATACCCACATCATATTCAAAGGGTTCAAGCACTACTGCCGCGTGATTTTCCATTGCGTTTAAATTTCTGCCGATGGTTTTTAGAAAAACTCGAAGTTACTGATAAAGCAATTACTGAGGCCCATCATCAGGAGCAGTTTTCCGTGAATGTGTAGGCTGAAATAGTTGGAGATTTCCTCATAGGACCGTTCTTCTATCCAGGACGACTGGATGGACTATGCCGACGCCACTTTTTTGAAAACGATTTGCCAATTTTGCTCGAGGATGTACCTCTTTTATTAAGAGAAGAAATGTGCTACATACATGATGGTGCTCCTGCACATTTTAGTATTCATGGTAGGGAATTTCTAAATGAGGCGTTTATCATTCGCTGGATAGGACGTGGAGGAACTCAATCTTGGCCTCCCAGGTCCCCTGATTTAAATAGTTTAGACTATTTTTTGTGGGGGCACCCCAAGACTCTAGCTTATACTACACCCGTTCAAACTATGGAAGAACTAAGGCAACAAATTTTACTTTCTTGCCAAATCATAAGAACTACTCCTGGAATTTTTGAAAGGCTTCGCCAATCCATGAGAAATAAAATTAAAGCCTGTATTCTAGTAGAAGGAGGACATTTTCAACAACGTGATAATTAAATTAAATATTAGTTTATTTTATGCATAGAAGTTGTCAAAACTTGTAAGAATTTTTTTTAGTTTACATACATTGCAAAATCGAGGATTTCAAAAATAATTCTCATATTTTTTAATCTTCAGTCTACATCCAATACGGACGCCACTGGTAAAAATATTAAAAAATCTTCTACATCAAAAAATGCCTATTCGTGCTTAGTTGATGCGTGCCAAATTTTATGAAAATACTAAGAGCAGTAATAAAGTTTTGATAAGAAAACGATTTTGTTTTTAATTTTAACACCCTGTGATGGTGCTCCAATGGGGGTGCGGATGGTGCTCCAATGGGGTCCTCGCTATCACCAGTAGTCGCGAATTTATTTATGATATATTTCGAGAAAGAAGCTCTTGAGAAAGCAAGTTTAAAACCCAAATTATGGATTCGTTATGTGGATGACATATTTATTATATGGCAACATGGTCATGCAGAGCTCGAAAAATTTCTGACTCACGCAAATTCAACCCGCCCCAGAATACAATTTACTCTAGAGTTAGAGGAAAACAACAAACTACCATTTTTAGATGTTTTGGTCACAAAACTACATAACGGACATTTCGAATACACCGTGTATAGAAAAACAACACATACAGACAGATATTTAAATGCAAAATCACATCATCACCCAGCACAAATTCAAGCTGTAGCAAATACTCTAATATCCAGATCCGTGCGATTAACTGACACACACACGAGACAAAACGAACTTAAGGTAATATCTAGTGCTTTAAAGAAAAATGGCTACACAAATCGCACCATAGAGAAAGCTATTAATGCACAGATTTCCCGAACAACGAACAACAAAAAATATGAACTGGAAAAGCAACGAGTAGTCTTACCATATGTAAAAGGCACAACAGACAGAATCGGAAGAATTCTAAGGAAACACAACATACAAACAATACACAAGCCACAAACAAGTATAGGTAAACTACTCGGAAACCCAAAAGATAAAATCAAACTGGAAAACCACGGAGTGTACAGTATTCCTTGCCAGGACTGTGAAAAGTTGTACGTAGGTCAAACGAACAGGCGAATATCAGCAAGAGTGGAAGAGCATAAACTCAGCATCAGTAATAAACAAACAACCTCAGCTTTATTCTTACATCATCAGGAAACCGGCCATAAAATAAATTTCGACGGGTGTAGTGAGATTGCCAATATAGAACATTATAAGACCAGAATAATCCGAGAAGCCATAGAAATTGAAAAACAAGGTGAATTGAATAAAACGGACGAATCATTAAAACTACCAACAGTATGGAAGACAATAATTGACAAATCTAAAATCGCAAAAACTCAAGCGCAATTAGCGCAACAACAACAGCACCATCCGGAAAACATAAATAAAGACCAACGCCTGCGCAGATATAACCTTCGGGCCCGAGTGGGGGTATAAAAGGAAGCGTCGCAGCCACCAACACTTCAGTCTCTATTCGGACGCGAGAAAGAAAGCTTCGAACATGCCAAATGTGATTTTGGCGAAACGTCAGCAAAACTGTTCTTTTCAGAACGACAGTAGTGAACATATGAAATATATATATATATATATATATATATATATATATATATATATATATATATATATATATATATATATATATATATAACATGCCAAATGTGATTTTGGCGAAACGTCAGCAAAACTGTTCTTTTCAGGACGACAGTAGTGAACATATGAAATATATATATATATATATATATATATATATATATATATATATATATATATATATATATATATATATATATATATATATATATATATATATATATATATATATATATATATAAATAAACTGCCTGATGGGCCTTGCCGGGTCAGATGCCATGGTAGCAGATGGCCCTTGGCCCTGAAAACGAACATAGCATCATGTTTTGGACGATTCTCGACAAAATGGTGACGGAGTAATCCTTACCGTTACTGGTTTCGTGTTGTATAACTTTTTACGACCAAGAACCGCCCCGACACTGAAATTTTTGTTTTTCTTCTATATATATATATATATATAATTATATTATATATTTATTATATTATATATTATTATATTAATGTTTTTTGTTTTTTTTGACCTATTATTACTTACTTCTCTAGGTGCGGAGTACCGGTATCGAAGTTCGAACTTTGCATAGTCGTGATTCGTATAATCTTTGGAACTTATATTTTTAATTATATATTCTCCGAATGTTACTTGTTGGTTTACGTCCGGCCAGTACTGCTCAGTTTTTTCCTAAAACATATATTTACAGTGACAAACAAAAAGTGTGCAGCATATTGAATCATTTGTATATATATATATATATATATATATATATATATATATAACTTCAATGGGATGCTGGATCGACTGTCGTTAGACCTAAATCGCGCTACTGAAGACTAGGGATGGGCGACATCAGATTTTATCAATATGTATCACACAACATTTTAGTAATATTTGTAATATCATATTTTCTGATTCCTTCAAGCGGTTTTAATAAACTTTTTTTTTGTTTTAAAGGTATATTATTAGACTTTATTCTTGGGTAGAATGTTTGACATAAAACAAAATTAACCTCAATTACAAGGCGATTCAAACACTCCTGTTTTTTTATCCAAAATTTAACTACATTTCTAAGTTAAACAGCAAATCCCAAAATTGTGCTTATCATGTTAAATGATAGCCCCAATTTTGCTCTAAAACGTGCTTTTTAAAAATCTTTGCTAACTTGTTCCATTGTTAAACTATAGAGATTTTTCTAAACACCTACATAATTGTATGATGTTTTTGTTGTAAATTTTTAAAATAAGTAAAGGGGGCTTTGAAACAAAAATGCATCGATTGTCATCTGTCAGCCACCATATTCAATAGTTTATTCAAAGCGCTTTAAAATATTATCAAAATGCCCAGATATAGTGCGAACGTGCTTATGCGAGCAATCGATATATGTTATAAAGTGTCTTATCACAAAGAATTGTGGCTGAAAGTTTGCATATTAAACAAAGTGCTTTATCAAGAGCATGCCGCAGATATCCAAATACTGGTTCAGAGCAATCTATTACGTCTAGAAAAATAAAAAATCATATCCAGGTAACACAACATGTATAAAAACCATTTCAAAATCGGTTACATGAAGCTCATTTAAATTCCTGAGGCATCCTCAGTTATTAAGAGGACACAGACGGTCTCGTTTGATTTTTGCCAAAGAACATGATAACTGGGATTTACTCGAATGGTCACATTGTTTATTTGCGGATGAATCAAAGGTTGCACTTCATCCTGAAGACAATCGTATCAGTGTATGGCGTCGAACAGGAGAGAGATACGAAGAAAAGTGTTCCTTAGGTGAAATTCCATTTGGAAGTGATTCTGCAACAGTGTGGGGAGGAATATTTCCTGGTGGTCGAACAGAATTAACAGTTGATCTTAATCGCTCTGTACATGCATTTCGTTATTTAGAGATTTTGGAGAATAACATACCGCAAGTAGCTGACAGATTGGGCAATTTTGTTTATGTGTGGATAGGGCAGAAATAATTAATACGCTTTTCGAAAATCATCAATATAATAGAATGGTTTGGCCCTCCCCTCAATCCGCGTTTGGCAATCCCAGCGGATTGTAGCCTAATCGAACACATATTATTATGGGATGCTTCAAAGCAGCTTGGAATCAGTTTATGTATCTAAATAGTAATGCATATTTAAAATTTATGTTGCCCTTCTCCATGCATCATAGGTATTATTTTGTTTAAAGTATAATATGCTTAATTATAACTATTATGATTAACATACAGATTAGAAATGAATTTTTATCCTTTGCACACTTTAACATACGCTCTTGCAGCACTGGTTTTGATTTATTTTCAGAGTTTTTAATAGGGGAGTCACTTGATATCGTGGGGCTATCCGAGACTTGGCTTGATTCTTCGTTTTCCAGTGAAGAAGTGAGTATACCTGATTACAGAATTGTTAGAAGAGACCGTGAAACCCGTGGAGGTGGAGTCTTTTAGCTTAAAATTCTATTAAGTTTAAAATTTTGGACACTCTGCCTTCCTATAATTTGCTTGAAAATCTGTGGATTTCATCCAAGGTCGGAGGTAAGAGTGTGTGTCTGGGAACCTTTTATAGGCCGCCTACAGCGAATCTTTATACATGTTTAGATTTTTTAGAGTCTACTTTAACATCATTTCTACCTGAGTATGATCTAGTCTTATGGGGCGGTAATCTTAATGTTGATATGTCTCAAGACAGTAATGCCTCTGCTTTGTTTAATAACTTATTACAGAAATATAATTTGTATCAACTAGTCTGTGAACCGACTCGTGTAACAGATAATACCCGTACTTTAATTGACCTAATAACCACTTCAAACAATCTTGTAACGAATGTTGATGTTGTACCCATAGAAGATATTTCAGACCACTCGTTAGTTGGTTGCTTTTTTTTCACACTTGTCGCGATTTTTCTAATTTTGGTTTAGAAATATTTTTAAGTGAACTGGAAACTGTTTATTGGGATCAAATATATAATTTTACAGATATAGATGATATGATCACTTTTTGGAATAATAATGTTAATTTTCTTTTTGATGTTAGCTCCATTTAAAACTGTTAGCATAATAAGCATTCTGCCCACTTTGTCCAAGGTATTGGAAAAGGTTGTTGCACAACAAATGAACTGTTATATAACTAAGGCTCGTATTTTGCCTGTGGTGCAATCAGGATTCAGGTCCTGTTACAGTACTTGTACAGCTCTCCTTAAAGTTTCAGATGATATTTCCACCGCTGTGCACAGGGGACTGAATACCTGCTTGATTTTGCTTGATTTTAGCAAGGCTTTCGACACCCTGGACCATAATTTGCTTTGTGATAAGTTGTATTCTTTTGGCACGTCTAAGACCGTGATCTCATTCTTTAAAAGTTACTTAACTGAAAGAAAGCAAAGGGTAGTTTTTAATGGTAATAAATCAGAATTTTCAATAATCGACAAAGGTGTCCCATAGGGTAGTATTTTGGGGCCTCTTTTGTATTTACTTTAGACATCTGATTATTATACTTACTTGAAATATTGTAATATTCGTTTATATGCAGATGATTCCCAAATTTACTCTCCGAATCGCATACTGCAACGTCAAAAATTAATGAAGACCTTGCTATGATACACAGCATTTCTAAAGCGCACTATCTTACTCTCAATGAATGTAAACCGGAAGTTTTGCTGTTTGGCAAAAATAGTGAAAATTTTTTTCTCTAAATGGTACCGATCTTCGGTTCTCTGAAAGTTGTAGAAACTTGGGAGTATACTTCGATTGTAGCCTGAGGTGTTTAAGGCATGTAAATAATTTATTACAAAAATCGTATTTTAAACTAAATGTGTTATATAGACACAAAGATATTCTGAGTACTGAAATTAAACTTAAATTATGTGATTGTTGATTTTGTCGTTTAGTTCATATTGCGATCTAGTATATTGGCCTGCTTTGCGTCAACAGGATAAATACTCACTGCAAAACGCGTGTATACGTTTTTCGTTCAATTTACGGAAATTCGATCATATTTCAGACTGCTTTCGGGATTCTCATTGGTTAAATTTGAACGAGCGGTTTCAAGTTCATATGGCATGTTTAGTATACAAAATTAATGAAGTAGGAACTCCGCAATATTTATTTGAAAAATTATGTAAAAGAAATGAGGTACATAATCGTTCAACTAGATCTGCATACCTCTATGATATGCCCAGATACCGTACATGCTTATTTCAGCGTTCATTTTCATATAATTCCGCAAATATCTTTAATAAAATTCCCGAAGTTATCAAAAAGTCCCCCAGTGTCCATTCGTTTAAAAATAAAAATTAAAGAATTCGTGCTGGGAGGGCGTAGGTAGATTATATGCTTTCTACATGTATTACAATTTAGGATTTATTTAATGTATATATATATATATATATATATATATATATATATATGTGTGGTAGTTACTTATATATTTAAGTTAAGTTTAATTAGTGTTTAACGATGGTTGCGTGGAAGAACATTAATTTGAACGTCGCCATCATTCTAATAATTTTTGTATATGTCTATATTCACATCATAATAAAGACTTTTTGTATTGTATTGTATTGTATTGGGGCTGTCATTTGACATTATAAGCATAGTTTTGGGATTTGCTGTTTAACTCAGAAATGTAGTTAGATTTTAGGTAAAAAACACGTGTATTTGAATCACCCTGTATAGTCATTTGTGTTTTATGTCAAATATCCTACTCAAGAATAAAGTCTAATAACGTATCTTTAAAACAAAAAAAAAGTTTATTTAAATCGCTTGTAGGAATCAGAAAATATCATATTACAAATATTACTGAAATTTTCAAATTTCCATGAGTGTATTTGCAACGAAGGCGGATTGGCAGTCGCAAAAAAAAGACCCTTACTTTATCATTTTCTTATGGCGCATAATTTGTTGACAAATATATTAGACACTAAAAAAATGCCTCATCTTTGTAAATATGTAATCCGTTTATTCACAACTATCGACGTTTCTGGCTACCTATTGTTATTATCAGCTACCTATCGATATCATCGGATATCTATTGGCATTTATCGATAAGAGTCAATATATTTTTTTATTTACCTATTTTTAATCGATATATTGCTGACCTGACGATAACTATCGACTTATCGATTAAACGCCCATCCCTACTTGCAACATCGCGCAAAATGTTTCCTTTTCTTGACGTTCCGCCTTTCTTTACTTGAAGTACCATTTTAACGGTCGGTTGCAGAAAGCTCAATTAAAGTTTAGAATGTTTAACGGAATGTCAAATTTGACAGCGAGTTCCTAGATTTCTATAAGCAGCTTGTCAAATCCGAAAGCTCGGTTAAATATTCTAAAAAACAATTAAGTTTTTTGCAACAGGCTGTATTTTACTATACTAATTATATTTAGGTTAACTCTACAAATGTAATATTAACATCAAAGTCACGGAAATATGTTTCTTTAAGAAGTATCATGGCCGAAAGCTAATATTCAGGTTATACGTACTTGCCCTTTTTCTATAGCACTAGAGATCATAACAATGTAGGTCACTTGTTCCTGCCACACCATTCGCCAGAAGTCGTATACAGTGTTCTGTTTTGGACCTTGAGTTGCGATGTAGGCCCTTGGATGTCTGTAACCCTACAACAATTTACCATCTCAACTATTTTCATATATATATATATATATATATATATATACAGGGTTAGACATATATATATATATATATATATATATATATATATATATATATATACAGGGTTATTCACGCAACCCGTTCTTTAAAAGTTTTTGGTGATGTCATTTAGATAAAAATTTCAAATTTTGGGATTAAGGTAAGGTCAAGGGGTACTTCTTTTTTGAAATATATTCAACTTCCTGTCACTTCCGGTTTAACCGCCAGTTGGTATCAACTTGCTTATTTTAAATGGAACACCCTGTATTTTATGATATTTTTGGATTCTACGGAGAATTTTAATGCTACTTTATGTAGCATGTCCTATACCTAAGTTCAAGGGTTCTTAAGATATTTGACCTTGAACCGAAAATGGACCTTCGAGGTACCAGATTTTAAAATCTCGTATTTTTGTAAGTTTTGAAGTTATAATCTTCATATTTTGCAAACGATCGGTAAATAATCTTAGGTTTCTATTTTTTTTTTATTGAATTTGTCCATTTTTTACAGGGTGTCCTAAATTTAGCGGCAAACATTCACATTTTCAAAGCCGCTAAAGTCCGTTTTTTTGAAATGGGAAACCCTATAACTTTATGCACTATCAAATGTAGAATTTCATTTTCTATCGAACTGTATTAAGGTTCCCTATACCTATTCGTAACCATTTTCGAAATAATTGGGTTTTATAAAAATATCGTAATATTTGCTTAAATGTTTAGATGTTCCAATGGTGAGCCATGGAAAAACAATTGAGATCCGGTATCCAATATGACAGATGATTAGTACGCGTTATTTATCGAAAGCTGTCAGTGATAAACTAAATCTTCTAAATCGAAATGGAAGAATACTCAAACGCTGATATTCTCAATCTATTTTATATTCATGGAGAATGATGTAAAATTTTGGAGAGAACGTGTCGTGTGTTTAATGAACGCCACCCTGATTTGCCGCCAATGAACAAGTCAAAATTCAAGAGGATTGAAACGAACTTTTTGCGTTTTGGCAAGGTTAAAGCGAACATCATATGCACCCTTATTTCTTTCAAAACGTGCAAGCCTTGAGACCTAATGATGACGTCCGACGAGTAGAATTTTGCGAATTCATGTTTTTGAAAATTCAAGAGGGCCCTCAATTCCTTTCAAAAATATTTTGGACCGATGAAGCAAAATTTTCTAGAGAAGGAATAACAAATAGAAGAAACGAACATTTCTGGACAGCAGAAAATCCGCACGCTTTACGCGAAACGCGTTCTCAAGAGAGGTTTAGCTTCAATGTTTTCGGTATAGTGTTAAATGATCAGGTGCGGTACTGTATTTATGAAGACAATTTAAACAGTGATAAGTATTTGGAAATTCTACGAGGGACGGTTTCTGAATTTATAGAAGAAATTCCTATTGGTGAGCTGCAAAATTATTGGTATCAATTAGATGGAGCACCAGCACATAATTCCGCTGCAGTTTATCTCCAATTATCTCGAATTTTTGAAGATCGCTGGATTGGTCCCAATGGTCCTTGGACATGGATCTCGCGATCGCCTGATTTAACACCCCTAGACTTTTATTTATGGGGATTTATCAAAGGTAAAGTCTATGCTTCCCCAGTAAATAACCAACAAGATTTACTGGACAGGATACGAACAGCTTTTGCCGAATTAGAAAACGGACAAATTCAACGGGCCACAGCAACTGTACAAGGAAGAATTGAAATGTGTCTTCAAATGAACAGACAGCATATAGAACATTTGTTAAAATTCAATTTTATTATTTTATTTATTTATTGTTGATTGTTAGATTGCTATAATTTTTAAGTTCACTAAAACAAGTTTAGAACAGTCTCGAACTTAGTAGATTTGGTTAAAAATAATGGAAACAATTTATTACATTTTTTATAACTTTTATAAATTCGTTTCAATCCTCTTCAATTTTCTCTCTTTCATTGGCGATAAATGAGGATGTTTTTCATTAAAAACATGGCACGTTCTCTGCAATATTTTGTAACATTCTCCGCGAATATAAAATAAACTGAGAATATCAGCTTTTGAGTGTTATTTTATTTTAATTTAAAAGTTTTAAATTAGCAAAAACGTATGATAGTTTAATAAAAACCTGATTATTTCGAAAATGGTTACGAATAGGTATAGGGAACCTTAATACAGTTCGATAGAAAATTAAATTCTACATGTGATAGTGCATAAAGTTATAAGGTGTCCCATTTAAAAAAACAGACTTTAGCGGCTTTGAAAATGTGAATGTTTGCCGCTGAATTTAGGACACCCTGTATAAAAATAGACAAATTCATGAAAAAAAAATAGAAACCTAAGATTTGCTGATGTACGAAAATGAAGAAATGGGCCATGCTTTATGATCGTTGACAAATGAGGCAAATAGGCATTTTTACAAATATCAAAGAAATAATCGTTCCCTATTTCACTATTAAAATGAAACCAATAAATTAGGTAAGTTTAAAAGAAATTAGTTATTTATGTATTATTAAACTTTAGTTTTTAGTTATGTTTGCCTTATGTCACTGTCATTTTGTAATCGTGACGTTTGGAACAATTATTTGTTCAGTTATTAAAAATGTCATCTTAAACCTGTAACTGTCAAGTTAGACCTTGCCTAAATTTAGACCTCTTTAGTGAATACTATTGTTAGACTTTTAAACTATAATCAATGCTTTTAACGCGCTTTTATTGGCTTCCTACTAGTCTGATTGTATGTCTGGTTCAAATCTTGTAATAGATTTTTCGCCACTTTCGATTATTTTCAAATTTGACATGCGTACGCTTTCGGATATAAAATATCCGAATTTTTTTAGCCAACGTTTAGAAATCCAAAATGGGGGCTCCAGTACGGCCGACGAATTTTGTTACTTGTGTAGATTAAACTGAACATTGGTGGCTAGAGAGCATTTAAAAATTCAAAATAGCGGTGCCAAAATGACAATGTCAACAGGTCGGACGGATGATTTTAACATTTGTGAAGATTATTTAAGAATGCACAGCGAAAATCAAAATGGTGGCGCCACTTTAGTGAACAAATTTTGTCATTTGTACAGATTCGGCTGAAATATCAATATCTAGAAGTATTTAAGAATGAAAGTTATGAAATTTTATTCAATATTTGAGAATTAAAAATAGCGGCACCAACATAGCAGACTAATTTCAAAACGTTTGCAGATTTGATTAACATTCGGCATTTAGGGGTATTTAAGACTGCACATCATGAATTTTTGTCAACATTTTAAAAATTCAAAATTGTAATGCCAACATTGCGGAATTTTAACATTTGTACAGATTTGAGAATACATATCATATATTTTTAGTAAATATTTAAAAAATGATAGGAATGCTTAAATAGCGAGCGAATTTTAACATTTATACAGATTTGATTAAAAATCGATATTAAGTGTGTAATTTATACAGTTTTAATAATAAATATTCAAAATGGGGATGTCATCAATCAATCAATCCGATAAGTACTTTTTTTCAGATATTTTTAAATATTTAATTAGGCCACCGTTTTGTTCCCCCATTTTTACCAGTTCATCCCTATATAATATTTGTTTTTTGAGCAAAGTTTGAACATAATCGATGCAGTAGTTTTCTGCATTGACTTTTATAACATTTTATTAAGCCGCCATTTTGGATTTGTAGAAAGACTTATCAGTTGATGGTCATGTCACACCTAATTTTTCTGCAAAATTAGGATAAAATGGATAAGCAGTTTTTTAGTAATATTTTTTTAACATTTCAGTATTTTGTTCAGCCATATTGGATTTTTACCAAAATGTTACCACGTCATCATCATATGATCTTTAATTTTTAGCCAAAACTTGAAGTAAATAGGACAAGCAGTTCTAGAGCTTTGTCGCGGACAGACATACAGACTAACCGACGGAACTGAGAAAACTTGTTTATTTGCAACTCGAATACTTTCCTCTTGCGAGTAAAGTAAAAAAAAGCGAGCCCCATAAGATAAGAATAGAATAGCCAATTGTCATATTGTTTTTCCATGTTAATAGCTTTTTTAAATTTTTAAAAAATAAAAGATTTTTTTTTAATTTTCAATATTCTAAATCTTAAATTTTAACCAGTTTAGAACACGTTTACGAACACATTTTTACTTTTAATGCCCAAAGAGTCACCATTTAAATTCCTTTACCTTACAAGACTTATATAAAAAATTGGCTTAACTCAAGTGAAAATTAAAAAAAGGAGCGGAATCATCCGAAACGTTATTATTTCCCCAGATTTCATCCAAAATCTAGTGATTTCCGAAATCGAAATAATTATTATTATTCTCTGATAGGAAAAACTATTGTAATCTGAGGATTCTCACGTGACCCCCGACGAAATAAACGTTCTATTATACCGAACCGGATTGGTTAATAAGTTATGTGACCCAAAATAAGTGCATAAGGTATCTTCCATTAGACATGTCTCCTGGAAAAGGAAATCTTGATGTTTACTTAGTGATTAAAAGAAAATTCCAAACTGAAACGGTCATTTTTTTACGAACTCACTTTGCCGCACCATAGTTAGGTCAACTAAAGCTCCTAATTTCGCAATGTCCAAGATAAAGTTAATAAAACTTATTTATTAAATATTTAAAAAATCAATGTCCTTCTACCGTCACCGCACCTTTAGAACGCTGCTTCTTGAGGTTAGGCAATATATAATTAGAAGATTTGAACCATAATATCAACAAATACACAATAATACATTAAAACATATGCAGTAGTGACCCTAAGAAAAGCTTGGTATGTAATAAAATAGTTTTTAGCAAATTAATTTCTTTAATGTTAAAATTTATTGTAGTTCCATGACCTGCTATTGGTTTTTAAGCCACGCCGGTCACATGACTCTGTAGCAATCTGTACTGTAGACTATTATACTTTTTTACTATAAGGAGCCATTGTCAATGAAAGTGGGATGGTCTAATACGTGGAGTTGTCGATCGGGTTTGCCATATCTAACTAAAACTCTTGTTACTGGTGTAATTTGATCTGAGGCTTTGGGTATTTTAGTTTGTATTTTACTATTTTGCAATAAAAGTAATTTCTTTATACTGCTTAGAAACTAATACTGGAAACACATTACTATTCTTTGTTTGAAATTTTTATTGCATCACGCAGTGGCGGCTCGTCAGGGTAGGCCTCTGAGGCCGCGCCTCACCCCCAAAATAAAGGAAAAGAGAATTTTTTTATATAACTTTTTATCTATTACCAATTAGAAATATACTTTTTAACAGTTTTACAACATAATAACATTAAAAAAAAACAAAATATAATCCCATAATAAATATTTTAGAAAATAAATTCTGACCACATCAAAAAACCGACCGTGCAAACCCATTCCTAAAGAAAGTGCTCTCGAATGAGGCGAAATAATTTTAGCTTGGAAAGTTTCGACTTCTGACCTATTTATCAACGGCCGGTGCCGATGCCGGCGAGTCACCTGATTACGACAGAGCGGGATGGCGATTGCCGATGCACGCGTTTTCTATTGCATTCTTGAGGCGATAAATCTGTAGCTTGGATATGCTTTTATTGGTTATTTAAATCACATGACTAGCGAAATATTCCAACGGCTTCTTTTTACGTGGTGCGTGCGGCTGAGAAAGAAATAGGAAATAGATTGCGATAATCGCTGATTGAGGGCGTTCTGTCTTTTAAGGTGAATAAATACGCGTGAGTAAGTTTTTGTTTTGTTTTGATTTGGTAAGTTGGACCGTTCCATTTTTTGTATTTGCTTTTTGCTTTTGAAATGAATCCTATTCACGACATTATTGCTTCATTAATTGAAACGCCTTTCTTAAGAAGAAGCGAAACTGAAAAGAAACAGATATTAGGTAGCCGTCCGACGCCGAAAATTTTACCAATATTTAACGATAAGAGGCAAGGTAAAAAATATTCAAGAACTTTTCAAATATCTTGGTACGAAACTTATAGGTGGCTATGCGGAAGTATTTATAAAGAAAGCTTATATTGTTGGCCTTGTATTTTATTAGGTTGCGTCAAAAATAATCGGAGATCAGGGGGCGGATATTCGGATTTAAAAAATTTTTCACGAGCAGTAAAATCGCATGAAAGTTCAAGAGAGCATATTAAAAATTCGGTAGCACTTACAAGACTGGAGCAAAATAGGGCGACTATTGCGGATGCACTACAAGAAAATGCAAGTCTTAATAAAATTGTTTATAATGAAAATGTTCGAAAAAAACCGTTTATTATTAAATTATTTAATTGATGTTATTACTTTGGGTAAACAGGACTTGGCATTTCGAGGTCATAATGAAACAACAGATTCTTTTAACCGTGGCAATTTTAAGGAAATATTTGCATGCTTAATAAAAAGAAATGCCGAACTTACTGAACATTGTGCTAAATTTAGTAATATTTTTACGGGACAATCTAAGACTATACAAAATGAACTAATTGGTTGCATACATGACTATATTCAAGAATATATAAAAAAAGAAATCAATGACACCGATTGTTGTTTTTTTAACGTAATTGCGGATGATAGTACTGATATAACAGAAAAATCACAGTGTTCAATAACAGTTAGGTATGTGACCAACGGATCTTTAAAAGAAAGATTTTTAGGATTTTTTGACGTTAGCGATAATAGAACAGCAGAGAGCCTTTTTCATTTAATACAAAACAGCTTAGAGCCTTATGACTTTAAAAATAAATTGGTCGCGCAGTGTTACGATGGGGCTAGTGTTATGGCAGGTGAAATAAACGGGCTTCAAACAAAAGTTAGTGAAATAAACGGGCTTCAAACAAAAGTAGTTAGTTGATTACCCAAAGTCGTATATTTTTTGCCACTTTATTAGCAATACCAAATTATTTCCACCAATCATCAAAACGGTCTTTTGTGCTTAATCAAATAGTAGGTAAAAGAATTCCGCGAGCTGTAGAAACGGGATGGTATACACGGTCTAAAATTTTAAACTTAGTGGCTAATGAATGGGACAATTTAATTATAGTATTTGAAACTATTATTAATGACTTAAGTTCTGGAACAAAATCTATTAATGGTGCAAAAGGATTTCTAACGCATTTTAATGATTTCGAATTTAGCCTTTTAACGCATATTTATAAACAAATTTTTAGTTGCACTGATGTACTGTTTCAAATATTACAGTTAAAGCATTTAGATACAAATTACTGCATTTCGCAAATAAACCTTACCAAGCAACGAATTATTGAATTTAGAAACGAGGACCATTTCAAAGAACTTTTCAATATTGCTAAAAAAGCCACTGTTCTGCCAACTAACATACGTCGAGGGCAATGTTCTAGCGACTTTGATATTTTTACTAAATATAAAATATTATATTTCGAAATAATAGATTGTATAATTCTTCAATTAGGGACGCGGTTTGAAAATTTAAATAATTTAAATTTCTTTGCTTTAGTCGATTGCACAAAATATTCGGAATATGTTAAATGCTTTCCAGACGACTTATTAAATAATTTATTAAAAAATTATCCAAACATTTTTGACAGAGATAGATTAAAGAATGAGCTTTCTGTATTGTATAGGGATGAACAATTTTCAAATTTAGATGTCGAAAAAAGTCTAGCTTTGTTATTTAAAGATTTTAAAGCAATTTTTGCGGAAGCATATAAGCTTTTTAATTTAGTTTTAACTATTCCCGCAACAAGTGTATCGGCCGAACGAAATTTTTCATGTCTTAAACGGATCAAAACCTACCTAAGAAATACAATGACACAAGAACGGCTTTCGGGTTTAGCAATGATGTCAATAGAGCAGGAATTACTGTCAAAACTTAGTGAAGACCAAAACTTTTACGACCAAATTATAGATAAATTTGCAACCTTAAAAGACAGACGTATAGATTTAATGTACAAAAAGTAGTTTTTTTATCTTATTTCATACAACTATTTATTTTAAGTTTTAATAAACTAAATTATGTTTTTATTATCGCAATCACCGCTATATTTTAGTGATAGGTGTACATATTTTACTTGTTTTGTTTACTTTTTATTTACTTTTTTTAGAGTTTATTTTTTTAGTTTTTAATGGTTTAGTAGGGCTATTGGCGATGACCTCCATTAAAAAAAAAGGTCAACGCGTCGCAGAATAATACCTCATGGGTGACGTGGAAATTTATTCACATTTAAACAAAATTAACCTCATGTAGCCTCACCCTTCAATATACTCACGAGCCGCCACTGGCATCACGTTTAAACATATTCACCGTAATATAAATTGGTATAAACATTGGTATTCCTGGCTAGGCTTGGCATCGTCGTACGATCGACCTTATACTGTGAGGTAATCTTGGCAGTGGCTAAATATGTAAATAAAGAACTCTATTTTTATTCTTACTCTAAGGCTCCAATAGATTTATTAATCATTCCTATCATCCAATGAATATGAAAATAAATCTAATATTGAGTATGAAAAGAAAAGCAGTCAAGCTAACTCACCCTGACCTTAGAGAGAGCAGTCTTAAACTTTTAAAGGGTATTTTGGTAGAAAATTCTTATACTGTAAATATGATTAAAAATTTTGTATATAACACTAGATACAATACACCTGAGAACATTTTCCAAGAACCTAGTCAACCTAGCCTGAGAACTGACTAATATTCCAAACCAAATGGATACTGTACGGGTGTCCCATTTTAAGTACTTTTGTGGAGTATCTCCGCTATTTTTGTAGATAGAAAGTTGAGGTTTTCGCGACAGCGTGCTACTTTTTCCTAAAACTAAAGATACCGTTAACAAAATTTTCATAGCCCTTTTAGTTTTTAAGATACAGGGCTAAATTTAAAATGTTGCACCCCTCGTATCTCAACTATCAGATAATTTATCGAAAAGGTGAAAACTGTTTCTTATATAACTTTTCCCGTAGAATTCAATACCGGAATTAGTATACAGGGTCAGGTCAAAAAGTTATCGGCGTTCAGTTTTGTCTTCAGAAGAACTCGCACTCCTTGAACGTACTGATCTTTCATCTTGGCCTTCCCTCGTTATTATTATCTCCACCTTGTTATCTCACAGTATTCCTGTGGTT
The DNA here is from genome assembly GCA_030620095.1 of Kuschelorhynchus macadamiae. NCBI lineage: Eukaryota > Metazoa > Arthropoda > Insecta > Coleoptera > Curculionidae > Kuschelorhynchus > Kuschelorhynchus macadamiae. Next base: position 893,618 of record JAUTXW010004963.1, on the reverse strand, counting down.
GTATTTTATACTGACGGCATTATACTAAGTCAGTACAAAAACAAACAACTATTGTGTATCTGTGTTAAGTCCTAATTGAGCCAAATGCGATGTAAACGTTGTTGACTCTTTCCTGTTTCCACAGCCTTTTTATTTCTATTGCCAAGTCGGTATATTTGGCGATCTTCTCACTGTATTTCGCTTAGATGTTCTCATCGCTAGGGACAGCCATGTCAATTAAATAAGCGATCTTTTCTTTTTTGGATTGGAAGGTGATATCGGGTCTGTTTGCGTGGATTGTTTTATATGTGTGGATATCGATGTCGCAGTAGAGCTTTTAGACTTCGCTTTCAAGTATGAATGTTGGTGTATATTGGTAGTAAGGGCCTGTGTTCTCCGTTAGTTTGTATGTTGTGGCTAATGCTTTATGAACGACCTTCGCTGCTGAGTCACAGCTAATATAACATACAGCTCCACATCTCTCTTAGCGGGAATGGTTTGCGCCGATCCCTTCGCGCACGGCGGTTGGCAGCCATTTGGTGGGAAAAGACGACTGTGGCGTGCATGATTCGCTTCGCATTAATATTTTGCGTTCAGCAGCCATAGTCGTGCGTTGCGAGAGTTTAATTACATAGATATTTTTAAATTGTTTTTGCAGTATAATGAGTGAAAAAAAGATTGGACATCATCATGTTTGTGCAGTGCGATCCTGTTTTAATAAAGGCTATAACTCCAAGAAGAAATTTTTTCGATTTCCCAAAGAGCCTGACCGGTAAGTACTTATTAAAAGTTTTCCGGGCTTTTGTTGGCTTTTAGTGTTACTGAATTAGACAAATTTGAAATATGTTTTTGAAGCATTATCTTTTTTTAATGACTGTAACACACAAAAATGTATGGATGAAAAAACACTTTTTCACATTGCAGCCACGAAAGCTAAGTTTTTGGAAAAATGAAAAGTTGTATGAAAGATATTGTTAAAAACATATTTTTCATAAAATATCTCTTATGGAATTTGCAAAGAACTGATGCTTTATAACACTAATATCGATTATCTTTAACTAAAAAAGTATTGTTTTTTGTTTTTGAAAGTTCCTGCCTTCTAATCCAGTTCAATAACTCAAAATGGTGTTAATTCTTGTTATTGCTTCTAAACATATGCGCAAATTAATATCGATATTGGATTTGGAATTACGTCACATAAACACACATAACTTTAAAGATATTAATAAATTAAGATAAAGAAAGAAGATTTTTGCAAATAACTCGGGATCTATTAACATTTTATTGATTTCTCATAAAAGGAGTCTATTTTTAATTAACAATTTTTTTATACTTTTCGGTAATATTTGTAGTCGGATAATTATTGTAAACAAAATTAAAATGATTTCGCTATACTATATTATTAGATTGAATTTTTGGAGTTCGCGCTTTTTTATTGGAAATTTCTTTCTCTTTAAGAATATTTCTAAATGTTAGTAGTTTCCGAATAATTTGCAATACACTAAATTACCTTTTTAAATAATAATTTGTTATTAGGCTCTGAAATTGTTTACGTGATAGTTTGAAACTTTTTCATATTTTTCTAGACGTCAGGCGTCATCCGCGCCATTTTTTTATATCTACTTTTGGTTTATATTTGATGGTTACTTGTTAAACAAAAGCCATGCATTTAAATGATTTCGCTTTGTGGAGACTTTACCACAACTGTACTAAATTATGAGATTAAGACGATGAGAGGTTATTAAATTAAAATTACTATTAACAGATTTCTGGAGTCCATGCTTTTTATTAGAAATTTTTATCTCATTAAGAATATTTCTAAAAGTTAGTAGTTTCCGGGTAATTTGCAATACATTATTTTTTAAAATCTTAATTTGTCAATAGACTCTGAAATTATTTACGTGATGGTTTGTTGAAGATAATTAAAGTCGTAAATAGTGTTTTTTATAGTTCTTTGCGTTTTAGTTACCGCATGGGTTGACAAAAGTTTTAGTTTATTCGCTAATTTTTCCTTAAAATAATTTGAGGTTTCTTTTATTTTTCAATTACTTATAGATTTATAAAATGTTTCGATTAAGACAAATAAACCCGTTGGTAATACATCTAATCAGTTTTTCAGCCTAAAATGAAATTTTATTTATTAAAAAATCGGATAGGCGCCTCTTTGAAAGTATAGAATATGAATTTAATATTTTCGAACTTGGTTATTAAAATTTTAATTTAGGTACTTAAATAAATCTTGCAGGTAAAGGAAGATATATTAGATCAATAAAAAGGCTTTTATTTGGTGGGGCAGGTAGAGTAGATTTTTTTCGAATAATATAGGCCATACTTTGAAGTAATTAATGGTCTGGTATAGTAAAATGCAAATGACAACCCCGGCCGGCGCCTTTCGATCAGATAAAAATATTTTCTTGGTAGGTATTTCCAATGGTCAAAATCGAATAAAATTTGCATGAATATAATATGTCCTTTAGAAAAATAAAAAAAGCAATATTTCTAATACAGATTTATTATCCCGAAACTCCAAAGGGCCGGCGACTGTCTTGGTTTATGATGTTTTATTGCTTTTAAACGTGTGGTTATATAATTAGTACGAATGGAAATAAATATTTAGGTGCAAAAAATGCACTATGTCCATTAATTATCGAATGCACTGTTGTACAGAGTAAACGGGACAGGTGAATTTTTAGGTAAAATTTGAATATTTTTAAAACAAGAGATATTGAGATGCGGTTTTCAGCTATTTCTTATCTTGCAAATTTTATTGAATAATACCGATTTAGGAGTGAAACTCGCTTGAGCCAAAAATTTATTTATACAGGATGTTAAACAAAATGGCAAATTTTTCAATTATTTGTTCTGAAAATTTAGAAAAAAGATTTTTTATTCTGATTGCGAGATTAGCTTAGTTTTTTTAAAACACAATTTTAAGAGTTTTAAAATTTAAAAAGCAGATATTACTTCCACATCTCCAAAAGACGGGGAAGTATAGTATCGGCTTTGGTGTCGGCAAAAAAATGTCCGAAAAATTATTTTCGCTAAATCGATTTAAAATTACTCAAAACGTGTAAAAAACCTAATTTCGGCGAAAAAAATGTTTCTGTCTGTCGGTCTGTTTGTTTACCCGATAACTCTCGAAGGAATTGTGCTATCGAGCTGAAATTTGGTACACAGGGAGGGGTCCATAGGAGAATGGTTCGGATTGTTTTTGGGAAAAATCGGCTTAGGGGGAAGAGGATGTAAATCGGTAAAAAATAGTTATTGATTGTAAATTGCCGAGTTTAAATGACTCAAAACCTGTAAAAAAACTAATTTCGGCGAGAAAAAAATCTGTTTGTCTGTCTGTCTGTATGTCAGATTACGCGATAACTTGGGCTATTGCGCTGAAATTTGGCACACGAAGAGCAGTCCATAGGAGAATGATTCTGATCGCTTTTATGCAAAAACGGCTTAGGGAAAGGTGGGGTTAATCGGTAAAAAATAGTTATTTTTTGTAAATGATCATGTTATATGTCCTGCTTGAGATTTCTGTGAAAATAAGGGGTTTAGGCTATGTTAGGTTAGGTTAGGGGATGAAAATTATGCTGTTTAAAAAATCGAGTGTTACGTAGTTCTATGGGTTTTTGAGGGTATTGATTTCAATTTCAAAACTCGTTCATCATTTTAATAAAATTTTAGGGGAGGAGAGTAGGTTGAAATTCTAAATTTTATTTTTTTTTCGTCTGAAAACAAGGGTCGGGTAAGAAAATATATAGGTACTAGTTTGACACGATGTGGAAGTAGTGATTCCATTGGCAGCGGTTTTTTTTGAGGTATGTGTGTTTTTTTGAAAAAAAATTTTTTTTTTCATAGTACATAGTCATAGTTGTTTTTTACTAGAAAGCCCCTAACTTTGATTTTTTTACAATCTATAGAGTCTGCACTACACAAAAAATATATAGAACGTGCACAATAAATGACAAGATTAGTTAAAAACCTAGCGATTCTAACGATCGTGTGCGTATATTTCGAAGAAATTCAAATTTAAAAGATGTTTAAGTTCTAAGAAGTACTGAATATTTTCTGCAAGCTGGGGTCTTTATTTTCCCTTTAACTTTATCATTTTTGAAAATATAGGTGTTGCTTTTAGAACCAAGTTTGCTGTGACCGGGTGATACATGAGACAAGTAACAAGCTGATATTTTTGTGGTCTTAAAAATATCTATTTGAAATTTGAAACATTTGTCTAATTCCATAAGAGACAAATTTCCGATGCAAAAACAACTAAAAGTTACTTCGAATTTTGCCGGAAGTGACTCTGCTTTTTATTTAAAGAAAAAAAACCTGTATATTTTTTGCACTATTTTATTCAGCCTATAATAGTCTTCTACTATATTCCACAAGTTAACTTTTTGCAAAATGGAGGCTGGACACCTATTTCAAAATTCAACATTGCCGCATTTTACAAAAAATACAGGCGCTATTTATAAATATATGTTTTAAATAGTCCAAAATAAACTTATTTTTTGAATTTTTTACTTTTCTTTAATCGAAAGAGCATTTACTTTAATGGTACCTTGTATATTTTATAAGTCATTTTCGCCATAAAATTACGTTTTTAAAGATGTGTCGCATGCTTAACTTTATTTTCAAGATAACGATATGCTAGACATCCTTGACAAATCAGGTAGCCTTTCTCTAAAATAAATGGCTATTTTATAGTCATTGTGAAGTGTTCTAAAAAAAAACAAAACAGTTTTAAATTTTGTACTGTATAAATGCATTTTTTTTTTATAAAGCGGCAATGTTGAATTTTCAAAAAAATTGCTGTCTAGTCGCCATTTTGAAAACAAAAATTAAAATATCGTTGAAAAGCTAAGTTTAGGTTGAATGCGATAGCACAAAAAAATATATACAGAGTCCTACTTAGTGTTTTAACACCTCGGAAAAAACCGGGTTTTTCCCGAAAAAATCCGTTTTTTTCCAAAAGATTAAAAAAAAACAAAATATGGAAAAATACAATTTATAATTATCCTAGTTTTTATTTTTGTTAACATGAAAAATAAGTTAAGAAACAAAAAATGTTCTTCCTTAAAATTAGTAAAGAAAATTTAAAAAGTTAAAAATAAAGAACCAAAATGTATTAATTAAAAACTTTAAAATTAAATTAATATACTTCCAATTGGAAAAAAGCCGGTTTTTTTAAAACACTAGTTCTACTTAATTAAAAAAAAAATAAATTAGGGGGTCAATTCCGGTAAAATTGAGAGCCAAAAGGAATTACTAAATAACATTTTTATTTTTTTATACTATCTTCGTTTTTTTTTAAATTTTACAGAGCTAAGGTATTGGCAATGAAAGCCAATCGAGAGGATCTGTTAGACAAATTGGAAAAAGCTCATAATAGCTACACTCTTTGTGAAGACCATTTTGAAGAAAAAATGTATACTAGTCATCTTCATACACGATTGAAAGCCACTGCAGTTCCTACATTATTTCCATCTCTTGAAGGAAGTTCTAAGAGCATTAAGGGTGACCACGCATATAGTAGACCCTTGCTACTTCCTGCGAAAATCAGACTTCTGGATGACAGAATTTTAGTTCCAGCTATCACAAATACTGACCCAGGTATTTACGATATTCTATAATTTTGTATTGTTAAGTTGTAACAGCTAAATAAAAGTGTAAGGATCTTTTTTGCGAATTTTGCACCATGGTTGGTGTGAAGGAAATACGTTTTTTCTACGATCTTTGAATTATTTATAAACTGATGTTATTTTCTTCTTCTAGTAGGTCAAACAAACATAATCAGAATCAAGCCTACAACCACGGCCAAAGACAAGGTGAAAACCGAGGTCCAAGTCGAGGGTGAAACTCAGGACGACCGCGACGTAGACGTGAAAACCGAGGACGAAATCGAGGTGGAAACCGAAGTTGAAGTTCCAGGGAAAACCGAGAATCAAACTGAAGCCAGACCCTTCGATGCTAGTAGTCCCCCTCTGATGTCTCCAAGTTCTACCCAAACATCAGCCAACTTATCTTTTGATACTCCGAGGAAGAAAAAATATAGACGCAACATTAAATCTCTTACTACAGAAAATCAATATTTGCGAAAAAAAGTTCAGACACTCGAAAGACAATTAGATAGTCAGTTAGATAATATAACTTTAAATCAATATATGTCTCTGACATTCAAATTTTGCAATTCGGTCGACACTGCTAAAATTATTAATATGCAGATATCACAAGGGCGAAAACATCCAAAGGGTAGACGTTATAGTAAAGAGTTCAAAACTGAATGTTTGTCCATATATTTTGCCGGTCCCCGAGTTTATAAAAAATATTTAATGCATAAATATAGCCTTCCAGCTCCCAATACATTGTTAAAAGAAATTCGAGCTATTAAAATAAGACCAGGATTAGAAAACGCTGAATTTTATAATTTGTTAAAAAAAAAGATTGACGGTTTTCAAGAGCAAAATAGGTATTGCCTACTATGTTTTGATGAGATGTCTATTAAAGCAAATTTGTTTTATGAACGGTCTCAAGACTGTATAATTGGACTGGCCATAGATGACAAAGAAGAGAAGATCTTTAAACCAGCTTTGACTGCATGCGTGTTCATGTTAAGAGGACTTTATTGCAAATGGAAACAGCCTCTCGCCTATTTTCTTTGTCATACTTCTTGTCCGGCGCAATTATTGCACGAAAATTTAAGTAAAGCTTTGCAAAAATTGAAAAATATTGGCTTAAATGTTTGTGCAGTTACTTCTGACATGGGTTCTAATAATATCAAATTAAGTAATATTTTAAATATCTCTATTCAAAATAGCCGTTTTTGCCTTCAAAATCGTTACCTTTATTATATTTTTGATGTGCCCCATATTATAAAAGCCATTAGAAATATGCTAATGAAGTATGACTTTTACGTTGATGGTAAAAAAATTTCTTGGCAGTACATAATTGACTTTTATGAAATAGATAAAAAATTTCCGGTTAAAGCAGCACATAAATTAACTGACTCACATATATATCCCACAAATTTTCAAAAAATGAAAGTTAAACTTGCCACACAAGTATTTAGCAATTCTGTTTTTGTAGGCATGAGTTTTTACATCAGATTTGGTTCTCTACCTGCAGAAGCCACTGAGACTGCAGAGTTTGTTAAGAGAATAGACCAGCTCTTTGATATTTTAAATTCGTCACAAACTTCACCCGGTAAAAGGTATAATGCAGCCTTCAAAGGGGAACCCTTTCAAATGGAGTTTTTGACTGAATGCCTATCTTTTTTAGAGAAACTTGAAGTTAGAGATAGAAATAATGTAAACTTAACGAAAAAAGTTAAATTCATTAAATGTCTTCAAATTTCTATCAATAGTATTCTAAATTTATTTAATTATCTTCGTGAGAATGCTAGTTTTGATTATTTATTTACCCGAAAATTAAACCAAGATTGTCTTGAAAATCACTTTGGTAAAATTAGAAGTGAAAACGGCAAATGCATCAACCCAACAGCCATACAGTTTCACAGAACTTTTAGAAAGTTGCAGTGCGTTAACTTACTTAACTCAGGTGCAGAAAATTGTGAGGCAGATGCAGATCAAATGCTCTTAAGGCTTCCCGGCTGTAAAGACGATTCTATACCTGAGGAAGAGACCAGTTAACTAAAAGAAGTAAGCCTCGAAATTAATAAAATAAATTATTCCCGAGATGAAATGTTAGAAAAAAATTTTATAAGGTATGTGTGTGGATATCTTTTAAATAAATCCCTTCGAGTTCACTCTTGTGATAATTGCATTAAATATAGCAAAGACCACAAAGATTTAGATGATTCATCCGTTTATTGTTTTTTAAAAGCATATGAAAATGCCGACAAAGATACGTTTGGAAACCTACAAATGCCAAATGATAAATTTGTAGAGTTTATTTGTAAAGTCGAACTAATATTTCAAGAACACTTTGAAACACTTGCAATAAAACCTAACCTTTGTAGCAATCTTTTTGGTTTAACTAAATCATTGCATTTTATTCATCCATGTGAATACTTTCCCAAAGAATTTGTCATTAATCTATATATAAGAGTAAGAATCTATTATACGCTAAAAACAATAAATGGAAACTTCAAAAATATAAGCAGGAATAAATTAATAATATGGAAAAATTTATAAAAATATTTCTGTTTAGTTTACTCCATAAGCATTTTTTACTATTAAACATTTGTGTAATTTTTTCTTTTTCATTTACTTAATAATAACCATTGAAATCATAAAATACCATGGAATTTTATTTAACATCATTTTCCTTTATCTATTAGTATACATACCAGGTGTCAACGAACATATTGGACAGGCCATAACTTGTAAAGTATTAGATGTATCAAAACGAAATTTCATATAGTTAAATGGTACATAAAGAGGAGAGTTCTCGTATATTTTTCACTTTTCAGTCATTTCCGGTTTCACCGGAAATGACTTCAGTTTCAGTTTTTTTAATGGAACACTCTATATATTTTTACATTTTTGGATTCCTGAGGCAATTTTGAATCAGATTATGACATTTTAAAAAGTTTTGACGCCTACTTGATTTTTACATCCATTTTTAAAATTGCAACTAGGTGGCCATGGCCGGACGCTAATAATTAATCTAAGGACCTGAAATGATGACAGAATAATACAATCGCTAAGTTTTAGTTATTAGTCTGATAACTAGGAGCAAAAGAAGTTGATAATAATCAAATTTTTGTGTCTAACTATTTTTTTTCCAAATGGCGACCCTTTTTAGACAAGCACTTTTTGAAAAGAGGATTTTTTTGCGAATCTAACGGTACTAACTTTTTTGCGATTGGATTAAACATAAGCTCAAAAATTAAATATTACTTAGAAAAATACTTGATAATCAATTATTAAATTTTATCAAGTGTGCCATGGATAGCCATGCTGGATATTAAGTAGAATTTTTTGTTTGGACAGTGACACTCACCTATTCTTTCTGAGCAGACATACGATTGTGTCACTGTCAAGACAAAAAATTTTACTTAATATCCAGCATGGCTATCCATGGCATACTTTTTCCTAAGTTATATTTCATTTTTGAGCTTATTTCTAATCCAATCGTAAAAAAGTTTGTTCCGTTAGATTCGCAAAATAATCCTCTTTTTAAAAAGTGCTTGTCTAAAAAGGGTCGCCATTTGGAAAAAAAGTTACGACACAAAAATTTGATTTTATCAACTTGTCTTGTTCCTAGTTATCAGACTAATCACTAAAACTTAGCGATTGTATTATTCTCTCATTATTTTAGGTCCTTAGATTAATTTGCGTCCGGTTATGGCCACCTAGATGCAATTTTAAAAATGGCTGTAAAAAATCAAGTAGGCGTAAAAAGATTTCATATTCTGATTCAGAATTGTCTCAGGAATCCAAAAATGTAAAAATATTCAAAGTGCTTCATTTAAAACATTGAAACTGAAGTCATTTCCGGTAAAACCGGAAGTGACCGGAAAGTAAAAAATATGCGAAAACTCTCTCCTTTATGTATCATTTACCTATACCAAATTTCTTTTTGATACGTCAAATACTTTACATGTTATGGCCTGTCTAATAGAATCGTTGACACCCGGTATATACAACTCTACGCTACTCTTTATTAAGACTATGTCGGTTATTGGTTTTTAATATCATTAATAATATTCTAATTATTCAATTAAATCGCTTTACAATAACCCTATCAATGTAAATTTAAACATTGCCTACTCCGGTACTGTCCGTCACAAACTAGTTATTTATTACAATATTCAAAATCAGTTTAGTCTGGCTCTGACTTTTCCCACCAGCGAGAAAAGGAAACGACAATTTCATCTCACTTGGTTTTCGACCGCCAGAATAAAGGTGCCGACCCTAAGAAGGGGAGCTGTATGTTATATTAGCTGTGGCTGAGTTATGTCTCGCGGTGTATTCAGTTCCGGCCATTATTCTACCTCCACTCGTTATGTGATCGATCGTTTCTCTCTGCTGGTGACATCTCCTACATCTCTCGTCTTCAATGGTTGTGTCCTTGATGATGTGCTTTTGGTAGTTTCTGGTTGCTATGACTTTGTCCTGGATGGCAAGCAGGAAGCTTTTTATGTATGTGGTATCTGTGTTTTTTTCAGACCAGGGATTCATCTTTCCTAGTCGTGATTCGAGGTGACTAAGTGCGTCTGCTGCGTGGCCCGTTTGAGACAGGTCGTATATAATTCTTGTCTGCCTTCGCTATTGCCTTGTGGAGGTTAGTTTGTTGAGTTCATAAATTTATTTTTTATTTAGAGATTGTATATTTATAATTCCCCACCCTTCTTTTTTTCTGTCGATGGTGAGTCTTTCCTTGCATGCGTTGGGATGTAACTTCCTGTGTTTAGTAAATTCGGAGCATATGAGAATGTGAATGTTTTCTATGTCTGTGTGTAACCTTTTAATGATATCAAACGGATTCGTAAGAATCGGTATGGCGAAAGCGTTATTTTATGGATTTAATTTCCGTCTTGAGCTCTGATTTGATATGAGTATGGTGCTTTGATAGAAGCCTAAGTATCTGTATGTTTCTTCTTTGAACATGTAGGGTGGTCTTTCCACTATTCCTTGTTGATATGAAGTAGCTTGCATCTACTTATACCAAATTACATGTTGATGCCAGGGTAAATATTTCTGTGATTTTAATGAGTTCATTTAGCTGTGCCTTTGTGATTGGTACATACAAGGGATGGTTTATTTTGTGTAGGTTATTTTTTTGGCATTTAATGTGGAATTCGAAGTGTGTGTTATTCAGACTGTTTGAGAGTGGATTGACCTGGTCTGATGTAGATCTCTTCTGTTTCGATGTATTCTTTTTGTGTTCTCAGGTTGATTTTAGTATTCCACGTACTCACGATTTGCGTAAGAAATTGCCTGAGGTTTTGATTGACTTTGTCAAATTCTAGCACTCTGGTTAGCCAACTGTGGGGTATCGAATCAAAGGCTTTTTTATAATTTATATAATATAATATAATTATTTATTTATCCCCATTGTGAAGGTTTCTATGATTTCTTCTATTTTGTTCCATGATGACGCTATCTATAATTAGCTGTTATTATTATTATTTTTATTATTATTATTATTATATTCGTACTTACGTCAATAAAATTTGCATTAATATAATCTGAATACTCATCGCCAACGGTTTTATTCAAGACTACCCTGGTATCATCATCTACAAAAAAATATTTGTTTTGACACTCACTTTAATAATCTGCTATTTAAATATTAAAAAAGCATTTTAGAAATACAACTTACATGCAATTAGATTCTTGTGCCTATTTTTTGTTTTGTTTCTGGGAAGAGAACCATGTACACACTTTCTCGTTTTTCCTCTAGAGAGGAGCTGCAAGTAAAAGAGATATATTATATATTATTGTAAATACTTAGTTCCTAGTGTAATTATATATATATATATATATATATATATATATATATATATATATATATTAAAAAGACATCACCTCCATTCCACCACTAGTTATGGTATAACAACCATACTATAACAACTGTAGGAATATGTACTGGTAGCAACATCTATTGACAATCACTATATTTTTAGAGTCGTACAAAAGTATAGTCTAAACACGTTTGGAATAACGTTTTAAGCATTCATGAACCATCACAATCACTTTCGGCTTGGCTGACAAACTTCACTCAATCGTGTGGAATACGTCATATTCCAAACTTGTTATAGAATACATTGTTTCAATTCCAATTAATTTCATTCGCTAGCAATCTCATTAACTCATCAGGTTAACTGGGACAGGTTGCTATAGCATCATAAGAAGTATTAATTTTATCAACATCATCAAACTGCCAATTTACAGTCGTAAGGTTTAAAAAATCGAGGTAAAGAAAATCGGTGTTTTCCTGCGAACGTGTCAAAAATGACAGCTTTGTAAATGAATTTTGTGTCAAAAGTGACTGTTTATACAACTTTTATGTTCATTGCACTTCGTCCTTGACAGCATGCAATAATAGATATTATGTAATCACACAAGTATGTTAATAACGATATATTACACATGTATTGTAATTTTTTTTATCTTCAATCGGTTAAAATCTTATCCGAGTTATAATGTAATTTACATTTTCGTTAAAAGATTGCCTGTATCAAATATTTAAAAACAAATTATCTCTGTTACCTTACTATACCATAGCAACCACGTAACTAAGTTTTTGGTAGAAAACATTAGATGATAGTCTACAATTGTAATTTGTCACAAAGTTTGAAACGAGTTTCATACATTTTCTACATGAGCGATTCAGATCTTCCATCCGACATCGAAAAAGTGGCTACCGGCATAATTTCAAATCATCTGCCCGGAAAATCACGGGCAAATAATGAGTTGGTCTATTCCCGGTATCAGAAATGGTGTAAAGAGAAGAACATAATCTCCAGTGAGATTGTTAGCCTGTAACATTTTAATTTCGTCACTACATTTTAATCAATAAACTGTAAGTCTCCTATCGATGTAGTAAGGTGCTCGCGGTCTCTGCTTAACGAAATCTTCCGCTTCATATTGAGGCAATTCACTAGCCTTCGTGTAGATGGTGCCTTAGTTTTGTTCAATTAGTAATTTTACTTTCTTTTCTTTAAATATTTTTTCTTTCCTGTGATCCAGCTCTGGGATTGGCTGATCTACTGTCCAGATTTGGTCAGTTTGATTTTAGTAAAGTGGCACCACTAACGGATTGTCATTCCCCTACTGCTGCTTTGACCTGGTGGTGAGGTAGGTTAAGCTTCTTGTCTCTCTGGAAGGTGAAGGTTAAGTGTGAAAGTTTATCGGTGAATTGATCCTGCTTTAATCCAGGTCATCTTTTGGGATTTACATCGGCAACTTAGTTAAAAAGGCTCCTATGTGTATTTAATTACGTTGTACCTTAATATTTTTGGTTGAGGAACCTTTTATTACTCTTTTGTGAGGATTTAACTGCACTTGACCACCTACTATATTTTTTTGATGGGACAAATTTTACGAAATGACTAATAAGAAACCCTTTACCATCAAATAAGGTAAGATAACCCAATTTTATATTCACTAAAATGTAATATATTTTCCCTGTACATATTTTCTTGTATTTTGCCATATTATTTTTTATAGGTTATGTTCTAACCTCTAGCTTAGATATAGTTTCTCGGCTATCACTAAGGTCTTTTTGTTTATTATTAAAAAGTAAATACAAGGCCACAGAGTTATTTTACCTATTGAAATTAAGAGCTATGGGGACACTCTTGATTGCCCTTTAATTTGTGTAACAAACAATGTATTCAATAGTACTTTTCATTTTCTTAAGATATGTGCTGAATGTATATATATATATATATATATATATATATATATATATATATATATACATGCCTTATGTTTGTTATAATTATTAAGTTTATTTCTGCAATACAAAAAGGTCTATTTGTAACCTCCATAAGCCAATTGTTATTTAAGTTTACATAAAGTAAAGAATAGTAAATACATTGGGGAGAATTTGTTTTCATTAATAGGTGTGTTACAATACAACTATTACAGGTGTATGTTATAATTAGGAAAGAGGCCTATATATCTATAAAAATCACTTTAATTTTCATATTTCTTTGAAGACCGAAACAACCTTATAAGATATAAATACATGCTATCTGCTTTAACCAATTTGGCAAAATTGAATAATATTGTATCGGTGATTTACATTTTCTGTCTGTAACATCTTATATTAGCTTACATATACTGGAGTAATGACATTTTATATTGATATCTACAAGATTTTAAAGGTGGATTCTTGTTACTATTCACTATAAGGGCTGTAATGTACCTATATTAGTATTAATTAATAGATATGTTGCTTATATTTTGTATATAATGTTAAGGGGTTGTAGTTCATAATATTATGTATCGTAATAGACATGTATGAGCCTAATATTTTGAATTTCTATAATAGAATGACTTAAGATTTTTTATAATTTGGGTAAATTGGTTTAAATGAAGTCAAACTGGGAAATATTGATACATTTTTGTTTGGAATTATTTTCTATTTGATATATTGGGTGTTGAGTTGTTAAACAGACCTATATACTTTTATTTGGGGTGTAAATCTTAGACGTCTGTACTATTCTAGGGATTTTTTCTTCTTCTCCCTCCTCTTCTACTTCTTGTTCCTGTTCTCCTAACCAGGGTTTGAACCTGGATTTGTCATTGTAAGTGGAGCAGAAGTCTGTTACCTAGTACTTAAGTGTGTACGTACGCAGTTTTCCTGCTGGAAATGTCTTCGATGACATTTACATCATAGACTGCTGATCTAAGTCACCGATACTGATAGACACTTAGATAAGTATCTTAATTTTAACATCCCTTGTGCGGAATTGACTTTATTGTTTATTTTGAGTGTAGAGTATTCTTTTTGATATAAAGTTCTAACTACTGCTGGTGTGCATAAACTATGATTATTGGTGTTCTCAGTAAGATTATTTTTACTTTATAACTCATGCTGATACTCAAATATCACATTATAAGTTTAGGACACAATAAACTATAGGTTTTTGTCAACATTTGAATGTATAGTAGGCTTTAAGATACAGAACATCACAGTATAAGTTTATGACACAATAGTCTATAGGTTTCTGATCGATAGTATATTATACTTTAAGATGCAGTGTTGTTGTAAAGTGTGATCACATCTTGAAATTTTAACTTATAAGATCTAGTTAGTTTATGTGAGATACGTGAAGAAATATAGGTATATAATAAGTGTTATAGACAGGTAACACTACTGGAATAGGTGATGATATTATTTACTATTTACTATTACTATATTACTAGTATTTACTTGCTTTTTAAAGGTATTTTGATATAAAACAATGGTGTCAATTTGTTAGGTAATATTGGTGATTGGATTTGAAACTTAGTTATATAAATTTTTCTTGTTATTTGCTTGCTCTTAGATTCACATAATACTCTTTTCTTTTATTATATTATTGTTAATTGTATTTGAATTAATAAAGTTAATTAATTGCTTGATTATTTTGCATCTTTTGATAAACTTTTACTGTTAGATCAAATTGTTCGGTAAATTAAAACAACTTAAAGATTTTCTTTATAAACATTTATAGATTTTTGAGTCTATTACTTTTACCTGTCATTAGCTTATTGAAAATTTCTTTTTTCATCCGTATTACTGAATTTTCATGTTTTATTGAACATTTAGTTTGTTGTTTTGTGATTCTTTAGCTATTTTCATAAAATGTTTTACACAGTTGATTTAATATTTGGATAGTGATCTTTATTTGAATATACTTTAGATTTTTCTCTCAGCATATGAGGTATGAAAACTGATTAACATTGGATCATTACACAGTCAATTGTCATTTTTTTTTAAAAAACTTCAATTAAGGCCAATTTCTTTCATATGTTATATAAAATAACCTACAGGAGATACATATTTCTGGAAATATTTTGTGGAGCACTGAACTTGTTAATAAATGTTATTTGTTGAATATGCTTCGTTTTTTTTACTATTAACTTTAATTAATTTTATCTTAGTGGTATTGAGGAGTGATACTCATAACATCTAGAGCGGTTAACAGTCAACTGGTATAGAACTGTTGGCGCCTTTATAAATAGAAATCGAACCAATCTCCCTGAGCAGTCGGTGATTTGCACACTAACTTTACTGCCTCTCTTTCAATCAACCACTTAGTGTAGATTTATATTATCTTAAAACAAATACATACTCTCTGCTATCAAAGAGAGAAAGAGTGTGGCAAGCCCATTTTAACAATCTATTCAAAATTCAGAAACCATCCTCTCTTTGGGCATACTATTCAATGTTGCGGAGGTTGATGCCTAAGAAAGTCAAAAGACCTACAAAATCGAAGATATTAACGAAAAACGATATTGGTATTTTTCTGCAGAAAGCTGATGATAACAAGTTTTTTATAGCGAAAGTAGCACTTATTGTTAGACTAGCAGGATCATGTAGAAGAGAAGAGCTGATAAACCTACCCTTAGAAAATAAGAAAGATGAAAGTGCGTGTTTTCGATTTTGTAATACCATTCACGAAGACAAAAATAGCTCGAGCGTTTGCTTGTAACATCAGGAGACATTGAAGGTTTAGATATGGTGGGAGTTGTCCAAAATTACATCAATTTACGCCCTAAACACGTTAATCATGGTCGTTTCTTCTTGTGCTATAAGAACGATAAATGTACAAAACAGCCAGTGGGAATATACACACTTTTGGAGGTATGGCTAAGACTATTGCTTTGTTTTTAAAATTATTCTATTCAGAACAATATACCGGCCACTGCTTTAGAAGGTCTCCTACGTATCTATTAGACAAGGATATATTAATGCTTCGGAAGAAATAAATATTCAGTAATGTCAACATTACATATGTAGTTGTAAATAAAAGCAGCTAATTTCGTGATTTTTACCTTATGTTGCTTTTTTAGTGCTCCAGACTCAATAGCATTCTGAAGATATTCAGGAAAATTATCAAGTTTTACTGGTTCTGCGTGAGTTGTCTTAAACATGGCTTCTCCCTAGAACAGATGCAATATCTATATTAGATCCTTGAAGACCTATCAAGTCGTAAAATGTACAACTCATCAATAAAGATAACCAAAAATGAGTTGATTTTATCGTCCATTTTATTTGATTTTCTATAAAAATATTTTTTATTATACAGAATTTCTCAAAGAAGCAAGGTACGTAAAAATAAAGTAAATATGTATTACTTTTAGGTACTATTTTAATATCTATAAGTGTTAACAGTATATTTTCAAGGCATCTTCTTTCAACTACACTCATGAAAAAAATTTTAGTAATATTTGTAATATAATATTTTCTTATTCCTTCAAGCGATTTAAGTAAACATTTTTTTTGTTTTAAAGGTACATTGTTAGACTTTGTTCTTAGACAGAATGTTTGACAAAAAACACAATTAACGTCAATATACAGGGTGGTAACAAAACTTGTGCTCTAAATCCATTCGACTGAAGAACGTTATGGATGTGGTAGCCATCGCCAGTTTAAAACATTTTTGGATGAACTCTCTTCAGACCAGCATTAAAAATTGCCTGGTATAATTCTTTACAAGAAACCACATGAGATTGCTTACAGTAAGTTTGTGAAATGATGTGAAAAGAAAGGCGTTTCTCGGAATTATACTGAACATGTACTGGCATATATCTCGAAGAAAGCGAAGGTAGATCTGTGGAATTAATTCATTTTTCAAGTAGTTTAAATTGTACCTTTATAAATAATGTTAATAAATAAAATATGAATGTTTTTTGACGTTCACATTTTTAACACGTTTTGTAGAAAAAAGATGTTAATTATAATTAATGTTCACATAGTATAGACAGAACTAAATAAAATAAATAGTTTCATAGTATTCGGTCTACTTACGGGACAAATCGGTCTAATTGTCCTTAAGGTAATATCTTTATGGCTTGCATCTAAAAAAAAATTAGAATAAATTATTTGAAAATCAACTTTTAAAAAATCCATTCATACAATAGTAGATCAATATAGCTATGCAGTAGATCGAACAAAACGCGCTAGCTTTCAGACCCCTCCCTAAATCCATCATTAACGCGCAATGTTGTCAAATGTGATGAGGACAGACGAGAGTAGCAACCGCAGACTTTTGCCAATGATAATTTGCGGTGATGCCCCGATGTATATATTTTTCTATGGCGGCTATATTAACCTTTATTAACCTATATTAATCTCTAACCCTAAGTTATCTATTGGGTAAGTTAATTTTTTTTATTATTTGCCACCACCTGGGAGATACAAAAAAATTGTTCATACGAAAGTTATAGGGATTTTCCTAAAGATTTACATGGCGGCAATTTTGAAAACAAAAGACGATCGGAAAATCACTAAATCACCATCAACTTTGTTATTTTAAATGGGACACCCTGTACTTTTTGACATTTTTGAATTCTTCTCATTTTCCCCTTTCCAAAACTATATACTTTTTCTATATTTGGGACAGTAGTTTTTGACTTATTCCACTTTAAAGTTACCACATATGACAATTTCACAGATATGCAGCCATACTTAAATCGCGGTAGCCATTAAATGATGAAATGTCAACTAAAAACAAAGAAGCCCTGTTGGACGTTAACGCAATCCACAGATACTTAAATCACTTTACCCATGGAATGTTACCAACAGAAACAAAACAGTAATTTGTAAAAAAAAGTATATTTAATGTGATTATATATACACTAATACAACGATAACAAACAAAAGCCTAACAAGAACTGGGAATTAATATTTTTACAGCCTATTTACGTGACTCACTCCATTATATAAGCAATTTTGAAACACTTTCTAGTTCCCTAATTGCTTGGGTAATGTTGTAATGTAATGTAATGTCGCAACTCGTCAACATTGTCCGTTCTATTATGATATACTTTATCCTTTAGGTATGCCCACAAAAAATTGTCCTAAGGTGTAAGGTCGGGACTGTTCGAGGGTCAATGAATATGGCTATATTTGCCAATCCACAAATTATATCGAGCATTTAAAAAATCTATGACCTCTCGAATGTTAATATACCCTCAATAAATATCAGATCAATAATTTGGTTTCCCAAGATGCCGCACCACACATTTATTGACTTCCTATTAAACATTCCGGCTGTGGTAAAACAAGCCGCATCAGACCACAAAATCCTTCTGAATAACAGCATATCTTGCCTCAGTCTGGTCAGCATATCCTGTGGAGGCGTTGGTTAAAATGATCGTTGGTTAATAGTTGCACTAGTCTAATTTTATACGGGCGGTATAGATTTTTTTTTAGCACTGATCGGATGTAGAACCTCGATTTTTCGGTTATCTGAGAGACTTCCGGAATGGATATGCATGAATTTTCTAAAAATTAGTATTAATTTAACTTTTAGACTACCTAAAGGAAGAATTTTTTACCTTCAAAATATAATAATATGGATAATTCCTCGTCCAAGTCAAAATTTCCTCGTGTTCTTTGCCTCTGCAAGGATTTTCTTTGTGCGTGGTTTTTAACTATATATGCAACAGTTTTTCTTGAGGGAACTCTTGCACCAGGATATAGCAGTCTGTATTGTCGCACTGCAATTGACGCATTATTAACATTTGTAAAATAAAGTTGAAGAATTTTTAGTTTTTCTTCTTCGGTAAATTGCAATTCTTCTCCGTAAAATCAATAAAATATTGTAACGTTACACTTTTACAGTAACTAATTATGATTTTGCTAATTATATTTTGTCATTCACCAAGATGTCAGGAACTAAGTTTTTGGAAGTTATTTAGATTCTTTGTCTATTTTCATTATTATAAGTACTTAATATTGTATAACTGACAGCTTGGTATATTATATACATTTTATGTTTTATATTTACAGATGCTGAGGGTCTGGTTGTTGAAGCTTTCTTTAATGCCCACATATAAAAAGGCCATGTTTTTATAAGAATTTCATTATTAGATGTTCATTCACCTATAGTTTTCTATTATCTTACCTTCACATAATTTTGATCAGAAACAAATCCGTTATAAAAAACCTAGTTGGGTATGAGCTGTTGTGATACAAACTAAACAAGAGATTTCCAATATTTCCCTTGTAGCCTGGTAACGCTAAATAAATTAGAAACATTTGGTATATACCTCCAATTTCGTTTGTCGCTTTTTAAAATCTCGTTCAGTTCATTAAATGATTTGTCCTTTTGATAAAATGTAGTTTAAGATGTCACCTATATTGTTAAATGTCCGGTAAACACATGTCAGGGGTTCATTAAACAAGGGTTTGTGTTATTTATTTAAGTAGTTCTCCAAATGGTTGGTTTAAAAAGCCTTGTTTATTTTCGTTTTATAAATTGGGTTAAGTGACAACAAAGTTTGACGTTTTACTGTGTGCGGCGACGCTAAAATTCTTGCTTTGGCCTTTTCCATGAATGACTAAAAGCCATACGATTCCGTCCGACCACTTTACTTTCATTTTTATAAAAACCTAACATTTTAAAGATTTAATTATTTAGGACGAGGCTTACGTAAAGATTAGAGGAAAATATTAAAAAATAACAGCATAAATTATTCAAAAATTAATATTTAAATCAAATAAATAAGGGGGAAAGAGACAAAATATAGGGACATTAAAATCAAGTTTTGCATGGAGCACTTTCAACAGTTTAGTTTTTTGGCCAAATTCCTACCTTTTTTTAAACATTTTTTTTCCTTTCTAAACCTTAGCTGAAAATCGTCTTGGAACGAGTTCGTTCTATTTCGTTTTGACTGTGGCCGTAAAACTACCTTTAAAAAGGCTGGTCCTGTTTTATAGTTATTTTAAATTTTGTGTTAAACAGTGGTCAAATAACAGCCAGGTAATTATTATTTTAATTTATTTAGCAAGGTTCTTTCATTTAATTTTAATTTATACAATAGGCTACAATGGATTTTTTCTCCTTTTTACAGCTCAGCGGCCACATAGCAAATAGCACATTTTAGTGCACATCGAACCACATAGCAAATAGCACATTTTAGTGCACATTGAACTTATTAGCACATAGCACATTGCTATTAAAACCTTGCATCTTAGTGCACGTTTGCTTTTTATAGCCTTTAAAGCATTTTGAACATTTTTGCACCCACATGATTGTGAGGTACTTTTCACGAGAAACAATTGGTTGAAGCAAATAACCCTAAAGGTTGGGGTTACCTTTGAAGTTGAAGCAGTAATTCTACATTAAGAAAGAGCCCCCTCTTTACCGAAGAGGTGTTGGAATTTTACCTCTAGCCCAACAACCAGGCCCCAGTAACTCCAGTTTTCCTGCCAGTTGGTGAGATTTTTAAAAAAGCTTTATATTACAGTAGTACCTTTTATTGATCAATTTATCTTTTTCAAATTACCACACATATTTCTATTTAAAAACAATTTAAACTACATTCTCTCGTTAACAAGTATTTTTTTTTAAATAAAGCAAATCATAATATTAAATAGTGTTTTACTGGTTGTTTCAGTACCTTTACGAACACACGGGTAAGGGGTGTATGAAGGCAGTGCAATAAGTTCTGTTTTACGTGTGTTGGCGCCCTTCTATCATATTTATAATTTTCACTTGCCTCCTTCATACACCAAAGAAAAGGATTGAAAATTTTGAACTCCCCCAAAGCCGAACTACCGTATAAGCTAGCCAACGGGTCGTAAGTGCAAACTTTTATTATTGCACTTACGTAAGAACTCTTTATAACGTGGCTTTTATAACACCAGAGTTTACGTTAAAATATTTTATTTACGAATAGAAGTAAGTATTTTGTTTTTGTTGGTGTCATTCCATGGGTAAAGCGATTTCATCATTTCATGGGTACCGCGATTTGAGTATGGCTGCATATCTGTGAAATTGTCATATTATGTGGTAACTTTAAAGTGGAATAAGTCAAAAACTACTGTTCCGAATATAGACAAATTATATACTTTTAGAAAGTGAAGAATGAGGAGAATCCAAGAAAATAAAGGGTGTCCCATTTAAAATAACAAAGTTAATGGTCTTTTGCTTTTAAAATTGCCGCCTGTAAAAGTTATAGGAAATTCGCTATAACTTTCCTAGGAACCGTTTCTTTGTATCTTCAAAAAATAAGCCTCTCAAGGGGTGGCAAATTATAAAAAATAACCCTGTACGGGGTGTCCGGATTTGGTTGCAAAAGCAGGGTATCTCGCTTATTTTTAAAGATAGAACCTTGCGGTTTTCACGAACCTGAGCTAATTTTTTGTGAAACTCATGAAGCCGTAAACAAAATTTTCATAGCCTTCTTCGTTCATGAGATACAGGGCGAAATAGAAAATTTTGCATTTTGGGACCCCCCTCGTATCTCGGTTATCCTTTAACTTAACGCAAAGGGAAAAATTGCTGCTTATGCAGGTTTTTACGCTGGATCCAGTGGCGTAGTCATATTTTTCATTTGAGTTGTTATTTTTTAGATATGACCCAAAGTTGTGTTTTTTAAATGGGACACCCTGTATATTTGTCCAGAAATTGATTTGTCCTTTTAAAAGCTTCTCAAAAATATATAATAGTATGGGTCTATTTTAATAAACAACAACAATTATCATCCCCAATTTTGCAGTAGGCCATGCAAAACAATGCTGCCTTTTATTTAAAGTCGTTAACAATATCTACATCCTAACAATAAATCAAAATAAATATGTAATTAAATCTATTTATCAAAATATGTATTGATAATTTCGCACCAAAAAAGTACCACCTAACCTAGATTTATGTAACACAAGAACAAAACAGTAATAAATTATTATGTAACAAGCCTTTCAGCAAAAATCAACTGTCGTATAAGAACTACAGTAACCAAGGAAATCAAAAGAACTGTTCAAACTGATTTCCATTTTGTTCTATGCATGCTTCGCACAATTTTCGTATTCGTTTTAGGGAATTAAGCAAAGTAACGGGATGATTTTGTAAATAGCGAAAATTTTCTCTTATTGCATTTCCTAAATCTTGGACATTATTATAGTGGTCTTTGTAAATTCTATTTTCCAGATATCTCCATAGAAAGAAATCTAAAATCGACAAATCTGGGGACCTAGGGGGCCATCTTATAGGTCCATTTGTTCCGATCCATTGATTGGTAAAATTATTGTCCAGAAATAATCTCGTCATTCCAGAATTGTGTGCAGGAGAACCGTCCTGTTGAAAATAAATTTCGTTAGTTTGCGCTAGAGGAACGTCGTCAAGTAATTCAGGTATAGCTGCCTCTAAAATTTATGTTTAGATTTCCCTCAAATATATAAAATTTTATATGTGTTCCTAATATGAAGCAGGACACATTTAGACCAAACCTGCCCTGCTGTCTTCTGGGAAATATTTGGTGTTGATTTTCCTGGGACCAGAATCTACTATTGTGCCTATTGAGTATAACAGAATTACTGAAATGTGCTTCGTCTGACCATATAACCTTCCTTTCAAAATCTCTAACCTTATCGCATCTTTCTCGAAACCAATTGCAGAAGACTACCCAACGCTCTGCATCCCCTTGCTGTAAGTGCTGCACGAGCCTAAATTTGTATGGGTGATATTTGTGCTTTTTTAGAATTTCTTGAACTCTAGTTTTTGGAATCCCTGTGCTCTTTTCACTGGCCCTACAAGAGTTTGTAGGGTAAGCTTCTGCATTAGCCAAAACAGTAATTTCCTCAGCCTCCCGATTTTCTTTATTATATGTTTTCGTACGAGGTTTGATAAATGATCCGTGATTAATTCTTTTTTATCCGATAAAAAGTGGATATATTAGGTTGCCTCCTTTCTGGATATCTAAATAAAAATTAAGCAATAGTATTTCAACATACCTAAAAATTAACTATTTACCTGTTAAAATACATCTCAGAAGCCGCTTCAACATTTTCATTACTTAATATAAAAAAATTACTTCATTACTTAATATAAAAAAATGTTCGAAAGTTTGGTTTTCTTCCATAATAATACAAATATATTTTTACACAATAAAAAAAACTAGCGCTATATTTTACATACGCGTACAAAATTGGGAAATGTCATTTGCTTCCAAGAAAACAAAAGAAAACGGCATCGTTTTGCATGGCCTACTGCAAAATTTGGGATGATAATTATAAAAATTAGGATTTTTGTTGTTGTTTATTAAAATAGACCCATACTATTATATATTTTTGAGAAGCTTTTAAAAGGACAAATCAATTTCTGGACAAATATACAGGGTGTCCCATTTAAAAAAACATAACTTTGGGTCATATCTAAAAAATAACAACTCAAATGAAAAATATGACTACGCCACTGGATCCAGCGTAAAAAACTGCATAAGCAGCAATTTTTCCCTTTGCGTTAAGTTAAAGGATAACCGAGATACGAGGGGGGTCCCAAAATGCAAAATTTTCTATTTCGCCCTGTATCTCATAAACGAAGAAGGCTATGAAAATTTTGTTTACAGCTTTATGAGTTTCACAAAAAATTAGCTCAGGTTCGTGAAAACCGCAAGGTTCTATCTTTAAAAATAAGCGAGATACCCTGCTTTTGCAACCAAATCTGAACACCCTACACTCATAGATAAAACACTAGTTACTGGATGGACAGTCCAAATTGCAGAATGGCTAACCGATCAAAACTTTTCCTTTGAAAATACGATGCTACAAATTGAACTATATTAAACTATTATTACGTGATCATTAATTCAATACGTATGTTTGCGTTTTACTTAATCTTATTTTTTTTCAGCCATAAGCCGCTATACGTTGCAGATGGCTTGGCTGAACAATATGGTTATAGAATGTTTCGTACTGATATATTAATATCAGTGGCGGCTATTCAGGTGGAGTAGGTGAAGTACTACTTCACCAGGAAAAATAAACAAGCAAACATCTAATTATATTTATTATATATCTCTTCAAATTTAAGTTTATACATTCATTTATTCACCCAATTGGCAAAAAATAAACTGTATATCTCGAATAAATATTTTACATGACCGTTAGCGGCATGTCTTTTTAAAACTTTCAATCGAACTTTATTACAACAACTGTAACAGTGGCGCAAACCGCTTTGACTTTGCTGGAGGTGCTATGTTTAGTTTACGATTTTCCTACTACGTCGCCATGACAACGCGTTCGCGCGATGCTACACCCACGTGTCGTTCAGTTTAGGGTCGTTGTTTACTTTTATTTTAGCGGATTTTGCTGCAACCGGTTAGTTTCTTTATAGTTTACTTGACTGTTTTATATTATATTTATTTGTGGTGTTGTTACAACTTTGTTTGGTGCCGGGTTTATTAATTTACAATATTGATGAACCTGATCACGGACGGGGTTTGCATTTTGTTGGAAACTCATTTTAATCGATGGAAGGAACAAGATCAGAGTTTTAATCGTCATCCTGGTTTTCGGCCTACAAATGGTTATGTAGTAGTCAAATATTACAAAAATTGTTTTGCTGGTCTTGTTTACTAGTTTCCAATAAATATTCAGTTTGGAATAAGGAAGGATTTGCAGGTTATGTTAAATATATGAAGGTCTTTACATAAACATGAAGACTCAAAGGAGCATTTCAAATGCGAATTAATGCTAAAAACATTTGTAAAAAATCAAAGCACTATGGCTGACACTTTAAAAGAAAAGAAAATGTTAAACTATATAAATTTATATATTATATATTATTTATGTGCTTGGTAATTGACGCAGTTTTGTACCTTGCAAAACAAGAGTTGGTCTTTCGCGGCCAATAAACAGGGGGAATTTCAAAAAGCTTTTAGGTTTATTAATATCGAGAAGTTCCCAAGAACTAAAAGATCATCACGAAAAAATTAAAAATGTTTTTACTGGTGACTCGAAAACTATTCAAAACGAAATAATTAATTATTAACTGAATTTAATTGAATCTATTTCTGATTATTTAAATGATCATGTAAAAAGTGAAATAATGAACACACAGTTTTTGGTAATTGACGCAGTTTTGTACCTTGCAAAACAAGAGTTGGTCTTTCGCGGCCAATAAACAGGGGGAATTTCAAAAAGCTTTTAGGTTTATTAATATCGAGAAGTTCCCAAGAACTAAAAGATCATCACGAAAAAATTAAAAATGTTTTTACTGGTGACTCGAAAACTATTCAAAACGAAATAATTAATTATTAACTGAATTTAATTGAATCTATTTCTGATTATTTAAATGATCATGTAAAAAGTGAAATAATGAACACACAGTTTTTTTCTGTGCAAGTGGATGACATCACTAACATTACGCAAACCTCGCAGTGGTCCATAATTTTGAGATACGTTAATTCAGAAGGTTCAGTAGTCGAGGGATTCTTAGGATTTTATAATGTAAGCTCCGATAGAACGTCGGAGAATTTATATTTTCTAATGCATTCAATTTTGGACCAATTTGACTATAAACAGAAATTAATAGGGTAATGTTACGATGGCGCAAGTGTGATGTCTGGCCATTTAGATGGCCTTCAAAAAAAAAAGAAAAAGCGCCGCAGGCTGTATTTGTTCATTGTCTTGCGCATCGTCTTAACCTTATGATGCACCAAAGTTTAAAAATATTTCTAAATGTAGAATTTTTTTTGCAAGTCTTAGTGCTATTCTCTCATTTTTTCATCACTCAGCCAAACGAACGTATGCTCTTACATCTGCATCTACGAGACGTATACCAACCATTACAGAAACTCGTTAGTCTTCAAATTCGAAGTTATTGTGATTGTTCAAGACTGGAATAAATTAAAAGACGTCTTTGAATTTATTACAAACTGTGACAAATCTGATGAAAAATCAATCCGGCTTGCGAGAGGATTTTTAGGTGAGATGAACGATTTTGAATTTCTGGCATTTTAGTGTTTAATGACATTTTTTCAATCATGGACATACTTTTTGCGTTCTTCAAAAAAAATCGCTTGACATTCATTTTTTGCATATCAACATTTTTTTAATACCATGTTTGATAAAGCAAATTTTATTACAGAAATAAATCATTACAAATGTGAGCTTGCTAAGCTTTCACCTGAAGAAATAGGTATAGAACCCTTTTTTATGAATTATTGGACCATATTTTAATGGAAATGACACTAAGCTTTCAAGACTGTGAAAAACTTACATTTTTATGTTTGGCAGATTCTGCTAAATTTTCCGAACATAGTTTAAATTTTCCGACTGGCCCGTTTGAAAAATATGGGGAAGCAGCATTATTTCAGCAAGCATTTCGCTCAATATAATTTACTTACGGGCCAGTTAAGAAACGATAAAGTTAAAAACTTACCGATTTAGGATAAGGGTTATAGTATCTCAATCCCCGAAAGAAAGGACTGGAAGAGAAACAGGCTGGAGTTCTCCAGAGAGGCAATTGTTTGCTATACGGATGGTTCACGTATGACACAGTTCCAATCCTCTGGTGCTGGAGTTTATATTGAGGCTACACAAACCGGGTCCAGCTTCCCTTTGGGGAAGATTTCAACAGTGTTTCAGGCTGAGGTATATGCCATTCTAATGGCAATAACGATGAAGGAAGTCATAGAGGGGGCAGAGGAAGAGATTGTCATATGCTCAGACAGTCAAGCAGCACTTAAGGCGCTCGACTCACCCATGGCGGGATCAGTTTTGGTTCAGGAATGCGGTAACTAGGCTAGAGCAGTTGGCGCGACGTAAAAGAGTGAAGTTGGTTTGGGTGCCAGGACACTGTGGGATTGAGGGCAACGAGAGGGCAGATGAGTTTGCAAGACTCTGCGCCACCAGCCCGTCTGTAGGACCAGAACCAACTTTAGGCATCACTAGGCAGCAGATAAGGACTGCACTTGACGAATGGGCACAACATGAACTTCAACGTGAATGGGGCCAGTCCGGGGTTGGGAGGCAAGCTAAAGACTTCATTGTGAAGCCCAATAAGGGCCGAACAGAATGGTTACTAGCCCGAGACAGGAAAGCTCTAAATTTCATCGTAGGAATAGTAACGGGGCACTGTCGATTGAGGAGACACCTCTTTATGTTAGGCATTGAGGAAGATTCTATCTGCATAGAGTGTCAGGAAGAGGAGGAAACTCCGCTTCACTTCCTGTGCAGATGTGAAGCGCAAGCGAGACTGAGACGAGATATTTTCGGCACTACGGTCTTGCATAGGGACGAAGTTAAGGATCTTGCATGGAAGGATATGCAGACTTACATAGTAAGGACAGGCAGAGTCAAGGATGTACACCTGGTGGCGGGTGGTGGTTGAGGGAGGAGCTGGGGTAGACTGAAAGGGCCTTATAGGGCTACCAGTCAGGTCTCTAGACCTTCCCCTAACTACTGCTACTACTACTACTACTACTAGATAAGTCGTAAAGAAATATTCTACCCCTTCCACATATAAAAAAAATTCTGGAAAAAAATTATTGCGATATTTTCTTGCTTCGTTTGCACTTCACTTACTTTTTCACCCGCGAGCCGCCACTGGGTCATATAGCACTCGAAACCGGTAAACCAAAATAAATTTATGTGAGAAAAAAGTCTTTTGTCTTTTATATAAAAAACTGTCTCAAAAGTGAGTTCCTTGTTGAAGAATCTTGAAAAAGAAAATATATTTTGCGAAACATTGGGTTTCGTCACCAATCTTGATCCACACAACCCATTAAAAGTACCATATTTAACATTAATTGAATCATTAATAAACTTTCAAGGACAATATTATACTTACTTATTGGTTCGGAAATATCAGGAATAAAATTGCATGAGCTACCTCCTCGCTGAAAATTAACTGCCACCTTGCCCCGTGACTTCTTAGAAATCATTCTGCGTTTACATCTGTAACTACACCAATTCGCAAACCAATTATAAAACAGGAAAATAGTATAAAAAGTTGGTAAATTTCTTTTACTCGGATCTTCCCTCGTTATATATCTTTCTTTTCGTTAGGAATAATACACGGAAAAAATGTATAGTATATCGTAACCGAAATAATTTAGTAAAATTTTAATATGTATTTTTGCAATAAAATATGGCACTAAATATAAAACACTTACCTATTATTTTTAGTAAAAGCTTCTTATGAAAAATTATAATTAACATAATGAATTCGTAAAACTACGTTCTTATAAAACTATATGTTAAATAATTTAGTAAAATATTCGAAAGTTTTTTGTAAACTTTCCTAAATTAAATATTAGCTTACAATAAACATGGTACATTCAACTATACTTAAAAAATGTTTGCTAAAATTAATTATTAAAAGTAACTATACTGCTTTACTAAAATGTTTGGTAAACATTAAAAAGAAATGTACAGGGTGTCCGGATTTGGTTGCAAAAGCAGGGTATCTCGCTTATTTTTAAAGATAGAACCTTGCGGTTTTCACGAACCTGAGCTAATTTTTTGTGAACTCATGAAGCCGTAAACAAAATTTTCATAGCCTTCTTCGTTTGTGAGATACAGAAAATTTTGCATTTTGGGGCCCCCCTCGTATCTCTGTTATCCTTTAACTTAACGCAAAGGAAAAATTGCAGCTTATGCAGTTTTTTACGCTGGATCCAGTGGCGTAGTCATATTTTTCATTTGAGTTGTTATTTTTTAGATATGACCCAAAGTTGTGTTTTTTTAAATGGGACACCCTGTATATTTGTCCAAAAATTGATTTGTCCTTTTAAAAGCTTCTCAAAAATATATAATAGTATGGGTCTATTTAAATAAACAACAACAAACATCCTAATTTTTATAATTATCATCCCAAATTTTGCAGTAGGCCATGCAAAACCATTTTGTTTTCTTGGAAGCAAATGACATTTCCCAATTTTGTACGCGTATATAAAATATAGCGCTAGTTTTTTGTATTTATTTATTGTGTAAAAATATATTTGTATTATTAGAGAAGAAAACCAAACTTTCGAACATTATGAAAAGTACGATATGTTAGCTTGTTTTATATTAAGTAATGAAAATGTTGAAGCGGCTTCTGAGATGTATTTTAACTGGTAAATAGTTAATTTTTAGGTATGTTGAAATACTAGGGCTTAATTTTTATTTAGATATTCAGAAAGGAGGCAACCTAATATATCCACTTTTTATCGAATAAAAAAGAATTTACTTAATCACGGATCATTTATCAAACCTCGTACGAAAACATATAATAAAGAAAATCGGGAGGCTGAGGAAATTACGGTGTTGGTTAATGCAGAAGCTTACCCTACAAACTCTTGTAGGGTCAGTGAGAAAGCATAGGGATTCCAAAAACTAGAGTTCAAGAAATTCTAAAAAAGCACAAATACCACCCATACAAATTTAGGCTCGTGCAGCATTTACAGCCAGGGGATGCAGAGCGTCGGGTAGTCTTCTGCAATTGGTTTCGAGAAAGATGCGATATGGTTAGAGATTTTGAAAGAAAGGTTATATGGTCAGACGAAGCACATTTCAGTAATTCTGGTATACTCAATAGGCATAATAGTAGAATCTGGTCCCAGGAAAATCAACACCAAATATTTCCCAAAAGACAGCAGGGCAGGTTTGGTCTAAATGTGTCCTGCTTCATATTAGGAATACATATAAAATTTTATATATTTGAGCGAAATCTAACAGCCAATCGCTATATAGAAATTTTGGACGCAGCTATACCTGAATTACTTGACAATGTTCCTCTAGCGCAAATTAACGAAATTTATTTTCAACAGGACCGTGCTCCGGCACACAATTCTGGAATGACGAGATTATTTTTGGACAATAATTTTACCAATCAATGGATCGGAACAAATGGACCTATAAGATGGCCCCCTAGGTCCCCAGATTTGTCGATTTTAGATTTCTATGGGGATATCTGGAAAATAGAATTTACAAAGACCACTATGATAATGTCCAAGATTTAGGAAATGCAATAAGAGAAAATTTTCGCTATTTACAAAATCACCCCGTTATTTTGCTTAATTCCCTAAAACGAATACGAAAATTGTGCGAAGCATGCATAGAACAAAATGGAAATCAGTTTGAACAGTTCTTTTGATTTCCTTGGTTACTGTAGTTCTTATACGACAGTTGATTTTTGCTGAAAGGCTTTACTGTTTTGTTCTTGTGTTACATAAATCTAGGTAGGTGGTACTTTTTTGGTGCGAAATTATCAATACATATTTTGATAAATAGATTTAATTACATATTTATTTTGATTTATTGTTAGGATGTAGATATTGTTAACGACTTTAAATAAAAGGCAGCATTGTTTTGCATGGCCTGCAAAATTTGGGATGATAATTATAATAATTAGGATTTTTGTTGTTGTTTATTAAAATAGACCCATGCTATTATATATTTTTGAGAAGTTTTTAAAAGGACAAATCAATTTCTGGACAAATATACAGGGTGTCCCATTTAAAAAAAAAACAACTTTGGGTCATATCTAAAAAATAACAATTCAAATGAAAAATATGACTACGCCACTGGATCCAGCGTAAAAACTGCATAGGAGTTAACAACTCGAAACACGAGAAATTATTTTTAAAAAATCAATTTTATTTCATAAGCGTACAAAGAGAACTGACTACAAAATGCATTTTAGTTATATTTATAAGTTCAGTAATGCTTATGTTGCATGAGAACGAAAAGATAAAAGTCTAAGAATTGCAAGTGCATAAATGCAGAATCGCATTTCTCACGGGAACGTAACTCCTCCCCTCTTAGTTGAAAGCACGTTCTTAAAGACGTGTTTTCAAAAATTTCCAAAAAGGTTTAAAGATTATTAATATTTTAGAAAATTCTATTATTTTCTTCAATATCTAAAGTATTAGAGTTTGCATTTAATTGTTTTTTCTTAGACTTTTTTACAAGTTTTTTGTATATGAAAAATATAAAAATTATTGAAATGAATATGTAAAGTAAAATTGTCCAAAAACTGGTCTTCTTTACATAAATCGTTGTGGTCATTTCTTCTAGGGCCTTCTTTTGGTTTTCCAATTTGGCTTCGATTTCTTTAGTAGTTTTTAGGTTTACGTAGTTTAAGTCCATACTAGGAGGGCTGTAGAATGAATCTCGGTTTTCCTTAATTAGACTTAAATTAAGGGTAGGTAGATTAATTCCATTAAATGTTAATTGGCTTGATTTATATGTTTCAAGCGTAATTGACTTTATCCGTACTTTACATCCTGGGGATGACTCCAGAAGATAGGAACCATATAAGGGTATGTTATCTTCGGATTTTTGACAATTTATGACGGCGATTACTTGTATTGGTACTGTTATCAGCCATTTGTCGTCGATTATTTTTGTTGTCTGGATCTCGTGCATTTGAGTTTCGAATGGGTGGCAAAACGTAATATTTGGGTGATGTTTGATAAGTTGAACAGCGCAGGAGGGGCTGTCTTCGACCAACGTGGTGTGGGCTTCTTTACACAAATATTTTTGTGGTTGGATTTCGTGACATCTTTGGTCCATATGGGCATATTTTGTATTGCCTAATGCTAGGTAGGGTTTATAAGGAATATTTACAAGAAATGATCGATTATTGGGAATTGGTAAAGGAAATAACTTAAAATATTGATATATCTCCGATTCCACAAGAGGAAGTTCAAATATAAATACAATATTAAAGTTTTTTAAGAAACTTTTAATTTCTATAATTTTTTCGAAATTAAGTATATTTTTATAAGTTACTTCTAAAGGGAGTTTATCTGAGCCTAGATGATCGTGTAAGTTCTTTATTTCTATAAATAGTTCATTTGGTTCTATTATTGAATTATAAAGTACATTAATTTTTGCAAAAGTGATACCTATTTCAATCTTATTCAGAATATCGTAGATTGATTGATAAATTGTTGTTATTTGATTGATTATTGTATATATTAAATAAAATTCGTGATTACTTATTTGTTCCATTTGAACTTTATTAATTATTTTTTCTATTTGTAAAATGCGTGACTTTAGTACCATTTGGTTATGTGTGATATTAGATATAATTGTTTTAAATTTATTAATAGTGGATTCTAAAAGTGTAATTTGATTGATAGCGTCAATTTTCAATTTATTTTGATTTTCTTGTAATTTCGTGATTTTGGCATCAATTTGCTCTGCGTCATTTTGATCTAAGTTTCCAGTTATACTTTTTATGAATGAACCTAAGGGGTTAAAAAGACCTCTTTTACTACGATAATTTTCTTGATTTGGGACAATTTGTTCTAATAGAGTTTCTATTCTTTTTTCAAGTGTACATAATGTATTAAAAGAATTAAAATATTCCTTATGGTATTCGCTGTTATTTTGAATGTTTATGTATATTGATTTTGCTTGTTTTTGAATATTTTGAAATTGGTTAATTAAAGGGGTTAGGTTAATATTTTGAACGAATGTCCAGTGATTGGATTTAAGTTTAGCGGTTCCCATTTTGAATGGTAGTATTCCTGGATGTTTATTTAAATCATGGAATTTTACGTAGCCGCCGACGATGGTCCAGCATCTGGAACAAGGGGTAGTGAAGTGTATTTTAATATTATGTGTATTTAATAAGCCTTTAACGACTTCGTTCTGAAATTCAGATCCGTTGTCTGAAACTATTTGTTTTGGAATACGTAAAAAGAAAAAGAAATTAATTAACTGTTCACAGCACGACACTGCATTTCCAGTATAAGGCAAGGCTTGTGCGTATTTGGAGAATTTATCTATAATAGTTAGGAATTTTTGTTTACCTATGATGAAAGTGTCGATATGAACAATTTCGAAAGGTTTGCTTGGCGTTTCGGTTAATATCAAAGGTTGATCTGGTGGTTTTCGATTATATTTTGATCGTTGACAGATTTCACAATTATTGATGTATTTTGTTACATCTGCCTTAAGTGATTTCCAATAATAATTTGCTTTTAAAAATTTGCAAGTTTCTTCCATTCCTCTATGATTTGTTTTGCCTTCATGACGATATTTAATTAGTAATTCTCGTTCGTCAGGTTGAGCATTATTTATTAATTTTGAACATTCTATAAGTTTTAAATTTTTAAAATGGTTATTCATTGTTTGTTGAAAATAGGTTCTTAGTTCTTTGGAAAAGAAATAAACATATGTTGTTTTATTTGTTAAATATTCTTTCAAAAAGTTAGTAATTACTATAATATTAGTGGGTAATGTTGCGTGAATAATTTGATGTCCTTCGAAATTTTCACGTTTGGTTTTAACATATTTGTCATAAGGTGCTTTTTTAATAATAAGTTGATGAGCTTTATTATTAATAATTTCATCTAATATAGTCATATTGGAATGATTTTCGTTAGCATTTGTACTATGTATTGTTTCCGTTACGGGTGATTTTATTGGAATATTAGAATGGGTTAGTTGTGTTATAGGTGGAGTTATTAGAATGTCAGAAATAATATTAATTTTGGGTGTTGTTTCAGGTTCGTGTTCTAGTCTTTCTATTGTTTGTGACACTACTTCAGAGTCAAGGATATCTGGGTTAAATTGGTCGTTTAGGAATTGCGTTACGTCGGTGTCTATATCGCCTGGGTAATTTATTAATGATTCGGATTCGATTGCGTTTAATTGAATTCGGCTAAGGGCGTCAGCGTTAGTGTTTTGTTTCCCTTTTTTGTAGATTATTTCATAATCATACTCTTCAAGTTTTAGCCTCCAACGTACTAATTTCGAATTTGGTTCTTTAAGGTTAAATAACCATACTAATGGGCGATGGTCAGTATATATTTTAAATTTTTTGCCATAAAGGTAAGGTCTAAAGTATTTACATGCCCAAACGATTCCTAAAAGTTCTTTTTCAATCTTGAGTATTTTTGTTCTGTTTCATTTAGAGTGCGCGACGCGAATGCTACAGGGTTGTCATTTGGCGGGTTGCCTTGAGAGAGAACAGCGCCTAGGGCTACATTTGAGGCATCTGTCGTAAGGACAAAGGGTTTTTCAAAATCAGGATATTTTAGTATTGGAGCATTAATAAGCAATTCTTTTAAATGGTTAAAGGATTGAATAAAGGCTGGTGAGTGTTCAACTTTCGCTCCTTTTTTGAGACATAGTGTAAGGGGTTTTGTGATTTTTGCGAAGTCTTTGATGAATCTACGATAATATCCGGCTAGTCCTAAAAATGACTTAATGTCTTTTTGGGTTTTTGGTATGGGGAAATTTTTAACTGCGGTGACTTTATCAGGATTAGGTTTTACACCTTCGCTTGTAATTTTGTGACCTAAATAAGCAACTTCTTTGTGTAAAAATTCTGATTTGTCTAGCTGCACTTTTAAATTGGATTCTCTAAGTCTATCAAAAACGGATTTTAATCTATCGATGTGCTCTTGAAGTGACGTAGAGAAGATTATTATGTCATCAAGATATACAGAACAGATTTCATTTTGAAGTCCCCGAAGGACGTTGTTCATGACTCGCTGAAATGTAGAGGGCGCATTTTTTAAGCCAAAAGGCATGCGTCTAAATTGATAATGACCTGTATCGGTTGAGAAGGCTGTTTTAGGGATATCATTCGGTTCCATTTCTATTTGATGGAAACCGGTTGCTAGATCCAATGTGCTGAAATATTGAGATTTTCCAAGTTTATCGAGAATATCCGATATATTTGGTAAAGGAAATTTATCATCAATACTGCGTTCATTGATTTTACGGAAATCGCAAACGATACGCCATTTACGTTTACCGGACGCGTCCATCTTTTTTGGGACAATCCAAATTGGACTACTCCACGGTGACGTTGAGTTTTGAATGATACCGTTCTCTAACATTTTGTTAATTTGGGTTTTGACCTCTTTTTTATGAATTTCGGGATATCGATAAGTCTTTGTATATATAGGTGTGTCATCGGTTAGGTTTATCTTATGTTTAATTTGATTAGTAAATGTAAGTGGGATGCCCTCACAATAAAATATGTCACGATATTCGTAACACAAGTTTCGAATAGCTCTGTATTCTTCCTGATTACAATGTGACAGTCTTAAATTTTTTAAGTTTTGTTTTTGTGTATTATCCATATATTCATTTATTTCTGTATCGGTTTCCATTTTTTCTATGAAGTTGTTTTCTACTTCATTTATGGTTTCGATATCTATGGGATTAAATATTTTTATTTTAACTGGGTTTTCGCGACTATTCGTAATTATAGTTGTTGCGTAGGAGTCAATGACTTGTACTAAAGCTTCTGGCATCTCTGCGCAACCAAAATCTGTATATTTTAAAATACCTAAACCATTCGATTGATTTACAGGCAGTTTGATTCTTTGACATGTACGTGGGGGAATTATTATTTCGATAGTTTCAAAATTATGTAAATTTGATATATTATTTTGATAATATAAAGGCAATGTTACAAATTGAGTATCTAAAGAACAATGTTTTAAATTTATATTAGCTCCAATATGTGTTAGAAAATCAATTCCTAAAAGTCCGTCAAATTTAGGTGAAAAATCAAAAAGATAAAACTTATGGTTACCTGTATGATTAAAACAAGGAAATATTGGTATATTAATTACTTCATTGTGAATGGACGTAGCGTGGGCTGTCCTTACTGAGAAAGGTTCCGAAAAAATGAAATTTGAATAAATTTTGTATGCTAAATTAGGCTTTATAAAACTTTTGCCACTACCTGTATCAATTAAAAATTTTGCTTTGATTTCGGGTATGAAAATTACTGGTAAATCTGAATTTGTATAATTATTTAAAAGTATTATGTTTGGTTGTTGGAAATTTGGTTCTCCTGAAAATTTTCTTCATTAAAATCAATTTGATTTTCATAAGGGTTATTTTCTAGACAAGAAAATTCGGTATTGGAGTCATTATACGAATATTGCGAGTTATCGGTGTATTCCGGGTAATAATATTGAAATTCAGCATTGCTAGTTTGAAAATTTTCATTTTGATCATTATCGGCATTTATCGATTCGACTGATTGATTATATAGTTCTTCTACAACAATATTACGTTGTGAAGAATGTGGTTGTTGGTTTCTTCTAAGGATTGTGTTCCCTGAAGAAGTATCCATCGGCTCAGGCTTTTGTTGGCGTGATATTCCAGAAGGAGTTGGGCGTTGATTTTGGGGGTTAAAAGATGGTCTTGGGGTAAAAGTGTTTCTTTGCATAAAATTTTGATTTGGGAAATTCGATTGTCTAAAATTATTTGCGGGTTGCCTAAATTGTCCAAAGCCCATAAATTGATTATTTCCATTATTAAAATTTGGGATTGGTTGTTTATAAGAAGGCATACAATTTGAAAATTGCTGAACGGGGTAATTCGAAAATATTGGTCTCACATTAGCAGGATAATGTGCTTGTGTATGCAAATTTATTTTTGGTTTTTGTGAATTAAAATTTGGGTTTTTTGGCAATATGTTACTACGGTTCTTATAATACATAAAATTTTCTTCTTCCAAGGCACAGCTCATTGCCTCTTCTAAAGTAACTGGATTTTTTAATCTAACCACAAGTTGCATATGGTAGTTTAGACCGTTTATGAAGGTTTTTAATACTAAATTTCCATATTCATTAATTTTTAAAAGTTTTAGAGCTTGCGTTTCATTGCTTAAATTTACTTTGGAAAATAACAAACTGCGAGCGTCTTGCAAACGCAGGCCAAATTGTTGCGGTGTTTCATTTTTTTCCGGTTTGGACGTTATTATATCTTGAATAATACAATCAATCGATCTATGATCTGAAAAAGTCGAAATTATTGCAGCTTTTACTGCGGGCCATGTATTTAATTCTATTCTAGAACAAATAATATCGGCTGCCCTACCTACAAGTTTACTTAATATAGTATCGTGTAAACATACATTTATAGGTGCATTATTGTCAGTTTTATTTCTATGATTATTATAAAAATTATCAC
This sequence comes from Kuschelorhynchus macadamiae, assembly GCA_030620095.1. NCBI lineage: Eukaryota > Metazoa > Arthropoda > Insecta > Coleoptera > Curculionidae > Kuschelorhynchus > Kuschelorhynchus macadamiae. Next base: position 856,343 of record JAUTXW010004963.1, on the reverse strand, counting down.
AAGCATTAATAAATCTGTTTATTTGTTTTGGATTCCCATCGAATAAGGGAATATTGTCTGCCTGATATCTGACTAGTTGTAAATTAGGTTCAGTAGTCATTATTTTACTTATTTGAATTAAATTAGAAAAAGGTGTTAGATTTCCTTCACAATTTAAATTTCCAAAAGCTGATGTTAAATCTTCCAGTTTGCGGAATTACAAGAGACGTAAATATCAATATTTAAGATAGGATAAAAATAAAATGAAATAAGGAAAATTGAAAGGAAGCACTTACAGCAATGTACTGAAGATAATTCCAATTCTCATTCTTAAACTAGGGTCCAATAGGAGAGGCGATGTGGTCCTTTCCCTGGTTAGCAGCTATGAGGGTGGGACGATGTGTGTTCCCAAACTCGCACCAATAGGACGCTGGACGATGCTGTTCCAAATCCCTGGTCAATTTTTGAGTTTCTTAGTACACCCTGAAGATTTTTTAATTGTCCGATTTTTGCCACGAATCGTTGAGACGAAACCAGAAAATACGCACGATGCGCGACTGTTGGCAATAATCCTACCGACTGCGCCAGTTAACAACTCGAAACACGAGAAATTATTTTTAAAAAATCAATTTTATTTCATAAGCGTACAAAGAGAACTGACTACAAAATGCATTTTAGTTATATTTATAAGTTCAGTAATGCTTATGTTGCATGAGAACGAAAAGATAAAAGTCTAAGAATTGCAAGTGCATAAATGCAGAATCGCATTTCTCACGGGAACGTAACTTAGGCAGCAATTTTTCCCTTTGCGTTAAGTTAAAGGATAACCGAGATACGAGGGGGGTCCCAAAATGCAAAATTTTCTATTTCGCCCTGTATCTCATAAACGAAGAAGGCTATGAAAATTTTGTTTACGGCTTCATGAGTTTCACAAAAAATTAGCTCAGGTTCGTGAAAACCGCAAGGTTCTATCTTTAAAAATAAGCGAGATACCCTGCTTTTGCAACCAAATCCGGACACCCTGTACTAATTTTCTGCGATTAATAAAAAAGTATGACAATTTTTAAAATTACGGTTGGAAGAATATCTAATATTATAATACATCTACAATATAATAATTGTGAAAATTCTTTTTTTCTAAAATATTATCGCACATATTTCAGGTCCGAAATTGGCGATATTTGAAATCATTTCCTACAGTGTCACGGTACAGAGAGCTGTTGTTTAACACACCGCGTTTGTGAGTTTTTTCTGTTGATTTCCTTGTTTTATTTATGAAGACCAGGAACGAAATTTTTCTTTGATGAAAACTGTGTGAAAAGTTTGTTCGTGTTTGCTTCGTGAAGTGATGTGATTAAAACTATTCTTTGTCTATATATTATGTATATTAATATTAATAGGGCTTAGGTTAATTTTGGATAGTTATTTAATATAATCATGCGGAAGAAGGGAATTTAGGTGATATATTAAGTAAATGTATGTGAAGGTAAGCTTTTTGAATCTTATCAATAATATCATTTTATGTAATTTTGGAGGTAAAATTGAACAAATTAATACTATATTAAGATTATGTTATTAATTTAAATTATATTTTAAATTTTATTGTTCTGGGTATTTAGCCAGGATTCGTTAGTTATAGAGTTAATTATAAAAAAATACAGAGAAATAATCTAAATTTGTTTGCCAAAAATATGTTTTGTCAAGTCCGTCGGTGCGTCTGTCTGTCTACCAGTTCGAAATTAAGGTTCATATGGGGATGATCTGGTAATATTTTGGTAAAAATCCAATATGCCGGAACAAGATGGCTGCCTAGTGAAACGTTAAAACATTATTACTAAAAAATTAATTATCCAGTTTACCTCATATTTTGCAAAAAATATAACATTTTGGTATGAATATAATATAGTAAAACAAAATGGCAGCCTAATAAAATATTTAAAAAAGCAGCCTGAAAAAACTGCTTATTAGATTAATTTCAAATTGTGTGCAAGCATTAAGTGTGATATAGAGATAAGCTGGTAAAGTGTTAGGAACTCAAGATAGCGGAATAAAATGGCGGCCAATTAACATGTTACAAAAATTAACTTAAAAAAATCAGTGGCTGCTCGTGGATACAAGAAAGGGTGGAGCGCAGGTAGCCAGGTGGTCAGCGCCGCAGGCAGGGGGTGCCACGCCCAAAATGGCTATTTTGTAACCTTTTTATGATGTTAATTAACCATAGCTTTGGAGCGTTTTTTAATACTTAGGGGAAATAATATGAATTTATAAGATTTTAAATATATTTTTTTGTTCTTAAAAAACAGTTATGTGCCTATATCTTACAGTTAATTTCGATTCGATCGATGCCAAACTGCTTCCGCCTCCGATGATCCTGATTTACATTTAATTCTATAACAAGCGAACAAGCGCCTGCAGCAGCAGTTTATGTGGCTCCCATCTCTATGTGGCTTACGGATAAAGTGCGGGACACGAAAGAAAACCGGACGGAGTCAATCGGTTTAGGAAGGTTGGCCAAGAAATCTCTTTAAACCAGTGGTGTCCCGTCGTTCTTTAAATAATATGGCACTCCTTTTTGACTATACGCAATTCAGATAATTAAAAAATGTAACTATGCTTAATGAACCTTTATCTATATTTGTCTGTTTTCTTTCGTGTACCGCACTTCTATATCTCTTTTGTGTTGCAAAAACGGCGAACTTTCGAATTTTAAAATGATTTAATTTTGACTTTTCTTGATCGATTTACCTATAAATGTATTTTTTCTTGAGTTCTGTCATTAACGGTTCCCGGGCTACTGCCTACGTCCACTATTATTGGACCACCCAGTACAGTGATACACGATTTACAAGTCTAGATTTTACAAGGGCAGCCAGCATCAGATCCAGTGAACGAGATTTATCAAAATTTTAATTTATGCAGTTCGACTTTGGGCTACTCGGGTATGCCAAAAGTGGCCGTCTGTCTTCGTTTGTCATATTACTTTATACAGGGGCCGTCATTGTGAAGTACTATACAGGGCGTTTCCTAATTGCGTGCTGATGTTAAAGGGGGTGTTTTTATGTCCTAAAAGTCTTAACTTTTGAGATACAGGATAAGTTTAAAAACAAAACATTTTTTTTCATCCCAATTCTGATGCTATTGTAGATAACTGCATGAAATTTGATACACGTCTTCTATGCATTAAGGAGCATACGGATTTACCCAGGTTAATTACATATGGACGCCACTGGTAGAAATTTCAAAAATTGATTGTTAATAAAAAATGCCCTTCTATTTTACACGGTTATTTATCTATAATAGCATCAGGATTAGGATTTAAAAAAAAATGTGTTTTTAAAACCCTGTTTCTCCAAAGTTAAGACTTTTAGGTTCATATTAAACTTTTTTCTTAAAAAGGTCCAACAATCACCCCCCTTTAACATTAGCACGCAATTAGGAAACGCCCTGTATAGTAATATGACAGACGGAGACAAATGGTCACTTTTGGCATACCCGAATAGCCCAAAGTCGACCTGCATAAGTTAAAATTTTGATAAATCTTGTTCACTGGAATCAGTGCATGCTCTTCTACTATAACTACATTGATGTGTTAATTTTGGAAAAATATGAGTTCTGTAGTTTTTCAAATATTAATTGCAATATTAGATATTTTTTTTTTATTTTACAAAATTACATTTATGAACAATTTTACAAAATATATGAAAAAAAACTAAGCCATTTTTGAGGTTGACGGCTGTGATTCTAATGGTTCGATTTCTTCTAAATCGTTGTCTTCCTCTGAAAATGATGAGGTTTCGTCGTCACTACTTGAATATTCTAGTGTGATAACTAAATCATCAATGACCGTTTCAATTTTGCCATCTACTTCCCAGTATTTATCTTCAATAGAACGAACATGTTTAACATGTGATTTCCAATTTTCAGCCGATATTGAGTCAATCGCTTCTAATGTTATTTTATTTAAATCTTTAATTGAAAGTTCACCGGTGTTGCACTCTCGAATATATTTTTTTACTCCTGCCCATGCAAGTTCAATATGGTTAAAGTCGCACATGTATGGAGGCAGCCTTAAAGGTGTATGACCGAGGTTACGTAAAAGACCGTCAATTTTATACTTTTTTCTCTAGGCTTGTTGGCTGATATTACCTCATATAATTGATATTTTCTCCATGTTGGATCACAAACAAGATTGTTCGATTTAAGCCACGATATCATATGAGGTTTTGTAGAGTATTTAGTTGGCACTTTATCTTCTACGTGAGAATGATAAGACGCATTAGCCATTACCACCACTGATTTGGGAGGAATGTCTCGAGCAACCACTTTTCAAAATTATCTCTATTCATATGTCCATGATAGTCTCCAGTTGTTAGTCCCGAGCGAAAAACTAAAGCAGCACCTGGAACAAATCCGGCTTCTGAACCAGCATGAACTATAATAAAGCGACTACTAGAGCGGATTCCCTGAACAACACCTGTAACACTTTCACTTTGCCAGCATTTGTTCACTGTCATATCATTATCTACCCAGGTTTCGTCTAGATACACAATATTGTCCTTCTTGCCTATATTGCCTTACAGTTGATAGATATTTCACCCGCCAGTGAAAAATATTTGGTCTCTCAATGAGCAATTTTCGTTTATTTTGGCACTTGCGCCAAACAAAACCATTTGCTTGTAAAAGCCGATTTAAGGTTTTATACCCGTATGAAAATCTATCTTATTCTTTACAGTACGAAGTAGGGGTTTGCAGGTCAGAACCTTCTTCAAGTTTATATAAAATTCGTCTATTGTTCGTCGAATTACTTAAAAATCACCATCGTCAATTTTATCTTTGTATGATAATCGGGGTCTTTTTTTACCAGGAGATTTTAAAGGTGAAGTAGAACATGAGCGATCATTATGTTCTCTTTGAATTTTTCTTACACTACTTTCTGAAACACCAGTGTAAAATGCAGCGCGTTCTGTTCGATTTTGAATTGGAATAGTCAAACTATTATTTTCAGCTTCTCTAGTATAGGCCTCTATAACGCTCGCAATAACTTCACGTGCACCGCTTCGAATTGTTTTTCCTCTTTTGCTCGCCATCGTTACTTCGAAATAATAATTCAAATTCAACGCAACGCATTTATATAGAAATGAAAACAAATGCTCGAAATGTATAGGCGCCACTGGAAATTCTAGCGGCAAGAGCATGGAGACTCTAGGCACATCCCAATTACAAGTGGACCAGTGCGAAATTTACTAAATCCTCGATTAATTTTCCGTACCGCTTAGCTGGCGCACTTTATAGGTGAAGCGGCAAACTATTACAACAAATAAAATTTATTTGCGTACACAAATTTTACTTTTCCGCTTGCTTAAGACTATGAACCTTTATTTTAAGGACCGCCCGGTTTTCTTTCGTGTCCCGCACTTTATTCACCATTGCATTGCCATAGCAACTGCCGTAAACAAATCTAAGCGAGAAACTCGGCGTGCTGGGGGAGTCTGATGAGGAATTTGCTACTGCTGCTCAACGGGTCGCTTTTAGGAAAAGGTGTTCAGCGCGCTACGTTTTTAAGTCATTATTATTTTTTGAGTATATAACGCACTAGTTTTGATAGAAAATAATGGTAAAATTAAGCAAATAATTTGAATTTGTATAAAACATACTGAGTTTTTATAATAAAAATATAGATTATAAAATACTTAATATCTTAAAAATATTTTTATTTTTAAGTAAATTGGTTGGAAAATGTAGGTGAAGCGGCGCTTCACCCGCGTCCTCTGGCAAGCCGCCACTGAAAAAATCTTCTTATCCAATTGACTGTACATTTTGGAGAAAAATTAAATATGATATAAGGGTAAACTGGTACCAATTCAACATGACGTAATGTGGTCTCAATGTAAAAACTACTTATTGAATTAATTTTAAGTTATGCCAAGAATCAGGGATGTGATAGGTAGAAACTGGTAAAATATTGGTAGGGATTCAATATAAAGGAACAAAATGGCGTCCAATAAAAAGACAATATACAGTGTGTCCCAGATTCGCTTCTCTATATAGGGATCTTGGCTCCTATTGTACCTACAGCAAAGGTTAAATGGGGAAAGTTTTAGAGGAAACTTATTGCATTCGCTTTGCTTCAGATTTACGATCTATCAATAAGTTTGGGAAATATTGACGAAAAACCGAAAATGGCGGATTTCGTTTTTTGCCAGTATATCCAGAACGGCAAATTTGACAGCTGTCAAAATATGACATTATTCGGACACATTTTTAAGACAAATAAGATATACGTATACGACACGTCTTCATTGTTTTTTGTTAACCCGCAACCCGCCTCAACTTTCATTTTTCTTATGACCGCCATATTGGATTTTTCGATTTTTGGAAAGAGCCTAAAATTTCCAGTCTAGTGATATCTCACAAGTGCATTAAAGATTTTTAGTGTCATCAAAATATCACACTTCGTAAATTAGGTTTCAATGTTTTTAAAGGAGGCCATGATGAGCTTTAACTACTTTGTAAGTGGGTAACATTAATTTACAAATCTGCAAAATGACGTCCATTTGTATCGAGACATTTTTGACAATTGGTGACTCTTTTTCGTACAACCCTGGTAAGTGTATTTCGGTTAATATTTCTAAATATGTCCAGAACTCTTTGTCTCAGGATTTCTATGGTCACGGAGGGATCAAATTCATGTATTTCATTCTTCGTGTGACCCCAGAGGCAGAAATCCAAGGGCGACAGGTCAGGGGATCTAGGAGGCCAAGATATTGGATCATTTAAAGAAATTATTCTTTCGTCAAACTGCTCTCTTAAGAAGTTTCTGACTTGAATGGTATTGTGAGCCGGACATCCGTCTTGTTGAAACCACGTTCTTCTTAATTCATCTTCCGTTAGAATAGCTCGTAAGGCTGGTACAACCTGATTTCGCAAAAGCTCTAGGTACCTCTGCCCCTTTAGGTTGTAGTCAAACAAAAATGGTCCAATAAGTCGATTTCCTGAAAGGATTAATAATTTATAAATATATGCCCAACAGTCGAGGGCGGCAGGGTCGGCCGGGTGGTACTAGAAACAATAAATTATAAAGGAAAAATTATCTTTATTAAAAAGTAAATATTTTCTTTCCAAAAATAATTATCGAAACATCCCGTAATGAATGAGCTTGTACACAGTTGAAACCTATTCAGCTTTATTATGAAAAAAAAAACATATTTGGTTAGAGGGAAGTAATAGCCGTAATAAATTATTTTGTTGGTATTGCATATTAATTTCGGAAATACTAAATCAATTTATTTCAGTGATATAATAATCTTAAAGAAGTACACCGTGCCTTAATAAAACATAAAATATCAAAAGAACAAACCCCTTGCGCTTTAAAATTTAAATTATTCGGAAATACAGCTGAACGCCTTTCTATAAATCATAATGAAAATCGAAAAATAATTCGACATTTGATTAATATGGTATTTTTTCAAGAACTAGGCTTCCCGGGTAATAATAAATCATTAAATTCAAACAAGATAATTTTAGAGAATTAGCTAAATCTGCAGAAAATTTAGATAAAGTGTTAATAAATTTATAGAACCCAATTCTATTTTTATAGGTTCTTCGAAACTACAATACAAAATGATTGAATAAAAATGTAATACAATATCAAAAAAGTAAGTTGACTGACTAGAGTAGAACGTTTTACTTTTCTTTTATTAGATTATACTCTTTTAGTATCATTAAAGAACTAAACGAAAAAAAAAATTATTATTTGACCATCATTTGGTGCCTATTTAAAAAAGATTGGTTAGATTAACTTACCAATGATCCCACACCAAACGTTACTTCCAAATCTGATGTGTAGATATCTCTCTGCCACTTCGTGAGGATTTTGCACAGCCCAATGATGACGGTTGTGCCTATTAGGGCCAAATATGAATAGGTTGGTAACTTTACCAAGCAGATAACTGTCAAGGATACCATTGATGAGACAATTATAACTATGGTAAATATCTATTTGGTAAAATTATCAGCCTATTAATAATTTGGCCCTTAAAGACTCCACAATTCGTGAACTTGCTCTCATCGGACCACAAGACATGATTTACAAAATCAGGATTTTCATTACATCTCGTAGTATACCACTCACAGAACTGTAGTCGTCTTGGAAAATCAGTTTCCTTAAGTCCTTGTACTATTATGGGTTTATATGGATGGTACTTATTCTTTTTTTAAACTGTACTGTTGATTTTGGCACATTCGTTTCCTGTTCTACAGTTCTTACCGATGCCTTAGGATTTTCGTTGGTAGCTTGTAAAATGTTTCTGTCTCGATTTTCATTGTTATTATTGTATCCGCTTCTAGGTTGTTCGAAGGCACTATACAAATTAACTACGATTTTCCTGAATTGGATTTTATGAGGTTGCCGTCGTTCGGGGTACATCTCCAAATACCTTGCTGAGGTAACGTCGGCGTTTCTGTATGATTGAAAGTACAGAGCTAACATCTCAACCTTTTCTTCATTTGAATACGGAATGCTGGTCATTTTCTATAGGTTTTGAGAATTTATGTGTCAGATTTATGATTTTATTGGGATAAAAGCGTACCTACTACTTATTAAAACACAGCTTTGATACTTTCAACTATTTAACTTAACGTCAAAGTCACAATCCAATTTTGTTACAGATAAATCATGGCCTCCTTAGAAAAGCATTGAGAGCTAACATTACTTCAAATCATGGCCTCCTTAGAAAAAACTGAAACCTAACTTTACGAAGTGTAATATTTCGATGATACTAAAATCTTTAATGCACTTGCGAAAAATCACGAGACTGGAAATTTTAGGCTCTTTACAAAAATCGAAAAATCCAATATGGCGGCCATAAGAAAAATGAAAGTTGAGGCGTGTTGCGGGTTAACAAAAAACAATGAAGACGTGTCGTATACGCCATCTTATTTGTCTTAAAAATATGTCCGAATAATGTCACATTTTGGCAGCTGTCAAATTTACCGTTCTGGATATACTGGCCAAAAACGAAATCCGCCATTTTCGTTTTTTCCCCGATATTTCCAAAAAACAATTGATTGATCGTAAATCTGAAGCCGGATATCGAATGCAATAAGTCTCCTCTAAAAGTTTCCCCATTTAACCTTTGCTGTAGGTATAATAGGAGCCGAGATCCCTGTATAGAGAAGCGAATCTGGGACACACTGTATATGTGTTCTTAAATAGTCATGTACTGAACTAAATTGGTTCACACTACATTATTCCTAATAAAAAGAAATATTTATAATGAGGGAAGTTTCCATAATATGTTAAACTACAGTCCCGAGCACGCCCCTGGCAAAATTGCCAATGTCTTTTTGTAGCTAAAATTAAGCTCACTGCTAGATTTTTACAGGATTATATTTTCAAGTTATTTGTCGCAACCGCTTTTGAAATTAAACAAAAAATTAAAAATTCAACACCCTGTATCCCTGAAGCTCGATCTGACCTATGTTCATATAAACTTTCCATTTTACTTTTTGGAGACATACCTAAACCCGAACGTTGGCGTATGTTTTTTGAAACACCCTGTATATTCTCAATCTTAATAAATTTTACTTTTGCGGGCTAAAAACTCGGTACGCTACAGCGCGCACGCCCCTGGTAAAATTGCGAATGTCTATTTGTAGTTAAAATTAAGCTCACTGCTAGGTCCTAACAGGATTATACAGGGTGTCCCAACTAAAAGTATCCACCCCAAATAACAAGTCGCCAAGACAAAAAAAAAATAAAACGCTCGGACCCGTCGATTTTACTTTTGAGGGGGAAACATTTTGCGCCTATTTTCAATTTCGCAACATCACCCTCTGAGCGGGGGTGAGATTCACCCCCAAAATGTTAAATGGAAAGGGGGGTCGAGTGATACCTTATTTTGAAGGGTTTCCGACCCTGGTTACAACTGCCAAGTTTGAAGCCTCTGCTGTCATTCCCGAAGAAATGGCAGCTTGTCCAAAAAAAAAATATTAATAAATTAACTGCAAGAGTTGGCTACTTTAAATTTAGGGGATGATGCAAGCTAGTGAAAAGATTTTAATAATAATTACTCCGGACGAGAGGAAAATAAAAATAGTAAATGTAAATTAATGGGGAATTTTTGCGTTTAAGAAATGTTTTCTACAAAGACTAAATTATTTTATGAATTGTTCGAAATGTTCGCCATTTACTTCCATGCAATGATACAGACGAGCCTCGAATTCCTCTCGAACATTTTGAAATGTTTCAGGTGTTAACTGACGGCATTCAGCTACTATTCGCTGTTTTAAATCCTCAAGTGATTCTGGCTGCACCTTAAAAATCTTTGTTTTCAAGTGTCCCCAAAGAAAGAAGTCCAACGGCGTCAAATCAGGTGAACGTGCCGGCCATTCGATGGGACCTCTTCTTCCAATCCAGTGATCGGGAAAAGTATTATCGAGAAAATCTCTTACCGGACGAGCGTAGTGAGGAGGTGCTCCATCTTGTTGAAAGAATATCTGATCTTCAGCTAAATCCTGGTCGTTTTCTAGAATCTCAGTAATCTGCGGATCGATGGCATTTTCAAGTAATTAAATAACTTTCACCATTTAAATTGCCTTCTATGAAAAAAGGTCCAACAACGTGATTGCCTAGAATTCCCGCCCACACGTTTACTTTTAAAGGATGCTGGCTATGGGTTTCCCTGAATAAATGGGGGTTGCTGTCGCTCCAATACCTGCAGTTGTGATGGTTTACTTCTCCATTTAAGTAAAATGTGGCTTCGTCAGAAAAACAAATATTGTACAATGAAATGGTATGGTTGTTTAATTTTTCAGAAATATTCTCACAAAACTCTACTCTGCGATCAAAGTCATCTTCGTTCATTTCGTGAAGCAATTGATATTTAAAGGGTCGAAACTTATGGGATTTTAGAATCCGGTGAACACTGCTTCAGGAGACTCCTGATATTGCAGCTGTTTCTCTGATGGAGTTACTTGGGACCATAGCAACATGGCCAAGGACTGCAACCTCAATATTTTCATTTCTTATTGGTCTTACTCTTTCATGCTTTTTATTGACAACTGAGCCGGTTTCGAAAAATTCGTTCCACAGTTGTAATACACTTCTATGAGTCAAAGAATGTTCGGGATGAGATTCATTAAAACTTACAGCTGCAGCTCTCGCACAATTATTGTTTCTAATGTAAAGAACAATAATTTCGATTCTCTCTTGTATCGTAAACGTCATAGGCAATTGTTAGAAACTTTCGTCTTTTAACACTTTCAGACAAAATAAATTTTAAATAAAATGCACAAACTGTAATAAACGCATGAATGCTTGACACTAAATAAACGATAACAATGTGATTTTATTTTGTTTGTTGCTGATGTTTATGATAACAGTAAGAATGGAATGTTGATTTTTTTTTAAATATTTGTACAGTGACAATTCGACAAGTTAGCTTAAACGTTTTGGCAACGGTCTGTTTCATTGCAAGGGAGTAAATGGCGAACATTTCGAACAATTCATAAAATAATTTAGTCTTTGTAGAAAACATTTCTTAAACGCAAAAATTCCCCATTAATTTACATTTACTATTTTTATTTTCCTCTCGTCCGGAGTAGTTATTATTAAAATCTTTTCACTAGCCTGCATCATACCCTAAATTTAAAGCAGCCAACTCTTGCAGTTAATTTATTAATTTTTTTTTTTCGACAAGCTGCCATTTCTTCGGGAATGACAGCAGAGGCTTCAAACTTGGCAGTTGTAACCAGGGTTGGAAACCCTTCAAAATAAGGTATCACTCGACCCCCCTTTCCATTTAACATTTTGGGGGTGAATCTCACCCCCGCTCAGAGGGTGATGTTGCGAAATTGAAAATAGGCGCAAAATGTTTCCCCCTCAAAAGCAAAATCGATGGGTCCGAGCGTTTTATTTTTTTTTGTCTTGGCGACTTGTTATTTGGGGTGGATACTTTTAGTTGGGACACCCTGTATTTTCGATTATTTGTCACAACCGCTTTTGACATAAACAGAAATTGAAAAAAAAATTAAAACTTCAACACCCTGTATCCCAGTAACGAAGCTCGACCTGACCTATGTTCATGTAAACTATCCACTTTGTTTCTTGGAGATATTTCAAAGCCCGAAAGTTGGCCCCTGTATATTCTCAATCTTAATAAATTTTACATTTGCAGACTTAGCAATTATTCTTTAATTTTTTATTTAGATTTTAGTGTAGTAGTAAAAATACTAGAAAGAGTAATTTTAGAAATAAAATTATTTATTTGTTTAATTTTCTGGGAGAGAAAAATTTTTGAATTCGGGGTCAAACTGACTCAGTCCGACACTGGGCAACTTCACGGCTTAACCTGTATAAACTCACGAATATTTCATGCTTACCTGACAAACACAGTTATTAATATCGCAATAATCAACAAGAGAATAATTAGGACTGTTAGTTTTTTTTGCCAGAACGGTGTCTCCTTTCCTGGAAATAAATTAAGTATCATTATTTTCTATTGATCAAAAAATTTAATAAAGTCAAGTAAATTTTTATTTCGTCAGTTTAAAACATGTAAAACGACATATAATAACTGAAGAAAAAAAATTCATCTTTGAAACCCTTTGTATCAAATATCCCTTTAGAATAAAACCTATTTTAAATGGTTTTTAATCACCATTTAACTGTTTTTTTTTATAGAAAAATATGTTCTCATATTTCCAAAAGTAAGAGAGCTATAAAAATGTTAAATACGAAAATCTTGGGGTTCTAAAAAATCTATAACAGACAATTAATTATACAAGGCTGGTTGGTCAACCATATTTGTTTGTTTTTACATCCAACATCCTGTATGTATATGTAACAGATTTGACCAATACCTACTAAACAACGAGGCCTACGCGTGACGTCATCAAATCTAGGCCTATGTTATTTTAATAGCTTCATTAGAAGGTACGGATTATTTACAGGGACATATTTAAATGAGCATTTTTTTTAAATTTCAGCAAATAAACATCAATTTATAGGGTTTATTTTATGAGTTTTTGAATCTGTCAAATATATTCGGTTTCGCTATAAAATTAAAATGCCAAAGGCTACTCTTAAGCGATTACTCGTTTTTTTTTTTTTGGACACGAGGAAGAATGCATTTACGCACGAACTATTATGCACAAAGCACTCCAGAACAGTGTGAGACTTGGTAAAGGCCCTTTAGTATATTGTCAAAGCCAAGTTATTTGTCAAAATCGGGTAAAGTAATCCAGGTAAGCAGTATAGGCCTGTGGTGAGTCCATATGATCAAGAATATAATAGGTTATTATTTTATATTGTCAAAATTGGGTACGGTTTCAAGTTTGGGTAAGTAATATATGCCTGTGGCGAGCCCTTATGATCAAAAATACAATAGCTTGTTATTTTAACTTGTCGAAATCGGGTATGGTTTCAAGCTTGGGTAAGTGGTATATGCCTGTGCTGTGGGGAGTCTATATGATCAAGAATATAATAGGTTGTTATTTGCTAAATTCTGAAAAAGATTGTATTGATGATACTTCCTAGCAATACAAAAATGCGAAACTTACGCTAGGTTTTAATATCATAACTACCTATTTATTAAAAGTCTGTAGTTTCCTTTTTTTGTTTTTATTTAATAAATTATGATTATGTCTAGAGCAATAATTATTAATAAATGTATTTGATATGTTACTAAAAACGGTTTTTGAAACATTAATTTTTAGGTGGCTTTTACAACTTTCAAAAGGAGTTAAAAGTGTATTTTTATTAAAATAACTTAACAACTCATAAAGAAAAGATTTTTTTGTTGTAAATATCCAAAAATGTATCTTCAAATTCACCAATTAGCATTTTAAATATAATATATCCGGTTGAAACTACATCTACTACCTGTTCTCGAGGATATAAGACAGCACCTCGACTTAAGGAATTAATTAAATTATAAGAATCCTATACAACACAAGGTTCATTGAGAGTTAAGTTTTCTTTGCAAAAAGTACAACTAATTTTTTTAAAAACAATATAGCAGCAATATCCGCTTAAATAGGTTATTACTGGGAGTTCTGATTGTATAGCTTCGGTATCGGATTGTGTAACTATGATTTTAGATAATATCAACAAAACAAACAAAAGTATGCTTTATTGCCGCAGAAAAATTTTACAATTTTATGGACAAAGCAAAATATACCTAAAATAAGACATATCAAAACATTAATCGAAAATAATTTCGACAGGTCAGTGCTTTTTTTAAAAATGTAAATTATCAATTTACCAAATCGTAAAACACACGTTAGAATATAACATAACATTGCAAACAGTTAAAGAATCCCAATAACCTTATAAAAGTAAACAAACACACATGTACGAGGTGAATAATTTCGATGACATTGAAATCAAAATTGCAACTATGCGACCTTAAACTCTATGTTATTATAGTTATACAAATAATTGTGATGTTAAACAGAAGGTATATTAAACTAGTGTAGAATGTAGTATACAAAAAGTCTTAAATTGTTTTTAATCCAATACCTAACAAAAATAATTAAGTTTTAAGTGAATGTTCGACAGTTCTTTTCCCTATATAATGATTTTCAAAATTCTATGCTACGAGTTAGGACATGACTCACAAAAGATTTAAGTAAACAAGCGAGTTTAGTGACAATTTAAAGAGACTTACTCACTGAAAAAAATCATTAACGCTGTAAAATGGTCTCTCAATGAGGTATGCTTTGGTGTTTTTTCGAAATTGTGCAAGCATAGGGATAGATTTTAAATGTACTGGCAGATTGTTGTAAAGTTTTATGGCGTTGTAAATAATTGATTTTTTTATTAATTCTGAGGAAGGAATGGGAAGATAAATATCATGCCTAGAGTTTCTGGTAGGGTATACATGTTGTGGCCTTTCTGGGAGGGTGTTTATATGTTTTCTCAGCAAACATACCGTTTCCAAAATAAATAATGCAGGAAGTGTTAATATTTCATGTTTTTTGAAATAGTATTGGCAGTGAGCTCTATTATTTAGACCAAACAAATAACGAATGGCTCTCTTTTGAAGCATACAAATACTACGAAATTGCTCGGTGGTACAGCAGCCCCAAAAGGGAAGGCCATAGCGGAGGTGGGATTCAAATAAAGAGAAATAAGTAAGTCTGGCAGAAGGAACGTCTAGTTCTTTTGAAACTGATCGAATGGCGAAGCAGGCGGTAGAAAGTTTTTTAGTTAAGGTGTCAATATGATTAGACCATTTTAGGTTGTTATTTATATTTAAACCCAGGAATTTAACCGACTCTACGTATTCAATATTGCTGTTATGTACCTGAAGTGGTTGTAAAGTTCCCTTATAAGATAACGCCACCGTTTTATTGACATTAAAACAAAGCATATTGGAATCGGACCAAGCCTTAATTATAACCAAGTCTTTGGAGATACTAGAGTGTAAAGACGTTGTATCAAAATCACTCCATGTTATGCTTGTGTCATCAGCAAAAAGGGAAATTCTTCCATTAATTTTAAGGTTCGTGATATCATTAATGTATAACAAAAAAGAATAGGTCCCAAGACTGAACCTTGAGGGACTCCACTTGTAATCAACTTACAATCAGAATCGGAACCATTAGCCCTTACAAGTTGTTGCCTTTTCCCAAGATAAGATTTGAACCAGTTTAAAGAAGTACCACGAATTCCATAAAAATTTAGTTTGTTTATCAGAATTTCATGACTAACACAATCAAAGGCTTTCGCATAGTCACAAAAAACTGAAGCAGTTGGGTGGTTGTTATTGAGAGATAAGTAGACGCCTCTAAGCAACGTGAACATGGCGTCACTGGTGCACTTGTTGGGTAGAAATCCGAACTGCTCCGGGGATATTATCTGATGTTTCAGGAGAAATGGCATAAGACGATTCTTCAGTAGCCTTTCGATGATTTTTGATAGCACTGGTAGTAGTGCAATTGGGCGATAATTGCAAGAGTTAGTTTTTTCGCCGCCTTTATGAAGTGGAATAATTATAGCTGTTTTAAGGCAATCAGGGAATACACCTTTTATAAAGGACTCATTTATTAATGTTGTAAGGGCCTCTATGACTGGGAGTGGCAAGTTCAGGAATATTCTAATTGATAGGCCATCAGTGCTACACGAAGATTTACTTTTGATATTATTTATTACCCTCAATAGTTCAGTGTTGCTAACGGGACTTAAGAAAAAGCTATCAGCTAAATTTTTTGAAGGAGGGAGAAACGAAAGAGGGTCCAAACTTGGCGAGATACTAGAGGTAACATTTTTGCTTACATTAACAAAATAATCATTTAGATCATTAGCCCCTGGCAAGATCTGAGTCACAGGGTTTGATTTGTTTCTGAGGTTATTGATGATGGACTAGGTTTCTTTTGAAACGTTATTAGAGTTTGTTAGACGTTTTCGGTAGTAATTTTTTTGCTGACTTAATAAGAGTAGTGTAGATCCTCCTATAATTAGAGATATAGTCGAGAATAAGAAAGGAGTCGGTGAATTTTTTTATATATGAGAGCGAGCGCATATTTTTAGCAGAAATTCGTATTCCTTTCGTGGTCCACAGGTTTGATATTCTTAAGCGGGAAGGCCTTGTTAAAAGCACTTAAAGTTTTATTTAAAAAAGTTCTGAAGTTTGTGTTGACATTGTCAGATTCAAAATTCCAATCGGTGTTAAAGCAAATATTATGAAATACTGAGAAATTTGCGTTAATAAATTATTAACATGTTCATAATTTAAATTGGTGTCCAATGACTGTGTTTCACATTCAGGAGGTTTGAAGAACTGATTTATATCAATGTCCCCATAATGTCTAGATTTTAGAGATAACATATACCGAATTCTAAGTCTTTTTTCTGATTCTTGTAGTTGTGGAACTGAGATATGATAATGACCACCAGTTAATTGCCTATATTTTCCAAAACACCCTTCCAATGGGTCTGTTTGAAATTTGCCCAGTAATACATAATTCATATTAAACCCAATTAAACAGTATTCAGTAACTTCAAGAAGCCCATGAATGGTATGGTTTAATGCAGTGTGTAAAATTAATTGGACTCCAAGTATCTAGCCAATTTTGCATTTTTAGCAAAAAACAAAATTTAGGATCATCACTGGGGGCAGTTAGTATTTGTTTGGTAAAAGGTTCCCGATATTTATCTAACAAATGTTTTCCCTTAAGGGGAGTTTTTACATTCACAATTTTCTACCATGTCAATATAATACTAATAAAGTCTCCGGTATCTTGTGAATGTGACAAATTTTTAACAAAACCTTTTAGAGCCTCTATAATAAAGGGATTATAGATTTTAAGAGCTAATTTTACATTTTGCCTTTCAAGAGATGATGGAAATAGAGCCTTTAAACTAAATGAATAACCATGCTTCAATAGTTTCTCTTGTTCTAGTTCGTATAGGTTTTTGCTCACAGAAAAGGAAGCAAATTTTGTTTGGCCTGTCTCAAAATCGGGATAAGAAAATGTTTGGTCAGGTTTTGAATTAGGCCAGTTGTTAAAGATACATTTCAGTAAGTGAACAGTGTCAAAAATGTATAATAAGGGTCTTACTGGGTCAATAGGATGTGGGAATACTATACTGAGTTGATTAAGGAGTGAAAAATTACTCATTGCTTTACTGTTTACTGTATTATTGTCACTAACTGTACAAAATACTATGTACCCAATTTCTTCTAAATTTTCTATAATGGTCTTGATAAAAGTATATAATATTTCTGAATTAAGTTTAGCTACAGGAGATATATGAATGACTTGAGCAAGGACTAGTGATCATAAATGCTACTGCAGATGATGCTAAGGTACCTTTATTATCTACTATGTTCCTACGGTATTGCCTGCCTTGTAATCCAAATAGCGGTCGATGTGAATTTCATCAAAAAGTAATGTAACATGTTTTTCTTTATCTGTTAAATATTGAAAAATGTTACAAGCATAGGTAAATAACGATACCTTTTTTTTGAAGTACTTAACAAACTTAACTGTTCTGAGAGAAATTTTAGATTTCGAGTGAGTTCGTCAGAGCCTTTTAGGTTTAAAAGAATATCAGTTACAAATTTATTTTTTTTTTGTATTGTCATTGTCAGACTCGCCTTTATCTGAATTGGGAGTTTCCGTGGGAGTTTAACTAGGATCAGGAATGTCGCTATCAAAATTTATGGGTATTGACATCATCATATTGTCAATTGTGTCAATTAAACTTTCTATTTCATCCAAACTGCTAGATAAAAATGGTGATTTTAAATTTGTTATTGAAACACAAACAGATTGACCATATAAAAATGTTTCTAATTTTAAATCGCTATTTATAACAATTGGCCAAGTTACTAGGGGACAAGGAGTATATTCAAGTTGAAATAATGTTATTTTTTCTGTATCCTTTACCAAAAACCACCCTTTCCTTAAACTAAAATTTAGAAATATTTTAAAAACTCTTCAAAACTTTGAAAACATGTAGCCTCTCTACGTAAATTAAATTCTTCTTTACTTTGCTCTATGGCTTGCAAAGTTCATAAAGATTCTTATTTTTTTCATCTTTACTTTTGCGGCCAAGAACGTTTTTTAAAAATAATTGGGGCAATTTGGGAAAACCGTTAGTACAGAATTTTCTTTTAATCGGGGTTTTTTTAAATGTACTGAAATAGTTTTACCTGTTCTCGGATCCTGTTCTGTAATATCCCAAATTATACTACCTTTAGAAAAATGTAGCTCACACACTTTAGTGTTTTTATTGTAGCCCTTTTTTTTGCAAATCGCTATCTTTCAGGAAACTAAACACGTGAACTTTTGGTCCGGTTTTGTAATTACCCCGGCACACAGTGTAACGAAATTGAAAAATCGTGGACATTGGCAGTTTTATGGTCATTATGGGGGGAAACTTATTAGAAGTATAAGTAACCCCTCATCTGCAACCCCTTAAGCAGGGTGAACGGCACCCCTAAAATCTTAAATAGAAAGGGGGGTTAAGTGATTCCTTATTTGAAAGGTCTTTTTATTCTCTTTTCATCCCCAAAGTTTGAGGTCTCTGACATTTTCCAAAACAAAATGGCGGATTGTCAAATTATTAAAAATCCTAAAAAAAAATATTTTTAAACATTAAAGTAGCTATTACAGATGTTGCTTATAAAAGTCTCTATATAGTGTTAAAAAGTTATACATTTTATTTTTAAAATTATTTTTTTAGGATTTCCGGCTTTTTCGTTTTAGATGGGCCACCCTGTATACATTTAAGCCATAAAATTTTAAAACTTGAACCAATAAAAAAAATCTTTACCCTACTCGCCAAATTTAATTAATAATATAAATTAAAGCAAATTATTGTTCTAATAAAATTAAAGATTATCTTGTAAAAAGCATACCTTTGAATCTTTGAAATATACGACGAATTTGAAGTTTGAATCTTTGAAATATTCCATCTTCAAAATCGTCGTATTCAAGAATTAAGAGTTCTTTGGCTTCTGTAAATAAATCCATTTTTTTGGCAGAAGAATGTTTTGGCCGGATATGGGAAAGCAAAGGGTCTGAGGAGATTAAAAGATTATGTAATATGTCTTGAATATTTTGTTTACGGCTACACTTCCTGGAAAAATTTTGCCGAAATGAAGGGAATTCCTTGTTTCTGTTTCGTTCTCTCCATGTTTCTTTTTTCGAAGAAAGCTAACAACATATTTTTTTTTAAAAACATTTACAACTTTTGCAACATAGAACTTAAATTTAAATGACTTGCATATAGGAACCTTTACTACAATAAAATCGTCTATTTCAACAAAATCTTCATTTGAGAAACAACTTCTTGGTTTGTCGGTAGTCACTTCTTCGTCCGAATCAAATGAGTCTGGTTGAGTGGGTTGATGAGTGGGGTTTCTCTTGGCATTTACAACGTGGGCTAATGGCAAAGAGTCTGAGTCGGAATCAGATGAGTCAGGTGGTAAACAATTTTGATTAAACAAACTTAACTTTTTCTTTATAGCTGTAAGATGGGCTAATGGCAAAGAGTCTGTATCGGAATCATCGGAGGAAATGGTCTGGGGTTTTGTGGAACTTTGTGCACCAGACGTAGACGGCCTATTTTCTGATTCGCTTTCCAATTCAATAATTGTCAGTTGAGTATCCATATCTTCAAGGACGACTGGTCTTCCTGGTGGCACATTGATGCGTTTGCGCCGATTTGGTCTTGATTGCACCTCGGGGTTTCTGTTCACTTTGAGGAATTCGAGCAGTGATTTATCTATTTCATCCAGTGGTTGAGCATTATTAGTCATAAGTCTTTGGGGCAGACGTTTCAAGACTTCCTGTGGGTTGTAGGGCCAAATTCCTGAGGCGCGAAATCCGGACAACAAATTTTTCTTTGCATTAGCGTTAATTTCTTCTAAGGATCTCTTGAGGAGTTTTGGAAAATCTTTCTTCTGAAAGGGCCCTCTTCGTTTGGACTTCCACTCAGTCAAAATTCTCCTCCATGCTTTTTTTAGAGGCGCAAAAAAAGCAACATCTAAAGGCTGGCAAAGGTGGAAGTAAAACAAATTTTATATTCTCACGTTGACATTCCTCAATTACTTCGATCGTTAAGTGACTGGACAAATTATCTCCAATTAAATTTTTTTGTCCCTCTTTCTTTCTGAAATATGGTAAGGCTATCTGTCGAAACCATTCTAAGAAGGTTCTTGAATCAAACCACCCTGAAGTTGTGACACTGTATCCACAGCCGGCTGGTCCATCCTCTTCCCACTCCTGATATCGGTGTTTGGCTTTATAAACGACGAAGGGTGGAAGAAGTTCGCCACTTGCAGAACCTGACATCATTTCACTTAAAACACGATAAAACGTCGAAAAGTCACGCCGAACGACCGTCACCCACCATAATCAAAGGAAAACTAGTACCAAAGTCCAAAACCAAACCACACTTGCGCTAGCCCTTAGAAGTTTTATTTCGGCCATCTTTTCAGTGACTTCAACATCTTCTTTGAGTGGATAGCATTTTTCTTTTTCTTGTTGGATAATGTAATAAGATGGTAACTTGGCCATTTCCATGTAAGTATTAGTAAATTGCTGTAACGTACGATATTGCCAAGTTGAAAGTTTTAAAGAAGTCATTAGAGCCAAAGATGTTTCTACTTCCACAGTTTTCTTATTTTTTGCAGGATTAAATAAAAAATCACTTACTCTTTCTACTTCATCAGGGTGCTCCAGTAGATGATTAAAAATTTTGCTTAATTCTTGATTGCCGTCCATTCGCAACTTTAATTTCATTGCAAACGTAAGTTCTTCAGTTGACTGTGAAATTAGATTTTCGGTTCTTCTTTTTTTTTTGTTTTAAACATAAATCACTAAATGGTTTTTTTGTTCTTTCTCCACTTTTTTCTTGTTGCGAAGTAGTGGGTTCTTCATGCTGATATTGAAGTTGATTTAAAAAAGACATAGGCTAGCAAAACAGTTCTCCAAATCGCGAGAAACACTTTTCGAAATTGCAACTGTTAACCGAGACACTACAACACCCAATAATTCTTTATAATTTGTAAAATTTGCATTTTTGCTTTTTAAAATTAAAAACAAATCGCGATTGCTTTGAAGATGTTCCATTTTTCAAAAAGACACAGTTCTATCAAATGTAAATTTGAATAACTGGAAATAGTTGTATTATTCATTTCCTAACACGCTAAAAATATTATCAAAATATTTTTAACACGTTGACGTTGACTGCGTCATCGGTCTCCCGAGAGACCGATAACGCACTGAAAATAAGACGTAACATGTTGAGGCCGCAGTCAACGCCAACGTGTTGAAATATAAACAATAAGTTTTCGCAAGACATTTTATTTTGATGTCGCGCGCAGAGACGGAAATATACTATTTTCTACTAAGATCGGATCTATTCGGATACAAAATATATGAGATAGTATAACAGAAGGTTCGCTTTACCAAGTTGTGTATATAAAACCTTATCCAAAGCTATCCATTTTTTCAAAACCTTTTTTGAAATAAAATTTAACATGTAATTTCATATACTTGAAAAAAAATCCCTCAGGAAGGGCCTAAGGACAAT
Source organism: Kuschelorhynchus macadamiae (assembly GCA_030620095.1). Classification (NCBI taxonomy): domain Eukaryota; kingdom Metazoa; phylum Arthropoda; class Insecta; order Coleoptera; family Curculionidae; genus Kuschelorhynchus; species Kuschelorhynchus macadamiae. The sequence continues at coordinate 834,313 of JAUTXW010004963.1, read as the reverse complement.
ATGAAATATGAAAAAGTATAAAAAGAAATTTGTTAACAAAGACCCATAGTTGTTACATTAAAAACGTATTGGCAAATTTCCCAAAAACAAAGGTGAAAATCAAGGGTCTTAAGTCGTTCATATTTTTATTACATTAGCCAAGCAGTGTATAAGTATAACTTTAAGTTTTTATTTACAGTTATATCTTTTAAATTACAAAAGTAATTTACATAATATTTTAAATATTGAAGTTTTAGAGTATTTTTTTACCATACATGCAATGAAATGTTAGGAATTAAATTGGTAATTTTATGGCAAATGTCCCAATTTTCTCGATTTCGTTACAACGTGCGGCAGGCAGTTAGGCGCACAACACTTGAACGGCATGTTTACGTGAATTTAAACGTACAAAAACTAATAAATATAATTAAATTTTCACCAAAAATGAAGACACTCTCTTTGCTCTAAATCACGAACAACGACATCACGTTTCACACTGTTTTGTTTTTAATGCATTTCTTACGGAGGCGAGTGCCGGTCTAAATGTCGTGACGTATGGTCTATTTTAATTTCAGCTGGTAGGCCTCGTTGTTTAGCAGGTATTAATTCTTACCATTTAGCATGCAGTAAGAACCGGTTTTAACTAAAACGTTCAGTAAAATGTTCATATTTAATATTTTGTCGGTATTTTACCAAATGCCTTAGACACTTCGCGATGTTACTAGTAAGAACCCGATACCTCTACGCATTTTTACTAGTTAGATCCCGTTATTACGGATTTCAGATATTTACGGTAACATATGCATTTCACCTACTGTACGATGAATCTCCTTAAATTACTTTATGTTAGAATATCTTATACTCTACCTTCACAAAGTGTTTTGTAGGATCCTAAGACGAGTATGTTGTTATCTGTAATGTTTTCTAAGTTTTTAACATCTCCCAGATCATAACACCCAATTACTCTAACTCTATAATACTTGCAAGGCTTTACATTTGGAATACTGACCGTATTTTTTTCTTCAGAATTGGACAGTGGGGTAGGAATATTATGCCAGGCCAGTTCAGCTTCCTGAAATAACCGAGATCGTAAAAAAATGTGACATTTTGTAAAAAATGTTTATAGTATAACTTGAAAAAATAATTTTTTTATCCAGTGAATATTAAGTAATACCCTTCTGGGAATTAAGAAATCATGGGTCTTGGGATTAGACCGTGTCAAGGCATCTTCAGGGATCTTCACTTCACGAGATCGGAACACTGAATGAGCTGGGCGCGAAGGTGCCAAATGGCCCGAGGTCCCACCACCACCCTGTTCCCTAGCCTAGGGAACCGCCTCTCTGTGATAGGTACTTACGATTTAACGAGCCTAGGGTCTTAATAAACCATAAGTCTTCTCTATCCTAGGTGTGTCAGCTCGTACACATCCGGATGTGTGTACTTACATCGCACCTCTCCTATATCTCTAAAACGGAAAAGGGCATTATTATCAGTGTATGTGTTGTGTGTGGTCGCGGGGTCTACGGTGGTAGACCCTGTGTGCTTGCCGCTCCTCCAAGGGGTAGTAGTCCACCAGCCTTCGGAGTTCTTCGTTTGGATGCGCCTGCCCGCTGGATGCCTTTCATGGCTTTGGTCCTGATTGTGTCTTGCAATGGTTCCCATTGCAAGTCCCGGTGTATCTGAGCTTTCCTGACGTACCATGGTGCGTCGACTGCCCTTCTCATATACTTGTTTTCTGTTGATGCTAACTTGTTTACTACGCTACTGCTCCGTATGTCAGTTGTGATCTTGCGATCATCTTTATCATTGTCAGCTTTGTTCGAAGAGCCATAGGGCTCTTTCGGTTCATAAGAGGGTATAGCCTAGCCATAGCCCTGCTGGTCTTTGTTCGTGTCTGTTCAATATGAGGTTTCCATGTTAGCCCCTTATCCATAGTCAGCCCTAGATATTTGACCGTGTTTGTCCACGGTATGTCTGTTCCTTCTATGTTTATAGCCACTTTGGGATGTCATGTGTATACACGTTATATAAGTGCGGTCCTAACACAGATCCTTGGGGCACACCCACTTCTAGTCTCCTTTGTGTCGATCTCGAGTTTTTAACTCTGACACCTGCCGTTCTATCTTTAAGTGGGCTATTAGTTTGCAAGTTTTAGTTGCAAATCCAGCATCTTGCATTTTGTATACAAGTCCCCTATGCCATACTCTATAGAAAACTCTGGCTACGTCTAGGAAGACCATGCCAGTAGCCTCTTTTAGGTTGAAACTGCTGGTGACAGTTGACAGTCTTAGGGCTTGTAGTTCAGTAGAATGTCCGCGTCTGAAACCAAATTGTTCATTTGGGATTATGTCTAGGGCTGCTGTTTCATCTTTGATCCTGGTGATCAAGATTCTTTCAGTGAGTTTGCTGAGTGCGGGCAGCAGGCTATCGGTCTGTAGTTTTGGGTGAAAGTTCGGTCTTTCCCTGTTTTACCAATCATTCCACCCGTTGGGAAGTGGTCCAGTCTCATAACCGCGTTTGTTATGCTGGTTAGTGCAGGAATTCCTTTTCTAGGAAGTTGTTTTAACATTGATTGGTAATTCCGTCTTTGCCTGGAGCTTTTCGCTTCTTCAGGTTTTTTATGCTCCCTTCGATCTCCTGAGGTGTAGCCGGATGCTCTACCGTGGCAGAAGTTTCTGTGTCATTTAGTCTTCTGCAGCCATTAATTATTTCAACTTCATGTTGATCATCTTCTAGCGGATGGTAGTTTAGACGCTACTCAAGCTCGAGAGTGTTTGCCAAGGCCTCAGCCTTTTCTTGGTCTGTGTAAGCCATACCCCCTACCCCTTGCAGGAGAGGCATTGGTGATCTTTCAGACCTAAGGTTCTTCTGCATCTGCCATGCAGTTTTATCTCTGGTGTTTAGTTCAAGTTACTCCACATTCTGTCTCTATGCTCCCTCAGTGCATCTCTCAACCTAGTTGAGTGCCTGTATAGGGCTATTCGGTCCTGCTCAAGGTGCCTCCGTCCGTAGGCACGTTTGAGTCGTCTGTTCTCTCTGATGAGAATTCTCAGATAGGGAGGTATATCGCTCCCAGGCTGTGAGTATGGTGTTGTGACTATTACTGTGCTTTCGTGGAAAGCTTCCAGTATTTTTGTCTTAAGAGTCTCTACGGCTCTTTCTAGTTTCTAGGAGTCATTAATGGCTGCGATTTCGACTTTGCCTTGGACTTTTTGTTGGTAAGTACGCCAGTTTGTCTACTTCCTTATTGAGGTTTCCTGTGCCCTATCATCATTACCCAGAAATAGCTCGATCGGATTATGATCCGACGTCCCTTCTTGTAGGGTTTCGATTTCAAAGTCATGGACATTGTTCTTTAGGATTGCTATATCTAGCACCTGAGGAGTGCCTTAGTTTCCTAGTAGAAACGTTGGCCTGTCTGGTCCTATGACTGTACCCCCTTGGGCTTCAGTGAAGTCCAAGAGTCTTTGACCGTTCCTGCGTAGTGCTGTTCCACCGCGGATGTTTGCAGTTCAGATTACCTATGATGATCCGGGGGTGTCTATCCCTTAGCAAATCATCTATGTCTTCCTGTTATATACGCAGAGGAAATTTTAATCTTCCCTCTGGTGATGGGAACTTCGATTCTTACGACTTCTATCCCAATGTATGCGTGTGGGAGTGTCCTCTTCACGAGGAGCGCTACGCCACCGCCATTGGTTACGATTCTGTCGTATCTACAGGTTTCGTATCCTGGGATAGAGAACCTTTCTGCCCTGCCTATTCTGGTCTCCTGCAGTACCAGAATATCAGGTGTCCTTTCAGAGATTAGCTGTATTATCTCTATTTTTCTCTGTCTAATGCCGTTTACATTCCATGACAATATCTTTAAAGTTTTTGGTATTACGGGATTATTTTCCGCCATGTCTGGGTTTAGGGCCTCTATAATCATCTTCTGGGTTTCCTTCATTAAGCAGTCTGCCATTTCTTTCATGGCTTTTTGGAACTAATCCATTGTCAGTCCTCCTGAAGAAGTACGGGCTGCCGCACTTCTTTGGGCGGTACATGAGCTCGGAGAGACCCAGGCCGGCTATTTATAGTGAACTCGGTGTAACGATCGGTTTCTACGTATGATGTAGACTGAAGCCCGAATTTCTATTAAAATTGTTAGGATGCTTATAAATGTCAATAGATTCTCTAATTTTGCGTTTATAGAACCCCGAACCCGAAGTTCTTGAACTTTGGTTTCTTCTACATTTATGACATGTATTTATTCAAGCAAGTACAATTACAGGCCCGTAGCCCAAGTAGAACAATAATATTATATAAAAGAAACTTAAGGGGGTTAAAAAATATATAACTAAAAATAAAGTATCAGAAATACAAAAAAATATACAAATATTAAATATAAAAATATAAACATAAAAATGTTGTTATCTTAAAACATAAAACACTTAATTAAAAACTACAAAATAAAACATAGGATTTGACAGACATCACCAGACGTCACACAACTAAAATCAAGAAAATGTCAATAGAGGCGGTGGGGAACATGAAGACCACCCAAAACTGATCTTACCGATGTGTTGAACTTTATTATGCTGCAGTTGTAATTGAAATCAAATGGTAGATATTTATTAAAGTATCCTATGAATCTGTTCATAATCTCATTTTTCCCAATATCAGTACGGCTGTAATTTAATGAAAAGTCTCAGGTTGCCTTGTCCTACGGGGAGGTACTTTAAAATTAAGCAATGCCAATAGCTCAGGAGACTCAATCTGACCAATGAGGAGTTTGTGGCCAAATGATAGGGTTAGTCTTATCCGACGATGCTCCAGAGTTTCTAGATCAAACATTGCCAAGCGTTCGCCATGTGTCAGCAGCGATCAGTTTAAATGAAGTTTAAAAAGCAAAAAGTTGACAAACTTCATCTGAACTCTTTCAATTCGTGAGATGTGAATTCGATAAAATGGCGACCAGACGTTACAGCAATAGTCGAGATGACTTCGAACTAATGAAATAAAAAGCATTTTCAACACTTCTGAGCTCCTAAAATCGGAACACTGTCGTTTAATAAAACCCGACATCTTGAATGCTTTTGCAGTGACCCAATTAATGTGTTGCATCTCAACTCGCTGTCTAACAAAACGCCCAGATCATTCACCAAATTTACCCTTTCGAGCCCACAGCCACCGATGGTATATGATTCCAAGACTGGAGATTTCTTTCTGCTAAATGAAATAATTTTACATTATATTTGACATTGATATCATCCTGCAAAAGACTACAGTCATTGGTATCCCTGATAACACGGTAAATTTTAAGGTCGTCCGCAAAGAATAAAAAATGACAATGTTTGAATATAAGTCCCAAGTCATTAAAAAACGGAAGGAATAGGATTGGCCCCAAGTGGGCTCCTTGTGGAACCCCCAGATTTAACCGCACATGGGTCTGATGCAAAACCGTCAATAACTGTAGTCTGAACTCGATCCTCAAGATAACTTTTAAACCTAGACAATAAACGATCTTTTATTCCATAAACTCTCAACTTTGCAAGCAAAATGTGATGGTTTACAATCGCCAAAAAATTCGAGAATAAGCTCAAATTGCTTTGACAGGAGCGACCTGGAAAAAAAACCGTATTGAGAAGTGGAAATAGCATTTCGTTATGTTGTAACCAGAACATCTGTTACTATTTTTTCGAGGATCTTTGCTATACAGTTCAGACCAGAGATGGGCCGATAATTGGATATATCATTCCTGTTGCCATTCTTAAAAAGTGGCCTGATAACTGCAGATTTCCAAATGGTAGGAATTACACCATTTCTGAGAGGTAAGTTGTATATATAGTTGAGGGGCAATGCCAGAGTTGGGCTGCAATTATAAAGAAACACTGCGGATAGTGAGTGAGGACCAGCGCCTTTTTTTATGTCAAGATCAATCAGTTTGCGGCAGACCGTATCAGAGTGAACATAGACGTTGCAAAGATTGACATCAATCAAAGAAGGCATGTGGATATTATTATACTGAGTTTTGCTGTGTTGAATATATACAGATTTGAAAAAACTAGCAAAAAGATCGGCCGCTTCCTTAGAGTTAGACCCCGCAGGGGGCGTGAGACTATGTCTCATTGCTTGGGGAGTGACGACCCCACGGACCTCAGTTTCTGGGTAGACAGAACCCATCGCCGTAGTGAAGGCAATCTGTCTAGGGAAGGCACCCGAAAAAACCAAAGGGGTAGATGGAGCTCCTGGTCACAGTGAAGACAATCCATCTAGGGAAGCGCACCCGAACAAACCTACTCAATAAACCATGATGTCGGAATTACAAAACTTGGTACCCCAGGTGGGTAGGACCGATGGTCCAGAATCCCACTCTACCTCTATGGAGGTAGGCTGCCCCACGGATTCTGGGGGGGGGCGTAAAACCGATTACCCTTTATCCCTTGGTGCAAAGCCAGGCTAAGGGACAAAGCAACTCCTCTGGCAATACATCGTATAAGACAAATACTAATACACATAATTCAGAATACCCTAAACTTCCATCCAAAAAGCAAAGAATATCTTCCCCTGAAATTATAATAGATAACGTACAATATGATCAGTATTTCATAATAAAAAGAACAACAGACAATTTTTCTAATGTATCCCCGTTTTTACTATACAGATATATTTCAAAGGATATTGGAGATAATCTCAATATCAAAAGACTTAGAGATGGCTCACTTTTAATTAAAGTTCATACCTTAGCCCAATCACTTAAAATTAGTTCCCTTAAAAACCTAGGAGAATTCCCCGTCATATCAGAAACGCACAAAACACTAAATTTTGTTAAAGGTGTTGTCTCATGCAGGGACCTCCTTGGAATGTCTGAAGAAGAAATTTTAGATGGTTTCTTAGAGCAGGGAGTCATCGCTGTTAAACGCATCCTAAAGAAAAAAGACGGAAACCTCGAACCTACTACCTCCTTAATCCTTACGTTTAAACTTTATAACCTTCCTTCTTCTGTTCAAGCTGGCTGGATAAACCTTAAAGTTCGGCCCTACTTTCCTCAACCCTTAAGATGTTTCAAATGCCAAAGATTTGGACATCTTTCTATAAATTGTACCAACGAACCTTTATGCCCCTCTTGTGGTAAAAACATCCACCCAGACAAACCCTGTTCTCCTCCTCCCCTCTGCGTCAATTGTAATGAAAACCACTCCCCCAGATATAAAGGCTGTGCAGTTTACAAACATGAAATCAACATCCAAAAACTAAAAACTACCGAAAAACTGTCATATGGTGATGCTAGGAATATACTTGCAGCTCAAGACCCCAGGAAAAAGAACCTCTTTTCATCAATCCTCAAAAAACCCAACTCCAGCTCATCCCAGCACAATCCTCCTGTTGCTAACACTGTCAATAATACTCCCGACGCTTCCTCCAAACCGTCCTCCCCCATGATCCTCCCCAACAATGCCTCTTCCCTACATCCTAAAACTCCCTCCCACACTAAACCCATTCTAGCTCCCCCCCAACTCACAAACCTTTCCTCTCGTCTTCCCCAAGCTCTTTTGTTTCTACCAACAAATCTTCTTCATCTAAATCTAGGCACGACTCCTCAACAAGACGAGGATCGTCTGACTCTTCTATATCTTCGTCCTCTTCTAGAAACCAGTCTTCCTCTCACTCAAAAAAGAAAGATTCACAGAAAGATCGTTCCAAATCAAACAAGTAATCCTGTTCCATCCAACATTCCTACAATGGAATCTTTTAGGCCTTAATAATAGACTGGAAGACCTTAAAATAATAATAAATAATTTTAAACCATCCATAATCTTATTACAAGAAACTAATTTATCCCCAAACAAAAATTTTTCTCTTAAACATTTCAACATAACCAGGAAAGATCGTATCAATCTTAATAAAGCGTCAGGTGGCGTTGCCATCCTCATATCGGACCAATATGACTTCGAAGAAGTTCAACTTAACACTCTCCTGGAGGCCTCAGCCGTTAAAATTAAAAACCACAACATAACCTTCTGCTCCTTATACATCCCTCCTGCTCACATTTTAGACCTCGAATCACTCAACTCTTTAATACAACAACTTCCCTTCTCCATTTATCCTAGGCGGCGACTTTAATTCTCACCACTCCATGTGGGGTTCCTCCCACAATAATAACAAAGGACATATCGTTGAACAGTTTATTCTGAAAAATTCTCTACATCTATTAAATAATGGATCCCATACATATATATGCTCTTCCTCAGGAACATTCTCATCCATAGACCTCACTATGGGTACACCTAATCTTACAATTAATTACCAATGGGAGATATTGGATGACTCTCATGGCAGCGATCATTTCCCTGTTCTTTGCAGACACTTAAATTGGTCCCCATCTACTAATGTTATAACAGTCTACAATCTCTCCAGGGCAGACTGGAAGAACTATAAAGAATCTTTTAACTGCCCTGAAGAAATATCTCTCAATATAGAGGTTACCATAGAAAAGATGGTAAACGCCATCATAAAATGTGCTGACTCCAACATCCCTAAGTCCTACATATTCCCTAATAAATCCCCTCTCCCCTGATGGAATGGGGATTGTAAAACCGCCATCTTAAATAGGAAAAAGTCACTTTTACACTTTAAACATAATCCATCCACTCAAAACTTCATTCGTTTCAAACAAGCAAGAGCAAAAGCCAAAAGAGTTATCAAATTAGCTAAAGAAACTTCCTGGAAAAAATACATATCTTCCATAAATTTAAATTCCTCTAGTCAAGAAATATGGAACAAAATAAATAGACTTAAAGGTCGTCCCACTAAACTAATTACAGGTATATATGATAATAACATATGGACAACCAATCCTGAAAACATCTGCGATGCTTTTGCTAAACATTATCATAATATTTCCAGTAATAACAATTTAAGTAATCCACATGAAAACCGGTTACTATCCAACAATGAATCTCCTATAAACTTTTATTGTTCAACTGACTACTCATATAATCTTCCTTTTACCATCGAAGAACTATATTACTCCCTCTCATGTTGCAGGCATAGCGCTCCTGTTCCTGACAATATAGTTATACCCATGATCACAAACCTTCCTAAATCTGCCCTTGTCTTCCTACTTGATATCTTTAATCATATTTGGTCCTCACACACCTTTCCTTCTTCATGGAGCCATTCAATATTAATACCCATTCATAAGGCTAATAAACCAAGATCACACACTGATAATTATAGACCAATATCCCTTACAAACCACCTTAGCAAGATAATGGAAAGAATGGTCAATTTCAGACTCATGTGGTACCTTGAAAAAAATAAACTGATAGATGTCAATCAGTTTGGATTTCGCAAAGGCTATTCTACAATTGATCATCTAGTCGGTTTTGAAATTGACTTACAAACGAACTTTCATAGGAAAAATCATTTAATAGCTGTATTTTTGGATCTAAGTCATGCCTTTGACATAGCAAGGAAGAATAATATCCTTAAAACCCTATTTGAATGGAATATCCGAGGTAATCTCCCCATATTCATAGAAAACTTCCTTCACAACAGATCTTTTCAGACAAGAGTGGGTCATACTTTATCCAAAACATATCCACTAGAAAATGGAATACCACAGGGATCAGTCCTTAGTCCTTCATTATTCATCATAGGATTATCCAACATTAAAGAATACATTCATCCAGATATTTCTTATCGCCTGTACGGCGACGATTTAGTAATATACTATTCGTCCCAACATTCTAGAACTTGTGAGAGAAAACTTCAAATTAGTCTTAACTCACTACACAATTGGTCTTCCCAGCATGGATTTCTATTTTCCCACTCCAAATCATCAGTTACCCATTTTTGCAGGAAAAGGAATTGCTCTCGAATGAACTCTCTTTCCATCAATCACAATGAAATTCCAATACTTTCACATTCCAAATTCCTTGATAGTAAACTAAACTGGATAGAACATTTCAAATTCATTAAATCTAAATGCTCAAAAGATATCATGGTGCTCAAAATGCTATCAAATTGCTCTTGGGGGTCAGACACACTCACCCTATTATCCCTCTACAAAAGCATTATTAGATCAAAATTGGACTACGGTTGTATCATATACTCTTCTGCAAGACAATCTTACATAAAAAAACTTGACTGCATACAAAATCAATGCTTACGACTTGCGCTAGGAGCATACCAAACTAGCCCTATTCCCAGTATTCACTGTCTATCTGTAACAGAACCTCTACATCTGAGACGGTTATATTTATTATACAAATACTCAAGCAAGCTTTGGTTTAAGAAACAGTCCCCCTTACATCAAATATACTTCACACCCTCCATCCCTCCTTACTCTTTCTCCTCCAATGAAACTGTTAGCACCAACATTACTTTCATAAAGTCTTCATCAGAAAATGGCCTTATTTTTCCCCCTGCTGAAAATCTTTCAATTCATGTCTTTCCTCCATGGACTCGCAACCCCCTTAATATCAACCTTGATTTGTTAAAATATGATAAAAACATCACAAATCCTGAAATAATCAGAAATCATTTTCAATTTATAATAACTAACCAATATCCTAATCATAAAATACTTTTCACAGATGGCTCTAAATCCCTCACATATGTTGGTGCAGCATTTTACTCAAATGACATATCCAGAAACTTTAACCTTAACAAACACTGCAGCATATTCACCGCTGAATTATTCGCTATCAAATCATCCATTGAACATATAATAAGCTATCCTAAGGATAATTGGGTAATTGCCACCGACTCTCTCAGTGCCCTGCAGTCTATGAATAACTTTTTTTCTACTCATCCCCTCTTATATGACATCCACAACTTGATTATCAGAGCTGAAATATACCACTCAAACATTTCCCTTATTTGGATTCCGAGTCATATTGGTATAAAGGGCAACGAACATGCTGATCGCCTTGCTAAGACTCCTCCAACTTCCCCACTTTTACATTCTAACATATATCTCGCCAACGAGGTACTTCCACTTATACAGACCACCATAAAAAACTTATGCCAACTAGAATGGGACCTTTATGAGGGCAACAACAAATTAATCGAAATTAAACCAAATTTTTACTCCTCATTGATCTCAGTCAATAGAAAGCAATCTATTATCATGAACAGATTAATGATTGGACACACTAAATTCACTCATGAACATCTTATGAACTTCGACCCCTACCCCATTTGTCCTTTCTCTAACGAACAAATGTCAGTAAAACATCTTCTCCTAGACTGCCTTTACCTTGAAAACATCAGAAACAAACATTCTATAAACTCTAACCACATCCGCTTAGCATTATCCCTAAGTCGAACAAATATAATCAATATATGCAACTTCCTTAAAGAATTAAACTTAATAAATAAAGTCTAAACTAAAACGAAATAAGTGCGCTAAATGGCCATAGTTGCCGATGCGCCCTAAAACCTTTAAATTCTCTCTCTCTCCTTAGAGTTAGAGGAAATAAGGTTACCAAAAATCATTTCTTTAGGGTATCGTGCAACATCGCTCTTGTACCTAATATGGGACCCCAAGGATTTCACGTTATTCAGGATAGTGAATTGGGTTGTAGTCACAAAGTTATTATAATCAGAATTGATAGATTTTTTACAGTCCCTTCTTAAATCCCTATAAGCATCCTGTAGAATGTTTTGTTCAGATACAGCAGAATCTTCAGATTAGTGATCAAGACTCCAAAATCTATCTATGTACCAAAAATCATCAAAGTCGGTGTTGATGTAAAAAAGTAAATAAAATAGTTTTCACCATGCTCCGGTTCGCCTGACCGCTTCGAACGGCAAAAATTCCCGATGCAACTAGTGAAGTCATCAGCTGAATAGTTCGATAACTGGTCTGTCAAATTGCTAACCACGTCGGGGATATGGTCCCGATCGCGGTTCCAGTAAAAAACAAAATATGGCGGTTTGTTTACAAATTGAAAACAGCGAAATTATTTATTCTTATCATTATAGTCTTTTAGTGTTGTCTCTGGATTATGTTTGATATTATTTGGGTTTTTTTTAAGGTTGATGTTAAAAGTTTCATGAAAAATCAGAAATTGCTTATAACAGGCACAATATTGCACATAAATTGCTAATTGTTTCTCCATAGTTTTTACTATTTTTTTTGCAAAATCAAAACACAATTAATCATTACCTTTAAGTGTCACTTGAAATCGGGAACCAAACGTTTTCACCATGTTCGACACATGACGCAATCAAGACGTCGTTATCTGACAGACCAGTGCTAAACTTTTGAGACTAGCGGTTAGTGAAACTGGAGCATCATGAAAGCACTTATACCCTCAAAAGTTAAAAGGAAATCTTACCTCTGAGTACTGAATAATAAAATATGGAGCAGGGGGATCAATGTAGTTGGATGTTGAAGAATATCCTACGATCTTAAGAACTACTTGTAGCTGTAACTTATTATAGTCGACTGTTACCACATCAACTTTAGGTCTTTCTGTTAAAATAAAATACTTCAGACGATCTGAAAAAGGTATAAAGAACAAAATCAGGAAACTAGGAAAAATGCCGAGCTTTCACATTTTAGCACACGTGGGGACTTGTCAGGATTAGGTTTATGGGATGTAGTACAATAGATTAAAAGAATAAAATTTTTGGATTAAGGACTTTTGCCATGGAAAAAATTAAAAAACTGGCCAAATTATCTACACTTTTCAAATCATTGCAGTGCTTTTTATGACACTTTAAAATAAAAACATAATTACAGTGTTGCCAAAATGCCTTCGATTTCTTGACCTCTGGAGTAAATTAAAAACCGATTGCAAATGTGCCGTCTTTTGTGTCTAGCCTGTATATCTGTGCTTTAAAAGACAGGCAAAGCAAAACATTTTTGGATTTAAATATATATCATATATTCATATTTCTGTTATGGTTTTAACAGTGGTACCTAAGCTGCTAGTACTATGCTTCCGCTAATACTTTTATTTGGCTGCGGTTTTATGTTATGGTTTCAATGATGATGTAATGTATCACACTAGGTTAAGTTATCATTAACTTAACTTAAATAAACAACCGCAAAATTAAAAATTAGGTACCCTATTTTTATGATGTTAATATTTATCCAAAAATAAAATATAAATTTTTTTGGATAAAGGCTTGAATAAAGAGTAAATAACCGTGATTGTTTTTATCCTCGCCTACTCCGTTTTTTCCATAAAATACAATTAAGTGGGAATTATGGCACATTTTTAAGTAGCTTTATTTGGAAAACTATACATTTTAGACATAGGTTACGTTATGCAAAAGTTGTTTAGAATTGCTAAGAGAGTTCAAAAAACATAAAATACACATGGTGTGTCATTTAAAATGACGAAGTCGCGGCCATTTCCGGAGAAACCGGAAACAATATTCAATTGTTTTTACGTTACAAATGTTCACAATATGCAACCCTATCAACACACGAAATTCCATATTTTTATCTCTAGCCATGGTCAAATAGGGCCTTGGGTAGTACTTTCATTGTCACCCGGTAAAGGGAGTTCCATTTATAAAATGTGACGTTGACATGTCGTAACACCTTGTCTTATAGCATAAGTTAAAAATATGCAAGAATAAAAATCGACTGGTTCGATAACACAGGGTAACAAAATGAAAACAAAAATTTGGTGCCAGAAATCTAACATCTGATTTTAGATGTTTTTAATGTGCAGATTCCAAAAATGCCACCAGATTTTTTTCTATCAGCTCTAGTTTTTGAGATACAGTTACAGGTTAATTGATATTTTTTTCTGATAAAAGACAACAAATAAAGAGATAAATATATGCTTAATCGTAAAAACAGAAATTTCCCAGACTCTAATTAACCAAATGGATACCTGGAATTGTCCCTGACACAATGTTCCTATACTAGCAACTACTCAATACACTGCTCTTAATTACTTTTATACTTGTAATTGCCTATGACCCGATCCTTTTATACCTGCTTAGCTGTACTCGATTTAGTATATTACTGAGTTTTCCCAAGTAAAGTTGTGCTATCATTTTGTGTAAATTTTGGTCGTTTTGCATTATCAAGACACTAAACTGAAACAATGGCATCCACAAACAGACGTACCTGTGTAAATCATCCCGATGGTTTTTGTTATGTGTTTGAAAGAGAGCAGAAAAACGATTTCTGACTTTGTGAAAAGAGCTTATCTTGCCTATTTTGGCGTTAATTTAGGAGATCAACACCACATTTCATATGTAAAACATGTGTTGAACGTTTGCGACAGTGGACAACTGAAAAGCGGAAGTGCCCAAAGTTTGGTGTACCAATTGTTTGGAGAGAACCGCGAAACCATCATGACGACTGCTATTTTTGTCTCGTTAATATTAAAGGCACAAATAGAAACAATAGACACAAATGGACATATCCTGATCTAGATTCTGCAAGAAGGCCTGTAGCGCATTCGAAAGACATACCCGTTCCATCATTCAGCAGTCTATCCGTACTAACAGGAGATGATACAGAAACATCAACGTCTGACGAAGTTCAAAGAATTCAGTCAGAAAACGACAGCGAATTTGAAGCGGGTTTAGCAACTCCGCAGTGTTTCAATCAAGAAGAACTAATCTTATAAGAGACCTGAATCTCTCAAAGGAATCCGCTGAATTATTTGCATCTAAATTGAAAGAAAAAAATCTACTTTGTCCAGGTACTAATATTACATTTTATCGTAAAAGAGATAAGGATCTGCTGCCTTTTTTCGCTCGGGAAAATGACTTGGTATTCTGTAACGATATTAAAGGGCTCTTAGAAAAAATGGGTTTGCCTGAATACACGCCAGATGATTGGCGCCTTTTTATTGACAGTTCAAAACGTAGTTTAAAATGTGTTCTTTTACATAACGGTAACAAATATGGCTCGATTCCTATTGGTCATTCTACTACCATGAAGGAAGAATATGAAACAATTGCATTAGTTTTGAGAAAAATTAAATACGAAGAACATCAGTAGGCAATTTGTGTTAATTTAAAAATGGTTAACTCTCTCCTTGGACAGCAGAGTGGTTATACAAAATATCCTTGTTTTTTTTGTGCCTTTGGGACAGCAGAGCTAAAAATGAGCACTGGGTTAACAAAAATTGGGCTTCAAGAGATGTCATGATTCAAGGAAAACAAAACGTGATCAACGAACCTTTGGTTTCAAGAGAAAAAATCTTATTTCCGCCCTTGCATATCAAGCTAGGCCTAATGAAGCAATTTGTGAAGGCTTTAAATTGAGATGGAAATTGGTTTGGGTATTTGCCACGTAAATTTCCTGGCATTAGCACGAAAAAACTAAAAGCTGGTATATTTGATGGTCCTCAAATAAGGCAACTTGTTAAAGATCCACAATTCACCACAACGATGAACGAGACTGAATGTAACGCTTGGTGTTCATTTGTTCAAGTAGTACAAAATTTTCTTGGCAATCATAAAGCAGAGAATTACGTAGAATTAGTGGAAACTATGCTTTCAAATTTTAATATTCTCGCCTGTAACATGATTATAAAAGGTCACTACCTCCACAGCCAACTAGATCTTTTTCCAGAAAACTTAGGTGATTGTAGTGAAGAACAGGAGGAAAGATTCCATCAGGATATTAAAACTGTGGAAGATCGTTATCAAGGACGATGGGATAGTTACATGATGGCGGACTACTGCTGGAGCCTTTAGCGAGACTGCCCTAGTAAACTCCATTCTAGAAAGTCGTATAAAAGAAAATTTTTATGTAATTAGTGACTAATGTAGTTATGAAAATTAAGTTTTTGCAATAAATAACTAAATCCATGTGTCGTTGTTTTTTTAACTGGCAATAGTAATATTATATATTATAACAGTTATAACGTAAAATATATACACAATTTTTTTTTTAACTAGGTCTAATAGACAAAATCTGAGAATATTTGTACATTCTGCATCCAAAAATTACCAAAAACAGTCAAAAAATCGCAGGCACCAAAATGTGTGTTGGCATGTGTAATTAATGGTACACAGTAAAAATGCAAATCATTTAGAAGAGATTTAAATTTCTTGCTTCAAAGAATCCCCCGATTCCTAATTTCGTGACCGTAATTCCCAACTTTTGGACTGAGGTAAGTTTGGTTAAATTTACCATTAATTAGCAGACACTCTGTATAATCACAAACTCATATAGACTGTCGATATAAAAAAAATGTTAAGAAATTTACATTTTCCATATTTTTGTAATACATTTGAAACATTAAAAAATACTAAAACAATTTTATTTCATATTTTTTTGTTAGTCTGCAAATAACTGGTGAAACTATAAAACCACAAATCTATTTGATTTAACAACTGCTAAAGTTAAGTTAAAAAAAAATTCAGGAACATGAATAGGTTACCAACAGTAATATACAGGATGGTCCAATAATGTGTTCAAATCCAATTGCTCGGTTATTGCATAATCCAAAATTGTATTGATATTATTGATTAAAATATAATTATAACGACGATATTTATATTATTGAATTAGTTTGTGATAGAATATCTTATACTCTACCTTTACAAAGTGTTTTGTAGGGTCCTAAGGTAATTATGTGTGAAGGTCTAATTTTTTCTAATTTTTTGATATCTTCCTTGTTATAATATCCAATTACTCTAACTATATATTGCTTGCAAGGCTTTGCATTTGGAATAGTGAACAAATAGTCTGGTTCAGGATTCGATAGTTGTGTAGGAATATTACGCCAAGCCAATTCCGCTTCCTAAAATAACTCGAGATCTTAAAAATGTGATATTTTGTAAAACATATTTATAGTATAATCTGAAAAATTAATACAATTTGTTTTATCAAAAGAATATTAAATAATATGCATTTGCATGAAACAGTGGCGGCTCGTGAGTATATTGAAGGGTGAGGCTACATGAGGTTAATTTTGTTTAAATATGAATAAATTTCCACGTCACCCATGAGGTATTATTCTGCGACGCGTTGACCTTTTTTTTTAATGGAGGTCATCGCCAATAGCCCTACTAAACCATTAAAAACTAAAAAAATAAACTCTAAAAAAAGTAAATAAAAAGTAAACAAAACAAGTAAAATATGTACACCTATCACTAAAATATAGCGGTGATTGCGATAATAAAAACATAATTTAGTTTATTAAAACTTAAAATAAATAGTTGTATGAAATAAGATAAAAAAACTACTTTTTGTACATTAAATCTATATGTCTGTCTTTTAAGGTTGCAAATTTATCTATAATTTGGTCGTAAAAGTTTTGGTTTTCACTAAGTTCTGACAGTAATTCCTGCTCTATTGACATCATTGCTAAACCCGAAAGCCGTTCTTGTGTCATTGTGTTTCTTAGGTAGGTTTTGATCAGTTTAAGACACGAAAAATTTCGTTGGGCCGATACACTTGTTGCGGGAATAGTTAAAACTAAATTAAAAAGCTTATATGCTTCCGCAAAAATTGCTTTAAAATCTTTAAATAACAAAGCTAGACTTTTTTCGACATCTAAATTTGAAAATTGTTCATCCCTATACAATACAGAAAGCTCATTCTTAATCTATCTATCTAGTTGGAAGAATAGTGGCTTTTTTAGCAATATTGAAAAGTTCTTTGAAATGGTCCTCGCTTCTAAATTCAATAATTCGTTGCTTGGCAAGGTTTATTTGCGAAATGCAGTAATTTATATCTAAATGCTTTAACTGTAATATTTGAAACAGTACATCAGTGCAACTAAAAATTTGTTTATAAATATGCATTAAAAAGCAAAATTCGAAATCATTAAAATGCTTTAGAAATCCTTTTGCACCATTAATAGATTCTGTTCCTGAAATTAAGTCATTAATAATAGTTTCAAATACTATAATTAAATTGTCCCATTCATTAGCCACTAAGCTTAAAATTTTAGACCGTGTATACCATCGCGTTTCTACAGCTCGCGGAATTCTTTTACCTACTATCTGATTAAGCACAAAAGACCGTTTTGGTGATTGGTGGAAATAATTTGGTATTCTTAATAAAGTGGCAAAAAATATATGACTTTGGGTAATCAGTTTTGTTCCCTGTTGTAAAACTAGATTTAATCTGTGGGCGCAACAATGAGTAAACATAGCTAAAGGAGCAATAGATCTAACTTTTGTTTGAAGCCCATTTATTTCACCTGCCATAACACTAGCCCCATCGTAACACTGCACGACCAATTTATTTTTAGTCATAAGGCTCTAAGCTGTTTTGTATTAAATGAAAAAGGCTTTTTGCTGTTCTATTATCGCTAACGTCAAAAAATCCTAAAAATCTTTCTTTTAAAGATCAGTTGGTCACATACCTAACTCTTATCGAACACTGTGATTTTTCTGTTATATCAGTACTATCATCCGCAATTACGCCAAAAAAAAAACAATCGGTGTCATTGATTTCTTTTTTTATATATTCTTGAATATAGTCATGTATGCAACCAATTAGTTCATTTTGTATAGTCTTAGATTGTCCCGTAAAAATATTACTAAATTTAGCACAATGTTCAGTAAGTTCGGCATTTCTTTTTATTAAGCATGCAAATATTTCCTTAAAATTGCCACGGTTAAAAGAATCTGTTGTTTCATTATGACCTCGAAATGCCAAGTCCTGTTTACCCAAAGTAATAGTAACATCAATTAAATAATTTAATAATAAACGGTTTTTTCGAACATTTTCATTATAAACAATTTTATTAAGACTTGCATTTTCTTGTAGTGCATCCGCAATAGTCGCCCTATTTTGCTCCAGTCTTGTAAGTGCTACCGAATTTTTAATATGCTCTCTTGAACTTTCATGCGATTTTACTTACTGCTCGTGAAAAATTTTTTAAATCCGAATATCCGCCCCCTGAACTCCAATTATTTTTGACGCGACCTAATAAAATACAAGGCCAACAATATAAGCTTTCTTTATAAATACTTCCGCATAGCCACCTATAAGTTTCGTACCAAGATATTTGAAAAGTTCTTGAATATTTTTTACCTTGCCTCTTATCGTTAAATATTGCTAAAATTTTCGGCGTCGGACGGCTACCTAATATCTGTTTCTTTTCAGTTTCGCTTCTTCTTAAAAAAGGCGTTTCAATTAATGAAGCAATAATGTCGTGAATAGGATTCATTTCAAAAGCAAAAAGCAAATACAAAAAATGGAACGGTCCAACTTACCAAATCAAAACAAAACAAAAACTTACTCACGCGTATTTATTCACCTTAAAAGACAGAACGCCCTCAATCAGCGATTATCGCAATCTATTTCCTATTTCTTTCTCAGCCGCACGCACCACGTAAAAAGAAGCCGTTGGAATATTTCGCTAGTCATGGGAGTTAAATAACCAATAAAAGCATATCCAAGCTACAGATTTATCGCCTCAAGAATGCAATAGAAAACGCGTGCATCGGTAATCGCCATCCCGCTCTGTCGTAATCAGGTAACTCGCCGGCATCGGCCGTTGATAAATAGGTCAGAAGTCGAAACTTTCCAAGCTAAAATTATTTCGCCTCATTCGAGAGCACTTTCTTTAGGAATGGGTTTGCACGGATTGCACGGTCGGTTTTTTGATGTGGTCAGAATTTATTTTCTAAAATATTTATTATGGGATTATATTTTGTTTTTTTTTTTTTTAATGTAATTATGTTGTAAAACTGTTAAAAAGTATATTTCTAATTGGTAATAGATAAAAAGTTATATAAAAAAATTCTCTTTTCCTTTATTTTGGGGGTGAGGCGCGGCCTCAGAGGCCTACCCTGACGAGCCGCCACTGGCATGAAAGCATATGCAAATGCATATTTTGGCAATTTTTATATTTAAATGCATATTTTGCGCAGTTATTACAGGAAAAATGCATATATTCTAATTTTTCTGAATATATTTTTATTTCTCAAGACAAATTAAATGTATTTCGAATATAATCCATAATAATAAAATAATAAAAAAGGTCTAGTTGCTGGCAGGCCAAGGGTTTCACCCATCCTTTCTTAAAATTGTAAAATTGTTATAGGTACCTAATAAAACGTCTGTGTTTTAAAAACTATTAATTTACCACGGATTTACAATCATAAATAAGAATTTTAAGAATGTTAGAAATAATTTTTCAATTCAGTTTAGTTTACACATTGTGGCGTGAACATTGTCCAATATGCCGAAAGAAAAACATTCAAAAAGTGCGGTATTAAATCAATTCGTGACAGATTTTCCTGATTTTACGACTGACGGTTTTGTGCTGTCTTGTAAATACTGTAATGTTCCTGTTACTGCGAATAAGAAATTCCAAGTGACACAACACATAGGAACTACAAAGCATCAGATCCAAAAAAGTAAAAAGTGTGCTCAGAAACAAGTTTTAATCACCACAACATTTTCACCAGGACCGGGACCCAAACGATCAAAGTTCAATGAGGATTTATTAGTGCGGATATTCCATTGTATAAATTAAGCCCTGAAGTCATTTTTCGAGCAGTACACAAAGACATCAATTCCACATGAATCCACGTTAAGGAAAAACTATGTTCCAGATTTGTACAATAAGACAGTTATCGAATTACGGAAAAAAGTAGAGAATAGAAGTATATGGGTGTCAGTAGACGAAACAACTGTGGAACAGAGATGTGTTGCTAATTTGGTTTTTGGTGTGTTGGGTGTAGAAGCAGAAACGGATAAATCGTATTTACTTACAATGAAGACCTTAGACAAAGTAATCATTCAACTGTTGCTGGATTCTTCAACAACTCTCTCACTCTTTTATGGCCCGGTGGGATTAAATGAGAGTGTTAGTGGCAATTACAGATGCTGCTTCATACATGTGTAAAGCAATGAGTGGTCTACAAATATTGTAACCTAAAATGATACATGCTACATGTCTTGCCCATGGACTTCATCGAGTTGCAGAACCAGTTCGTTCTTTTTATCCACGAGTGAACGATCTGATTTCCTCGGTAAAGAAAGTATTCCTAGAAGCTCCCACTCGGGTAAAGAAATTTAGGGAAAAGGGATCATCCCCCTGCCCCTCTCACCAGATGTAACTAGATGGGGAACTTGGAGAAACGCTACCGTTTATTACGCAGAACATTTCGAGGCAATAAAAAACATAGTCAACCAACTTAATACCAAATACATAACGTTTTGCGCAAAGAAGATGTACGCGAGGATTTAATTTACATTAAAAACAATTTTTCTTGCTTGTGTGATACTATAAAAAAATTGGAGATGAAAGGCCTTTCTTTGTCAAAAAGCGTAGAAATGATAGAAAAAGGGAGTGAAACTAAGACTAAAAGTAAAGTAATTTCTCAAAAATTAGCAAATTTACAAAAAAATATTGGTTACAAAAATTTGAAAAATATTAGTTGAATCCAGATAATGAACAATTTTTAATAAACAGTGATTTGAATATGTTCCAATTGTATCTTGTGAGGTTGAATGAGTATTTTCTGAGTATAAAATACTATTGTCAGATAATAAAAGAAAATTTGAATTTGATAATTTGTTACATCATATAGTTATAAAATGTAACCGCAACTAGTTGAATAGCGTAAACAATAAATTTTAAACAGGTTTATTCTATAGTTAGTTTGTTTAGTTAGCTATATGTTAAAATTTTATTTAAAAAAATATACATTATATATTTGTTTTAATGTAATAATTACTGGTAAAAATAGCGTCTTAAGGATACATTGAAGTGTAAATAATATATCAAAATACAAGAGTTCTAACTACACTACACCACAACTTGTTACGTTCTGGACGCGCATTTCGCTAACCAAGTTAGCATCATCAGCAGATGATATAAACTAAAGTAACTTATCCTAACCGAGACCCGATTGCACAGTTGTCAAGTAAACAATAGAGGGGACTATAGGCAATAGGCCCTCTGTCTTTATTTAGTGCTTTCTTACCACATTTAACTATTTCTATACTCTCAAATGCATCCAATAATCTATTATTAGATACATTTTTAATCAACTTAAGATTATTTATTCCTATTCGTTGATTGTTTTCCAAAGCATGTTGGGCAACGCTTGACTTTTCTGTTCTTCCATATCTTAAATGTGCCATGTGTTCTTTAAAACGAATGTTTATGGAGCGTTTAGTTTGCCCAACATATTTTAGATCGCAGTCATTACAGCTAATTTCATAGATGCCACTACTTCTAATCTGCCCTTAAGCAAATTTGCAAGGAACGGAGATAAATAATTGAGCATCGCAGTTCCCTCAAGTTGTTTATAATATTTATTGTTGAACTAAAAAAAAATTTGATTCATACATAATTTTGTGTAAAGTAAATATTCATCAGTAATGTCTTTCTTCAAATTATTGATTTCAAGTAGTTCCTTTAGGTACTCTAAAACTAGTGGCATGGGTACACTAGGAAACAATGCGTTTACATCAAAAGATATTAAAATTTCACCTTCTTTTAAGTGAACATTCTTAATTTTATCTAAAAATTCTAACGAGTTAGTAACCTCAAAGTTATCATACGAGATATTTAATTTGCTGAATTCTTCTACTAACCATTTCGAAATATTGTACATTGGTGATCCAACAGCTGAAATAATAGGTCCCATGAACTTCCCAGGTTTATGGATTTTGGGAAGGCAATACAGCTTCGATAACTGTGGGCTACTATGTGTTAGTTTGAATTTTAGTTTATCGGACACAAGGTTTTTAAGTACTTTTTACTTCTGTTATCATTTTTGATAACGGATTTTTCTCAATTAAATCATCAGGACCAGTTTGAATCAAATTGTCTACTCTTTCAAAATAATCTGTTTTGTCTAGTATAACAACCTTATTTCCTTTTGTCAGATTTTAATTAAAAATATTCTTTTTTCTTCAGTCCCTGGATAACTTCAGTATTTTTACTTCAGTGTGTATTTTAACATGTGACGTTATAGTTGTTTGATTTGTTCTTGTGATTTTAGTTAATGTCGAAGGTCTGATGATGCCTGAAAAGGCGAAACACGTGTAACCGCATTATACTCGTTTTGATTGAGACCGAGACTTTGTGTCTTATTTCTAGTTTAGTCATTTGAAAGTTGGTCTCTTAGAGAATATGGACGCTTTCTTATATTTTGACTTGTTGTTAACAACGTTTATTGAGATTTAATTTCTGCAAGTCTCTCTAATGAATCCCTTAGTTGACTCTGACAGGTATTGAATGGAACTTTCGATATTCCCTATAATAATTTGTAAACTATTTTTTACTAGAGCTCTGAAAAATTCAAACCTTTATTCAAAAGGGGCGATTTCTCTATTATCAAAGGACTGAGAAGAAAGATTTTCTACAATGTTCTCAACTTCCGAAGAAATTTGTTTTTGTGGTTTCAACTTTCTCAGTTTGTTTTTAAGTGAACACATTTTCTTTAAAAATTTGGCATCGATAACTACGAACATTTTTCTTTGGAAATCTAACCATTGTTCAAATTCTAAATTACTAAGCTTATAAGTGAGTTTTTTAAATAATCCGTATGGTTCAGTTTCAAGCATACTTCGTTTGCTATACAGATTTTTAATTTCTAAATCTAGTCACTTCTGTTTGGCAAAAGATTCAACCTTCCCAGTAACGGGTGATTGTTTAGGGATCTTGACTGAAATGAATTTAGGGAAAACTGAAAAAGACTTGCATGATTTTAGAAACCAAATATCGGCTGCTATTAACCTAATCTTAGTACTGTTCTTACAACAAAGGTTTTGTTCCGTTGTTAAGTCCTAACACTGGAACATGTGGTGAAAGATAGATCAAAATACAAGAGTTCTAACCACACTACACCACAACTTGTTACGTTCTGGACGCGCGTTTCGCTAACCAAGTTAGCATCATCAGCAGATGATATGAACTAAACTAACTTATCATAATTGAGACTATTTATATGTAAATGTGGTCACACTTGGTTGCACCCGACTGCACCGTTGTCAAGTAAACAATAGAGGGGACTATAGGGAATAGACAGAGGGTCTTCATATCAACAAGGGGCAGTGGAAAGACTGGCTTACAATGGAAACAATCAACAATGAAACCATAGATAACATGCTCAAAGAAGAAACATACAGATACCTAGGCTTCCAACAAAGCACCAAAATTAACCACACTGGTATCAAATCAGAGCTCAAAACGGAATTTAAAACCAGACTCACAAAACTACTAAAAACGTATTCGTTTGGTATCATTAAATTGTCACACACAGATATAGAAAACATTCACATTCACATACGCTCTGAATTCACTAAAAACCAGAAGTTACATCCCAAGGCATCATCGAGAGAAAAGAAGGAGGGAGGGGAATTACAGATATACAATCGCTAAATAAAAAACAAAGTTAAAACTCGGAAAATTCTTCCACAACAAACATACTAAACTCCACAAAGCAACGAGCAACTCCACGGGATGATTCAGTGCCCAATAAAAACACCAAAGTGTGTGAGCTACATTTTTCTAAAGGTAGTATAATTTGGGATATTTCAGAACAGGATCCGAAAACAGGTAAAAGTATTTCAGTACATTTAAAAAACCCGGATTAAAAGAAAATTCTGTACCAACGGTTTTCCCAAATTGCCCCAATTATTTGTCAAAAAATGTTCTTGACCGCAAAAGTAAGGATGAAAAAAATAAGAATCTTAATGAACTATATTTTTTGCATACCATAGAGCAAAGTAGGGTTTAATTTACATAGAGAGGCTACATGTTTTCAAAGTTTTGAAGAGTTATTAAAAGCATTTCTAAATTTTAATTTAAGGAAAGGGTGATTTTCGGTAAAGGATACAGTTAAAATAACTTTATTTAAACTTGAATATACTCCTGGTCCCCTAATAACTTGATCGACATATTTTTAATAAAAATCAAGACGACCTATGCCGAACTTGTCGTTCAGTTCCGAATTACACTGCAAATCGATAAGTTCCATCCGACAATTTTCTGGCATGTCTTCAACGGGTACACTGAACGGTAGGACAAAGAAATTGATATAATTTTCATTATCTCTGAAGTCCTTGATTGGAACTCTTTTTTGAGTAAATCTAGTGCTACGCCTTATATATCCACATCTATACATTCGCAACTATTAATTTTAGGAAAGTAAACTCTTTTTTCAACAACTGATTTTTCCAAAAATCCAGTTTAAACTCAACTGCCTTCACAGTGTCAAGTAGGTTGTTGATGGACATTTTTTCCTTGTAGTTTGGTATTCATGATTGAGGTGCAGCGTGATAAATTCAAAGTGGCGCAGCCAGTCGGGGTCACTAATTTGAGGAACTGGTTTCCCTTTGGTTTCCATGAAATACAAAAAATACAAATACAAAAAATACAAATTTTATTTCAGGTACTTGATACATACAATATCATTCCTTGCGTCATGTCATAAGGGGGTTTGCAACATAGCATTAAAATACAATACAATGAAAATAAATAACACTAGCTACAAATAACACTTCACTTCACAATGTTTACAAATTTTAGATTTTACATATATTACAAGCTATTATTTACAGAGTTTCTGCATACTGTTAACAGTTTAAAACCAAAGACAACAATGATACACATGATAAAAGTTTAAAATTTAGAAGTCACAAGTTAAAAATTCATTAAAACTATAAAAAGCTCTCTTCAATAGAAGATTGCGTACCAGCAATTTGAACCTGGCCAACGGCATTTTTTTACGATTTAGAGGTAACTTGTTATAAAATATAGGCGCATAATAGTTAGTGGAAAAACGTGATTTTTGCAATCTCAAAAACTGTATTCTTATATCTGATCCCTGCCTAGTTTGGTATTCATGATAGATATTGTTTGGACTGTAAGAGTCCAGATGGGTGTGACAATACATAATGCACTCGTAGATAAATCTAGATGGTATGGTAAATATTTTAAAATCGACAATTGTTTGCTTTACATCCTCTCTCCAAGCCTTACCCGCAATCACTCTCACTGCCCTTCTTTGAAGTTTAAAAATTCGGTCTGCACTTGTTGAGTGTCCCCACATAAGGACCCCATACAAAGTAGTGGATTGAAAAATCGAATGGTAGGTTTGCAGTAGGATTGGAAATGGTAAGACTCTCACTAGATTCCTTAAGAGGAATGTAGATTTGGAAAGCCGTGCCGAAACACAGTCAACATGCTGCTCGAAAGTGAATCCTGGGTCCAGAGATATTCCCAGAAATTTTGATGATTTTGAGTTATCTATGGGTAGTTCTCGCAACCCAAAAAACATAGTTATTGTCTTGGAGGTATTTAAAGATAATTTATTTGCGATGAACCATTCATTCAATGCTCGCATGTTATACTCGAGTGACATGCGTACATCTCCAAGCATGTACCCAGTCTCAATTTGAGTAGTGTCATCGGCAAACAACCACAATGCTAAGTTGGGAGAAGCAGTGAGAATGTCATTTATGTAGACCAGAAATAAAAGGGGTCCGAGTATGAGTAGATGTCACAACTCTCTGAAAGTTTACCAGCATAAAATGTTCGCTGTTGTCTCCCTGACAAGTATGATCCAATCATCTGGCCACTATCTCTTTCATCTGAAACCAAACAGTCTATTTATAAACATGTTGTTATTTTCAAAAAATGCACAAATTTGTTCCTTAAACAGGCTCTCAAGCAGCTTCCCAAACACTGGTACCAGGGAGATGGGCCGATAGTTCCCAGGATCATTCCTACAGACCTTCTTGAAAATTAGGATTACTTTGGACATCTTTAGGCACTCTGGAAAGAAACTTTGTTGTATGCAGTGATTGAAAAGCTCCGTCAAAGGAACAATTAATTGTCTTTTAAGTCGCTTGATCATATTGACATTAATATCATATATATCCCTACTTTGTTTATTTTTGATATTGTTGATCGTGTCCCTAATATTGTTATAAGAAATTAGAGAGAAAGAAAATCTAGGACTGTTTGCATTTTGTCTTCGTATATAGTTATCAGATGTAAGATTAACATTTGGAAGAATTTGCAAAAGCTTCTCGGCAACAAAAGAGAAGGAAGCATAGAAATCATTACAGTTTAAAACGCCCAACTCCTCAGACTTCTTTCCTACCCCAGGTAAAGAGTTTATAACATCCCAAGATGATTTTACTGTATTTGAGGAATTTTGAATATAATTAGTAAATGCAGTCTTTTTTGCATTGTTTATAGATTTATCATAGGCCTTTTTATAGTTCTTTATTTGTGAGTGTAGTTCGGGGCTAGGTTGATTTGCATATAATTCCCTAAGGAGCCTAAGTGTTTCCCTCATATTTCTTATGTTATTATTTTACTATTATTTTTCATCTTTCCGCTCCCCACTGGGAACGCTTCTATCATACCCTTCATGAAAATATCAAAAAATGAGTCAAAGTCGCTGACCAGATTCCAATCCTGTACACTTAAGTAATTAAACATTGTATTAATTCCTTGTTGGGAAATAGGTCTGTATTTGAAATATTCTACATTACTAGTTAGACCAAGCTTTACAATTATGTCCACAACAAAATGATCTGACATTCTAGGATCGAATACATCTACCGCATAATCTAGTATTTCGGAAAAATTTATAAAAATATTATCTATACAGTTTGTAGCATTAGTTTTAGTCTCTACCTGACGTTCCAAATTATACTGCCCAAATAAATCAATAAGGTCCAATTTTTTTGTGTTGTTGGTATTAAAAAGGACATTGAAGTCCCCGTTCACCACTATATACTTTATTTTACAAGAATTAATAATAAAGTCCAAAGCCTGATTAATTTGCTGTAAAAAAAACGTTAAAAATCACCATCGGGAGCTCTGTAAATGGTTACAATTATGCAGTTAAGTTTCTTAAGTAATACTGCAGATAACTCACAATGGAATTCAACAGATAAGTTAACAATTTCATTTACCTGTGTACAGTGAGTCAATTCACTAGTTAAAATAACAGTACCCCCTTGACGCAAGGTTTTCCTACAAAAAAAGGATTTTACATGGAAGTCATTTATTTTCAGACAGTCCAGCTCCTCTTCTTTGAGATGATGTTCGCTGAAACAGAGGATATTGTAGTTCTAAAGGGGGCGACTTCCTTCTTGAGTTCAAGAACGCGTTTTAGCAATTTTCCTCTGCTCAGCCAACGAACGTCAGAAAAATATGTCATGTCACCATACTCTGCATTAATTTCGTCTAAAAAAATTTGGAATTCTCTGTGGTTGAGGTAGCGTGATTTAATGAAGTTCACAGTATTTTTATAACCTCATCAATATTTGTGAATGCTGCACAAAGATTTTGTTAATAAACGATACAATGAAAATGCATCAAAGGAAATTCTTTCTGCTGTTTTTTCATCAAAACCACGAGTCCTTCATTTTTTCAGACCATGGATGGTGCACCATCTGTTACAACTGCAGAAAGGTTTGCCAATTCTAAATTATATGGTCTCAGTACTTTCATCAAACACTTATAAATATGACATCCTTTTGCAGATTCTTTAATTGGAAAAAGAGCAGCCATCTCTTCAGTGATTCAGTATCGCTTAAATCTGTGCTTTCGTCGAGCGCAACAGTACACGAACTTCGATGCTCGTTCTTTTAGTGAATTTTCAATGTCTGGCGACAGTAACTTTAGAAAAAAGTTGTTTCTAAGATGGGCACAATACTTCAGCGGTGGCCTCCATACATTCTTTGATAAATTCACCATCAGTAAAAAATTTTTATTCCAAAGCTATTTTTTCGGATATAATGTAGCTAACCTTCACGCTTGCCTCACCTTCAGTGTTCTGCTTTTGAAAACTATCTTGCTGTTATTGAAGCTGACTTTTTAGAGCTCTCACTTTATCTTGCCGTAATTGTCCTTTGAATGTCTAAAAACTTTGTAGTATGCTTTGTATCGTAATGTCTTTTTAAGTTGTATTCTTTCAAGGCTGAAAGGGATTCTTGACACACCAAACAGACGGGTTTTTGATTAACACTAACGAACAAATACAGCTCAGTCCACTTTTCTTGAAATATGCGCTTTTCTTCACTAATTTTTCGTTTTTTACCCGAAGTAGAAGCTATTTTTAATGTCAAGGTAGAAGAAACGAGGTTAATTCTCCGATAAAAATATCCACGACAAAACTAAACTTGCGCGACTGCATGCAACAACACAGCATCCATCTTACAAGCGTCAAAACACACTATACTCAACTCACTATAATCACTTACCGTACAGGTAGCAACTTCACCGCTAGTTGACACTCTTTCGCTTGTATCGGTTCGTTCGCTCTTGCCGTGTGATGCCGACTTTATATAGGCCGAGCGCGTCAACTTTTAATGTCTCGAAATTTCGAGCAGCTAAGAGACTGGACTAGTAGGTCCCTCTAGTAGTGATAATTTCTAGAATCATTGGAAATATTCAATAGACATGCAACGCCATCTAGTGGCCTTGTGGGTAGTCGTGATCGCGAGTTCACAGAGTGGATCTCTTCTAACTAGATGGCGCTGGCGTCCTCGGAGTGTCGTTCGCGGGCGCGGCGCCATACAATGTTTTCTTTAGCCGGGGGCCGCAAGAAATTAGAAGGCGGGCCGCGGGTTGAAGACTCTAGGTTTAGACATGCGCGAACAAACAAAAAAAATACATACAGACCGAATTGAAATACATACAGACCTTTTTTGAAGTCTGTTGAAAAGCAAGTAATTACCGTCAAAATAAAAAAAAAATCTTACCTCTGCGTATTGAATAATAAAATATTGAGCAGGGCGGTCAACATATTCGTTGAATGAAGAATATCCTACGATCTTAACAACCAAATGTAGCAGCAAGTAATCATAGTCGACTTTTACCACATCAACTTTAGGTCTTTCTGTTAAAATAAAATAATTCGGAGCCACTAAAAAAAGAACACAATCAAGAACGTTTGTAATACTAGGAAAAATGCCGAGCTTTCACGTTTTAGCATACACATTTATTATTGGCTTTAGTTTACACTGATACACTCTACCGAGTGCCACGAAGTAACTAACCAGGATGTAATTTTTTATGAAAAGCGTTACCAATTTCAAACTTTACAGTTATTTTTGACTGCTTATGAGGAAGATCCTCTCTAAAAAACACAATTTAATGGCGTTTCTGGTTTTACCGAACTTTATTATTTTTTTATGCAACACCCTATATATTAATGTATTTTTGAATTCTAGCCTAAAATCTAATTATAAAACCTATGTCAATTATTAACAGTTCTGGAGAAAATGGCAAATGAAACTTCAAAAATGCGAATAAAATGAATAATTGATAATATAATAATAAATAATAATTGATTTGTCTTAACAGTACAGGGTGTCCCATTTTGGGTACTTCTGCGGGGTATCTCCGTTATTTTTATAAAAAGAAAGTTGCGGTTTTCCCGACAGTATGCTACTTTTTCGTAAAACTAAAGATGCCATTAACAAAATTATTATAGCCCTTTTAGGTTTTAAGATACAGGGCTAAATTGAAAATGTTGCAATTTCAGGCACCCCTCGTATCTTAACTATCAGATAAAACGAAAATATGAAAATTATTTCTTATATAACTTTTACCGTAGACTCAATTCCGCCTTCGGAATTAGTATGCATGGTCAGGTCAAAAAGTTATCGGACCCTACTCTATTTTTTAAATGGAACATCCCGTATATTTATAGCCTATAAAATTCATCTTTTTTTTACCTTTTCAAAAATACATAATAGTAAACACTTTTTCTCAGAAACACGCAAATAAATGACAATATACCTTGGTATAGGCAATACCTACTATACAATAGCAACGAGGTCTACCAGCTGAAATTAAAATAGGCCTGACGTCACCACATTTAGGCGGACAGTCGCCTCCCGTGAGAAATGCATTAAAGCATGCAGTTTTATTTATGATATCGCCATAAATCACCACCATAAATAAGCATTAGCCATACTGGCCAACAACCTCGATTTCTCACCAGATTAGTCATTAGACGTACTGGCTGACAACCGGCACTTACCGAAAACAAAACAGTGCCATTTTTATGATGTCGTTATTCGTGAATTAGAGTAAATAGAGTAGTTTTGTCTTCATTTTTGGTGAAAATTTAATTATAATTACTAGTCCTTGCTCAAGCCTTACAGAAGTCATTCAAATGTCTCCTATAGGTAAACTTAATTCAGAAATATTATATACTTTTATCAAGACCATTATAAAAAATTTAAAAGAAATTGGGTACATAGTATGTTGTACAGTTAGTGACAGTAATGCAGCAAACAGTAAAGCAGTGAGTAATTTTTCACCCCTTAATCAACTCTGAAATGTATCTTTAACAACTGGCTTAATTCAAAACCTGACCAAATATTTTCTTATCCCGATTTTGAGACAGGCCAAAAAAGCGTACCTCCTTTTCTGTGATCAAAAACCTATACGAACTAGAACAAGACAAACTATTGAAGCATGGTTATTCACTTTGTTTAAAGGCTCTATTGCCATCATCAGGATGTAAAATTAGCTTTTAAAATCTTTAATCCCTTTATTATAGAGCCTCTAAAAGGTTTTGTTAAAAAGTTGTCACATTCACAAGATACCCCAGACTTTATTAGTATTATTTTGACATGATGGAAAATTGTGAACGTAAAAACATTTGTTAGAAAAATCTCAGGAACCCTTTACCAAAAAAATACTAACAGCCCCCAATGATGATCCTAAATTTTGTTTTTTGCTAAAAATGCAAAATTGGCTAGATACTTGGAGTCCAACTAATTTTACAAATACACTGACTCGACAAACCCACACTGCATTAAACCATACCATTCATGGGCTTCTTGAAGTTACTGAATACTGTTTAACTGAGCTTCACATGAATTATGTATTACTGGGCAAATTTCGGCGTTTTGGAAAATATAGGCAATTAGCTGGTGGTCATTATCATATCTCAGTTCGACAGCTATCTAGAAAACGGTAATAGTTACGACAAAAAGTTAAATACAAAAGTTGTTTGGATTCAATTAAATTTTTATTTTATTTTATTTTATATATATATTTTATTTATCACTTTTGCTTATACACGGTGTTCCGTTTTGACGTGACACATGTCAACTTCCTTAATTTAAATAGGATACCCTATATATTATTACATATTTCGATTCTACTGTTAATTTGCGAAAGTTTTTATAATAACATCTATATTTGAATTCTTTGAGTTTTTGAGTAAATTGAGTTTTTAGAATTAAAAAAAAAAACATATTTTTTAAAAAAACATTTTTTACCTATAAAACTTAAATGGGACCGACTAATATCCTAAACATACATTACTAAGGGTTTAATTTAACGAGTTTCCATGCTGGTCTTACCAATTAATATACAGGGTGTTAAAAATGAAGAGCAAAACAAACAGAACTTTAAATGTAGAAATCTCCTGTTTTTCAAATGGAACACCCAGTATATTTTTATTTCATCTGATTCAGCGTTCAATTACCTATCATTACTCATATATATGTTCTATCCCTAAAATGAACAGTTTCGATTTTATTAGCCGTTTTCTGATTTAACTATTTTTTTTTAATTTAGGTAAACAGATGAAGTCGGCTAAAATAAAAATGTCGTAAACTAAGCCTTATTCTAATAGTGTTAGAAAATACAAATAAAAGTGAAATATTATGTAATGTATGTTCTTATTATTTAATGTTTACGAAAATAAGGGAGAGACAAAAAAATATCTTGTGCCACACGGTATAACTAATTACTAACTGAGTATTAAACATGGTTAAAACAGATTATAAAAAATTTTCAATATGGCCACCGTCCATTGCGATACATGAAGTGTAAATAGCCTCCATTTTTCGAATAGCGTGCCTTACCTAATTAGATGCATTAAAATTATTGATCTCTTCCCTGATTTTTATTTTTAACTCATTTCTATTATTAGATTTATTTTTATAAACTTAATTTTTTAGTGCACCCTACAAAAAGAAGGCTAAAGGGCTTAAATCAGGGCTTCGTGGTGGCCAGGATATTAAACCAGGTCTTCCTGTCCACAATGGAAAATGTTGATTAAGGAAATTTACTACCGGTGCAACCGTATGGTAAGGGGCGCTATCCTGCTGAAAAACGATATTTTCTGGAATATTTGCTGGCAAGTCGTGATAAGGGGCATGATTTCATTCCTAAGGAGCTCCAAGTATCGTTCGCCATTTAACGACCTGTCAAAAAATATTGGTCCGATAATACGGTCGCAAATAATTCCGTACCACACATTTACGGTTTGACGGTCTTGTTTTTTAATTGCTTTTATTAGATGTTTATTAGTTTGAGACCAGTAATAAGTGTTTTTTCGATTAAAAATACCCGCCGTATTAAATGAGGCCTCATTAGTCCAGAGCACTTTTGAAAAAAACACATTTTCGAACTGCCGGCCCATAATATCACAACAAAAAGTCAATCTTTCATTAAAGTCTAATTGTGATAATAATTGAGTTGGAAGAAATTTATAAGGATGATAACCATTCACCAGCAGTGTTTTTTGAATACTTCCTCTACTGACACCTGCAATGTCTCTGTCAGCATCTCTTTGGGATCTTTCATCATCTTCCTCGAAATAAAGTAAAATCTTCAGTTGTTTTTCTTCAGTGAGGACAAAATTGGGGCGATTTTTCTTAGAGTTTTTAAGGACACCATTTTCCAAATCACGGACAATTCGTAAAAATATAGTCCTGGAGGGAATTCGATTATTAGGATATTCCCTCGAATATTCTCTAAGGGCTAACCCTGGACTTTTATTTTTTATGAAACAGTTGTATAATTTCAAACGTTCATCTAAATTATATAAAGCCATTTTTTAACAAATTTCGCAGTAAAAACTTGACAAAAATGACAAACAGAGCAAATGTCAACTTAAGTCAACAATTGCATTAGGTTATTTCCTAAGCCTATCTTGATTTTTTTAGTTTCTGATCTCATTTACTGGCAAAATCCCGGGATAAATCAGAAAACGGCTAATAAAATCGAAAATGTTCACTT
The DNA here is from genome assembly GCA_030620095.1 of Kuschelorhynchus macadamiae. Lineage (NCBI taxonomy): Eukaryota > Metazoa > Arthropoda > Insecta > Coleoptera > Curculionidae > Kuschelorhynchus > Kuschelorhynchus macadamiae. Next base: position 800,417 of record JAUTXW010004963.1, on the reverse strand, counting down.
TAGGTATAGGACATATATATGAGTAATGATAGGTAATTGAACGCTGAATCAGATGAAATAAAAATATACAGGGTGTTCCATTTGAAAAACAGGAGATTTTTACACTTAAAGTTCTGTTTGTTTTGCTCTCCATTTTTAACACCCTGTATATTAATTGGTAAGACCAGCATGGAAACTCGTTGAATTGAATCCTTAGTAATGTATGTTTAGGATATTAGTCAGTTCTATTAAAGTTTTATAAGTAAAAATTTTTTTTTTTTAAAATATGTTTTTTTTTTAATTCTAAAAACTCAATTTACTCAAAAACGATAAAGAATTCGAATATAGATGTTATTATAAAAACTTTCGCAAATTAACAGTAGAATCGAAACATGTAATAATATATAGGATGTCCCATTTAAATTAAGAAAGTTGACATGTGTCACGTCAAAACGAAACACCCTGTATAAACAAAAGTGAAATAAAATAAAAATTTAATTGAATCCAAACTACTTTTGTAATTTAGCTTTTTGTCGTAACTATTACCGTTTTCTAGATAAGGTACTGTATCACCATAAAATGGCCACCCTGTACTTTCTAATGAAGGTATTGAAATAACATAGGCCTAAATAAGATGACGTCACGCGTAAGCGCCTAGGCCTCGTTGTTTAGTAGGTATTGATATAGATATCTTCTTATATAAAATAACTACAGAGTTAACACCTTTACAATATATTGAATAGTTGAAATAATACCTTTAATAACTCCATTAATAACCCTAATATACCAACTAGTACCTCTAATACCACAATAATACCTTTAATACCTCCATAATAACTTAAATAATACCTTTCATACTACCTAGGGATGTTTTTTTGAGAAATAATTGTTATGTAATTAATTTCCGGTTTACCCGAAAACGTATTATTGTGGGAATTAGAAAAAAAATATACGAAAGTTGTAGGGACTGCTGAAAGCTACAACCTAAAACTATTTTCGATTATACGGGGTTGAGGATAAGTTAGCCACAAACCAAACTTACATTTTTTTTTAATGGAAGATCAGATATATTGTTTTATTTTCACATTCCTCCCTTTTTGGCCATTCACTACATCAGATTAGGGATACTTGAAATATTTCGCTGTTACTTTTGTTACACGCTGCATAAAGAATTTATATGTGTTAAAAAATCTCGCAATACGCGTAAAACGCAGTCAGTACTTTTTCTTGTAAATTAAATATTCCATTAAATCAAAAGTTTAATATTTTCCTTAAGCAGTTGTCCAAAAAGGGAAAACAAAAAAATTGAAAAGTTGTAAACGATAAAATATATCAAGTTTAACGTTTTTTTTTTCTGCACGCGGAATAATTTTTCTTGTAATACAGGGTAAAAAGTATTAATCGCATCTGAAATATAATAAAGGCAATTTTTAAGAGACTTTCTTGAAGTTTATTGAACTAGGAAAACATATACGTGCGATACATACCCTCATCACATTTCTCTCCAATATAATTGCCTAAACAGTATCCTGTATCACATCTCCCAAAAACAGTATCATTCTTACAGCCATCTTCACAGCGACCACAATATTTCATACAGCTGTGCCCGTACTTATCATCGCCACAAACCTCTGACGAGTAAACGAAAAGAAAAAAATATAATATTTAATAATATAGCAACATGGCAACAGAAATAAACAGTTTTATTATAATGTGGTTCAAATAAAATTGTTTATTTGTATTATGTTACATTGAATTGTCTTTCAATTTTATCAAAATCCACCTATTTGATGTAATACAATAATTATAGTCCGACACAAGATAAATGATCATGACTAACTAATACCATTATTCTGTACGCCTGCTTGTGCATCTGTTTTAGCTAATCAATCATTCCGGTCCAGGGAGATAGTAGGAAGATTGAAACAATGTTTATATATGTATAGGGTTTTCCCGTATATTTTTCCACCCACCTAGAGCCGGGTTGCTCAAACGGCCGATCGCAAGTGCTTTTTGAGTAGATCTCGAGAAGAAAAATTTTTTTAATAAGTAGGTACTTAACTAAACTACAAAAATGTATTACGTAATTAAATAACACTCTGCTAGCGGCAAAAGGCGGCTTTATCAAAGGAACGCGCGATACTTGTCAAAGAAAAGCCGCGTTTTTTTATTCTTGCCGCTTTTCTAGAAATTTCGGGCGGCGCGTTTGACGGGAACATTCGAGACTTTCGTTCACGCCGATATAAATGTTGCGCCTGCAGGAATTGGAGTCATTCTGAATTGCAACTTGAAGGCAATACTACGTCGATACAAAGTTTATTATTAAATAGTACAAAATGAGTGCAGCGAAGAAATCTAAAACGTATCATTTTAATAACGATTGGGAGGAAGAATTTTTGTTTTGTATGGTGAAAGATAAGTGCATTTGTCTTATTTGTCGTACGTCAGTTGCAATACCTAAGCGTGGTAACTTAGAGGCATCATAAAACGGTTCATAAAAACTATGAAAAGGATTTTCCGCCACAGAGTGAATTAAGAAAACGAAAAGTACGTAATTTGATATCTTGTTTGAAAAAAGAACAAACCATGTTCACAAGACCAGCCAAACAATCACAAGCTGCTACGATCGCGTCATTTAAAATATCTCATATATTGGCGAAACACAAGAAACCATTCGAAGATGGATCGATTGTGAATTTAGCATTTATTAAAGCGGGTGAGACTTTATTTGGAGATTTTAAAAATAAAACAGAAATCATATCTGCTATTAGAGAACTTCAGTTATCTCGTCCGACTGTCACAAGGCGTATTGAAGTCATGAGTCAGGACATGCCAGATAAACTAAAAAATGATATCATGGAATGTACATACTTTTCTTTACAGTTCGACGAATCCACCGATATGACAGACACTGCCCAGCTGTGTATTTTTATTCGGATGGTATTCAAAGACATGTTGGCTAAGGAAGAATTTTTGACAATCATTCCTCTGAAGGGGAAGACCCGTGGCGAATATATATATGAGGTTTTCTTCAATTTTGTAAAAAACTACAAGCTACCACTATATAAATTAGTGTGCATTACAACCGATGGAGCACCAGCAATCAGTGGAAACAAAAACGGTTTTGTGGCATTGTGTCGAGCTAATGAAGATTTCCCTTCATTTTTTTTCAATCCATTGCATTATACATCAACAAGTTTTGTGTTCAAAAGTTTTAAACACGGAGGAAATTATGGGCATTGCAACAAAAATTCTGAATTCTATCCGTGCACGTAGCTTGCAACGGCAGCTCTTTACGTTGCAGTTGGAAGATAGGGAGTTAGCTGAACACACTGATTTAGTTCTTCACACGGACGTTGTGCTGGTTAAGTCGCGGAAAATTCCTAGAAAGGTTTCAAGAATTATTGCCCGAAATAAAAGCTTTTCTAGACGAAAGAGGTGATGACACTCAGATGTTGAAAAACGAAAAATGGCTGACTGATTTGACATTTTTGACTGACATCACAATGCACTTAAAGACCATTAACTTGGAGCTTCAAGGTAAAGGAAAAATTGTTATTGGGATGATTAGCGCAGGAAACGCATTCAAAAGTAAATCGCAACTTATGATAGATCAACTGAAAAGAAAGGATCTGAAACATTTTCCGTCTTTGAAAGCAAGGACTCCTCAGTTGAATTATGATACGTATGAGGCTGAATTATCAAATATTTTGGGACAATTCGAAATGCGTTTTTATGATTGTAGTACATTGGCAAATGTAGCATAATTTATGAGTTATCCTTTTTCATGTAAAAACATTGAGGAATTAGCTACTGAAATAGCAAGTCAGTTTAATATGAACTCATGTTCTGTTGAAAATGAGTTGGTGCAGATTATATCAGATATACATCTCAAAGCTACAGTATCTGATACAAATTTCTGGTGTTTTATATCTGAAGATAAATATCCGAATCTAAGGCAAATCGCCCTTCAACTGACAGCAATATTTGGGTCAACTTACTTGTGCGAGTCTGCATTTTCTGAAATGAAGATAATTAAGTCAAAATATCGCAATCGACTAACTGACGATCATATGTCAACATGCTTGCGATTAGCACTCAGTTGTTACGTACCATCTTATGAAAAGTATGCTGAGGACATGCAGTGCCACGCTTCAACATCCAAAGACACTCCTTAGTTAAGTTGTTTAACACCATATGTAACTCTTTTGTTTTGTAACAACCAATAAACTCGCAATTTTGAATAACTATGAGTTTTTTCATTGATATTGTAGAGAAGAACCTAACTAAACCTAACCCAACCCTTGACCAAAATAATATAAATTCTGCGGAAAGCTAATATCTATATATGCTACGGTACACCCTACCTAGGTAGGGTGTATGTATCATGTATGTACGACAACCCTGCATCACACATACTTGCAGCCTCTCAGAGTCGATCGTAAGTAGTCTAAAAATATTGAGGTAGATCGCCAGCAGTTCAAGTTTGAGCACCCCTGACCTAGAGAGTTTATTTGAATAGATACGGAAATATCGTAAATACAATTTCAAATATATATACTTTTAATATATATTGTCAAGTAGTTTTGGATATATAAGCGTTTAAATATTAAAGAAATGGGTAAGGTAATTTGCGCTAAAACATAGTGAGCCATGGTCAAGACAATTGCAATGAACGACGCCTTTTTGACGTTTACCGGTCAGAAGTATCTATTTACGAGCATTTTTAATATCTAATACGTTGGACGATGGGTTATTTGGAAGAAGAGAAACTCGACATGGTAGAATTATTTTATTTACATGGTAAAAATGCATCGATAGCTCGTAACGAATATCATAGACGGTTTCCAGATAGACCAACGTAGCATAATATTAAACATCGTTAAACAATTGAATGAAAGAAAAACACTTAAGCGAAAAGTTAGAATAGTGGAATGAAACAATACCACAAAAATCAATAATATAAAGTAGGTAAATAATAATATTAGCTTAAAGAAATAAGTTTTGATTTTCTATATAGCCTCCTTGGTTTATAATGCATTTCTGAATATTTCTTCTAAATTTTCTCTGTATGGATGCGTAGATAAAATGAGGTGATTGGGTGTTTAAATCGTCGATTGTTTGGACTATATTTTGCTCTAAAGCTCGTATGGTTCTTGGCCTATTGTGGTATATCTTGTTTTTCAGATAACTCCACAAAAATATGTCCAATGGAGAGAGATCGGAACTGTTTGCTAGCCATCTTAATGGTCCATGTCTTCCGATCCAAAATGGATACCTGTCATTTAAAAAATTGGTGACCGGCTGGACATTTTGAGGAGGGGCACCATCTTATTGACATATCAAATTAAGATATGAATTAATCGGTAGTTGTTCTAAATGCCCCTCGATTTCGTTTTCTAATAACTCCTGATACCTTTGTGCGGTTAAATTCCCATTTAAAAATATAGGTCCAATAACACGATTGTTAAGAAGGCCACACCAAACATATAGGGATCTTCTTCCCTGAATTTTGACCGCCTAAAGAGCTCGCGGGTTTTCTTTTGACCAGAAATGCTTATTTTTCAGGTTAAACGTGCTTCTAGTGGTAAATGCTGTCTCGTCAGTGAAAATTATGTTTGACAGATTTAGTTGGTTCATCATAAACGTCTTTCTATTTCTTGGCAGGAGTGTAATCGATCTATTTTATTTTGATCGGTTAATTCTTGAGTAGGTAAAAACTTATATGGCTTATATTTATAATGTTTTAGAACTGAGTGGATTGTATGCCATGATTTGTTAAAAAAGTGGCTGCATCGGGAATTGAGTGCTCAGGATTTTCTAAAACAAGAATAAATAAGATAAATAAATTATTTTAATACAAAAGTTTCAAAATTACCTTCAAAATGTAATAACATTTTTAAATATTCTTCACCGTTTCTTTCCACTATTCTAACTTTTCACTTGAGTGTTTTTCTTCCATTCAATTGTTTAGCGATGTTTAATATTGTCCTACAAGTCGGTGTTGGTCTATCTAGAAACCGTCTATGATATTCGTTACGAGCTATCGATGCATTTTTACCATGTAAATAAAATAATTCTATCATGTCGAGTTTCTCTTCTTCCGAATAACCCATCGTCCAACGTATTAGATATTAAAAATGCTCGTAAATAGATACTTCTGACCGGTAAACGTCAAAAGGGCGTCGTTGATTGCAATTGTCTTGACCTTGGCTCACGAGGTTTTAGCGCAAATTACCTTACCATTTCTTTAATGTTTAAACGCTTATATATCCAAAACTAATTGACAGAATATATTAAAAGTATATATATTCGAAATTAGAAAAAAAAAGATCTTCAAGAATATGATTTAATATACGGGGTGTTTCGTTTAAAAAAACTGACAACCTGTCAAAATTTGACATTTTCAATAATATTTTCGCACTTATAATATAATATTCTAAATCTTCATAAAAAACCCAACAACTTTTGTATTTACGACATTTCTGTATATATATATCAAATTAAACTCTCTTCTTTATTCTATGCTGAGTGGTCTAAGAAGAATAGGTAGCTCAACGTTCAAAAAATCTAAATATCTTTGTGCATTAAGAGGTTCATTAAAAAAATACGGACCTATAATATGGTTTCCAATGATTCCACACCAAACATTTAATGACCAGTGATTTTGATGTTGTACCTCTCATACCCAGTGGGGATTTGTTATTGCATATTATGCCTGTTTACAGCTCCATTGCTTCTAAATGTAGCTTCATCGGAAAACATGATATTCACTAAAAAGTCCGGTTATGCTTCTATTCGCCGTACATTAAGTTGCAAAAGTTAACACGCCTTTCAAAATCTTCATCGTGCAACTCTTGGTGTAATTCCATATGATATGGATGATATTTATATCTTCTTGTGGTCCTGCTTACTGTAGATTGTGATGTCTCAATTAAAGTAGCAAGTTGTCGCCTACTTAAACTGGGATTCTTCTATATGAAGTAGAATTTCCAACTCTTTATCTTGATTTGTAGCAATTTTATTGACAACTATTCTCTTCGAATATGCCACTTTGCCACTAGAATCAAATCTCTCCATGAAATTTTGAAAGGTCACTTTAGAAGGCGCGCGTCGATCCGGATATTTTGCTTCATAAAGCCTTTTGGCCAGAAGGCAATTGTTTTGAGCTTCACCCAATATATGGACCATATCTATCATTTCATTTTGTGAAAAAATTCATTTTAAATTAGACGAGAATTCGAAAGACGAAATACAATGCACTAACAACAACACGTTTTTGACATTTCATACATTGAGTCTCCAGTTGCTATAGACGGTTTTTTCCATGGCTACTTTGATTGATCGAGTTGTTGATTCTCTAAATTACGCGAAAAAAAGGAAATTTGAAAATATTTCGAAAACTATTGAAGATAGGTATATAATAAGTTTAATAAAAGTTGTAGATTTTTTTATTCTTAACAAGACTAAATAAAGATATACAGGGGGTTCCATTTAAAAAAACTGAAATAAATTGTTTTGAAAATGTTAAAGTTGGGTATTTAAATTTGGACACCCTGTATGTGATATCTTCAATATTACGAAAGAAGTCTTTTATTCCATGCTTATTTTGTGCAGAAGCAAAATATTTTATTTTTAGTGGCACAACTAGGCGTTATATTTCTAATCTTAGATGTGCATTAAATTTTTTTTTTGTTTAAAGCTTAATATTTTAGAAAGTATCAATTTTAGCCATATAACATGTTATACAAAAAAATGTTAGAATTTGATGTAGAATTTAAAAATCAAGTCAAATATAGAGTGTCCCATTTAAATAAATACCACTTTTAGTTGCCCTACTTTTTTGACGCACCCCGTGTAATTTAAAATATTTTTAAAATGAGCACGACTTACATATATGTCCCACAGCATAAACAGTTTGTTTCCAGATTTTACCTGTTCGACGTAAATTTACTTTTTCCAATCGTTGACTCACCCTGTTCTGAGAAACGCTTGCAAACCAGACTTTAATTGCTTTATTGGGGGTAAAATACCATCTGATCGTTATGAGCCCGGAAAATTCATGAACATTTATCATGTGTCGGACTATAAGAACTATAATCAATGAAGCAAATATTTCTTAATTTACATTGTATTAGACAAACAATAAATAGCTTTACAAAACAATATAAAAGTTTATACATACATGAAAATATAAAAAAAAATATCATAACAAACATAAATATAGAATTAGTAAACATATAATATTGTAAAGCAGTTTGAAATGGAAAAGTGCAAATATAAATAATAAATAAAAATATTCTGAGGTAAAACAAACAAATCCAAAACAGATAAATGCGCATAACAACCCTTTTAAAGGGTTTCTTGATCTATCATACAATAAAAACAGAAAACATTTCTACATAGATGTAGAGATATCGGTCGTCTTTAGGTAGTAATGTATGATTTTCAAATTCCTGCTGGTCATAAAAGGCACCGCGCACCAAAATCGTCTTTAGCTTTTTTTTAAATTTATTGTTGCTGAGAGATGTTATTGTTTTTCGACAGCAGATTTTATAAAGTTATGCTACGATAAAAAGAACTAATCAAAAATTTTGTGGTTTAAAAAAGTATAGATCGAATTTGATCCTTACGAAAAGTATATGGCAGATTTTCAATATTGCTGAAGTTGTTTTATTTTTATGTGTTGTAAGCAATATACAATAGATATAACAAGTAATATGTCAGGTTGTCCCTGTGGACTCTGGGTGCGTATACTAGTCGTGTGCGTGACCTTAAGTGTCTAATCCTACACTAGTTATTTATACTATAAGGGATGTAAGTAACATTTACTAGACGAGGACGAGTTTGCGCCCGAGCGATAGCGAGGGCTGGCAAAAAAGACGAGAAAAAGTGCTATATTAAAGTCCACATCAAGCTTATGGTGTGAGTATTCGATGTTGAGTTCCACCCTTTTTATAGAATATAGATATTTCTAAGTATCCAAAACTTCGAGCATTTTTGAAAAGAAAAAAGTGATGGTTATAAACCCAAAAAATCGAATGTGTTTAACAGGGAAGATGTGAATAAGTTCATGCTTGAAGCCCACGTTCATATACACTTATTGATGAAGGTCGTAATGGTAATAGGAGTTGCTGGAGCGTGCCGTTCTAACGAACTGTGTGAAATGAAAATGGGCAATGCCAAAAATGGAATGTCACGTACATTTACAGTGACAAAAAGTGACGATACTCAGGTTTTTCTTTTCAAAATAATTCAAAAGTACATTGATACAAGATCCCACATGACGACTTCTTTATGCGGTATCGTCAATTCCAAGTAAAATTGCGAAATTTCTGAAGTTTGAGAACTTCAAAATATACAGGGTGGTGCAACCAAGATGGGGTGGACGATTGTGGGTAAACGGAGAGGAATTTGAAAAAAAAAATTGGGATATGATTGATAGTCAAGAACGCTGTGTTTTAAAATGATACCCATTATACAGGGTGGTCTGAAAAGTTCGTGGTGAACCAAACTGGTGTTTTTTTAAATGGGATACCCGGTATATTATTATTTTAGTTGATTCTCCTATTCGTTGCGATCATTTTGATATAAGGTTAGTTGGGTCTAAAATTTATACCAAGGGAATGGGACGAGGTTAAAGTGGAAAAAAGGGTTATACTCCGGCCATTTTTTGAAAACAATTGAAGCAGGAAAAACCAAATATTCTATAAAATGTATTGTATCTAGGACTACAATAATCGCTTGTAAGTCGTTCAAAATTATTCACTGTTATACAAAGTGGTCAAGTTGCAAATTTACCTTGGATTGAATTTTTTTAAATGGAACACCCTGTATATTTTACTTTCATGTTAAAGATAACATTACTAGCTTTCATAAAATACCATATTTGATACCTTTCTGACCAACAGTTTTTCAGTAAATTAGCTGTGAAATCAAAATTTCTTCATTTTAACACGAATTACTCTGAATTCACGTTGTTAAAATAATATTAGGAGGCCATGATATCAACATAAATTGAACAAAAGATTGACAGTCCTGTCAAAACAGCAAAGTGTCAGAATATTGTCATCAGTAAATAAATAAATATTGTTCTTTGATGATGCGATGCCGAAATAAAAACAAGATAGAAGCTTTTGCAAGTTTATCATAGAGATTTCAAGAAACAGGAAATGTTGCTTTCAAAAAAACGTAAAGTAATTAATAAACCAGTTACGAATGAAGATAATGCTTTGGCAGTATTAATAACAGATCTTTTTTTACCAAAAAAATAAATTTAATATAAATCAACAAAAACAATGTAATTAAAACTTATAAAAGATGTTCAACTAAACCACCGTTTTGCTGAAGGCACATTTCGAGTCTATCCATAAATGAAAGTTTCACTTTTCTCAAAGTCAGGTCTGAAATGTTGCGAAAACTGCTTATTATTCTCAACTTCATATCTTCCACTGTGGTTGGAACCTCTTTATAAACTTCTTCTTTAACATGTCCCCATAATAAGAAATCTAGTGGCGTTAAATCGGGTGACCTCGCAGGCCACTTAACTGGTCCACCTCGCCCAATCCAATGCTCTCCTTTCCAATTATTGAGAAAATGTCTTACATGCCTATGGTAATGCGGGGGTGCTCCATCATGTTGGAACCATAAGGAATTTCTTAACATTAAAGGTAAGTCTTGGAGCAATACGGGCAACTCATTTCTCAAAAAATGTAAATAGACTTCTCCCGTTAAATGCTCTTCAAAGAAATATGGTCTTATAACATGAGAGCCAATTATACCTCCACAAACATTAATTGACCATTTATTTTGATGGTCCACCTGACGAATCCAATGCGGATTTTCGGTTGAATAATAGTGCATATTATGTTTGTTAACAAAGCCGTTGCTTTTAAAAGTTGCTTCATCTGAAAACAGCACCCTATCTACAAAACCTGGATTATCCCAAATTGTATTTAAAAACCAAATTGAAAACTCTTGTCGTTGGACGTAATCGTGATCATACAGTTCTTGGTGTAATTCAATGTGGTAGGCATGATATTTATGTTGTTTCAGAATCCGTTTAATACTAGTGCATTCAATATCAGTAGCTCTCTCAATTTCCCTGGTACTTGTGTGTGGATTTTCTTGCACTGTTAATAACACTGTCAAAGCATTATCTTCATTGGTAACTGGTTTATTAATTACTATACGTTTCTTAAAAGCAACATTGCCTGTTTCTTGAAACCTCTCTAATAAACTTGCAAAAGCTTCAGGTCTTGGTTTTTTTTCGGCATCGGGATATCGTACCGCATAAACCCTGCTTGCTAGTAAAGGGTTTTTTTGACACTCGCCCAACATAAAAGTCATGTTTATCAACTCTGGAGTACTCAAACTCATTGTTACTTAACAATTTCTCGGCTTATTGTCAAAAAACAATGGTAATTGATGCCAATTCTCTGACACTTTGCGGTTTTGACAAGAATGTCAATCTTTCTTTTCATTTATGATTATATCATGGCCTCCTTATATTATAGGTAGTCAATTTAAGCAACGTAAATAATACCGTTTCTGTTAGAATGAGTAAATTTTGGTTTCACGGTTAATTTACTAAAAAACTGTTGGTTAGAAAGATTTCAAATAGGGTATTTTCTGAAAGCTGGCGATGTTATCTTTAATATGACAGTAAAATATATGAGGTGTTCCATTTAAAAAAATTCAATCCAAGGTAAATTTGCAAAACTTGACCACCCTGTATAACAGTGAATAATTTTGAACGACTTACAAGCGATTATTGTAATCCTAGATACAATACATTTTATAGAATATTTGGTTTTTCCATACCTGCTTCAATTGTTTTCAAAAAATGTCCGGAGTATAACCCTTTTTTCCATTTTAACCTCGTCCCATTCCCTTGGTATAAATTTTAGACCCAACAAACCTGATATCACAATAATCGTAATGAATAGGAGAATCAACTAAAATAATAATATACCGGGTGTCCCATTTAAGAAAACACAAGTTTGGTTCACCACGAACTTTTCAGACCACCCTGTATAAAGGGTATAATTTTAAAACACAGCGTTCTTGACTATCAATCATATCCCAAAAATGTTTTTTCAAATTCCTCTCCGTTTGCCCACAATCGTCCACCCCATCTTGGTTGCACCACCCTGTATACTGGACACTCTTTTAGAAAAACGTCGTCAACTTTATTAGCAAATACTGGAGTTGATATCTTAGCTATCAAGCGACATGGTGGATGGAAATCCGCTACTATTGAGGTAAGTTACGTAGTGAGAGCCTCAATAATAAAAAGGAAGTAGCGAATAAAATTTTATACAATAAGACCTAACCAGAAGTCTCTTGCAGTGCTTCAACAGTGAGAGAAACATTGGTTAGAAATGAAGGATCTGTGGAGTCAGAAAATGCAGTACACATCGAGCAGAAACGAGAAAACGTGTTTCCAAATTTTGTTAATAATGTGAATAATTGTACTAATTGTACCATTAATATTCATTTCAATTAATATCACCGGATTTTTGTAATATGTTGATGAAATCAAAAATTAAAACTACTTATAATAATTTTAGTTTATTATTTCCCTAGGGATGTAAGTTGACTTACATCCTGTCGTTAAGGGCAACCAATACCTTGTTGAGTAACTTTCACTTATGTCTGTCAAAGCAGTGTCAAAATAGGTTGCTTACAATACAGGTATTTTCGATCCTATTTTACTATTACCACAACCTTGACAACTATTTTGTTTAAAAACGCCCGCGTTTTGTCATTTAAATTCAATGTATATCAAATAAAATTTTAGTTATTGATGTGATGCTCGAAAAATCTGCATGTGATTTTTTGTTGTTAAGTGAGCATTGACTTACACATACACAGTTAAATGAAACTAAGCTTAAGAACTTTAACTTGCGTACTGTAGAAAATCCCTTAAACACGGGGGTGTTGCAATTTTTAATAATATAATGTTTGTGAAACTAGTGGTTACTTGCGACGTGTTTCAGTTTTTTTGTGATGGCGTTTTTGAGTGCTGCTGTATGAAGATTGATTTTTTAAACCATCTTTTAATTGTTGTATATAGGCCCCCTATGGGAAATTTTATTACTTTTTTAGAGTTATTTAATGATTTGTTAGCCTACCTCAATAGACCTAATTTTACTTTTATTATAGGGGGTGATTTTAATGTAAATTTTTTAGTACCAAGTTTTAATCTGTCTCTTCTTTTAGGTAGTTTTAATATTAGCTATAGGACTAAGATACCAACTAGGATTAGCACAATATGTGTCTCTTGTGATTACAGTAATGTTATAAACTTAAATGTGTGATGTGTGATCATCATTTTGCATGGACACGTTGACTAATGTAAATATTTCCAATGACGTAGATTGCATGTTTTAACGATCGCAAGATGACCACTTTTTTGAATTTTTTAAGTAAAGAGAATTTCTCTGAAGTTATTCCGGTCCAATGTCCAAGTGAGCATTTAATGTTTTTGCAAAAATTCTGCTTTACTACTTTAATTTGTCTTTTCCCTTAAAAAAATATCATAACAATAATACCTCTAAGAAAATTCAACTTAATTCCGGGTTAAATAGGCTTAAAGAAAGAGTGACTTTGTTCACTGATTTAACTAGATTTGATAGAACATATCTTAATCTTAGTAAACAAATAAATGTTATTTATAGGGAAAAATTAAAGTTAATTATACAAAATAAAAACGATCTTAAAATCCTAAACGCGGAAAATAAGTCAAAAGCAATGTGGCAATGGCAATCGCAAAAAGTACAACCTAGAGATAAACAAAATAATATTAAGATTACTCTAAACGGTAATGAGCTTTCTAATGAAGAATTGGCGGAAATTTTTATTGCACAATTCGCTTTACTTGAGGACGATGGTCCTGTAGATTTTGAATTTTTTGGTGAAAATATACCAATGTTTTAGTTATTGGTGATAGTTTTCTTTCATTAAAAACACAAGCGGAGAATGTTTATAAACAAATAATACTTATGATCAAAAAAGAAACAAACTAAAATAAATAAAAATAAAACTACAATAATAAATTTTCAATGAGATCTAACAATAATATGGTACGCTTTAAACTATTCGAGAATTCGGAGAATCCATTGAACCTTGCAGAGAAAACCAAACTGTTGGGAACCATTTTCGATGAAAATTTAAGTGGTTTTTTAATGTTGACGAACTTTCATCAAAACTGCGCTGTGGCTATTATTTAGAGTTATTCATTAAAATTTATTTCCTTGCACTGTAGCAAAGATGTGCTTCTAACTCTTTATTATGCTAAAAATCGAAGAAATTGTCCATATTTCTCAAAGAGACCTAATTTTAATAACAACATAGAAAAAGACTCCAGGTCTCGGTCTCATTAAATTATAATTTTACAATTTACAACAAACGTGACACATGTTTCGCCCTTTCGAGCATCATCAGACTTACAAACAACAGAGAGAACCTTAGTAAATAATCACACTCTCAAATCCTAAAACAATTACAAAACAAACTTACAAATAGAATAAAACACACTAAAGCACAACAAAACAAACAACTACTTATACATATTTGAGTCACATTAAAATGAGGTTAAGTCTCACGTGAATAAACAAAATAAAATATTAAAAAAGATTTTTGTCTCTAGGGGGTCTGAGTGGGGCGCCGAAGTAATTACCCACAGACCATGTACTGAAAAAAAAATTTGATCTTAGTTTCCAGGTAGATATAATGAAAGCAAGGCTAGTAACTCTATCTTTAACTTTGTTTATATATATCTTACCGTTACATGTCGAAGAATCATATCCAATAGAGCAATAACATTTTCCCTCGATATTATTGACCGGATCTTTTGTTAATTGACAGTATTTACTTTGCTTAGGACACATTTTTTTTGATGATATGATTTCACATGGTGTGCAGTCTTCCCCGAACTCGAATTCGCTGCATTTATTCCAGCTTCCTGAAAAAGTACCATGTGTTTAATAACGTTTCGATATTTCATGTTTTGAGTCCTAACACTGAAACCTGTAGTGCAAGATAGATCAAAATACAACAGTTCTAACCACACTATACCACAACTTTCGCGTTTTCTTACCAAGTTAGCATCGTCAGCAGATGATATAAACTAAAGTAACTTATCCCAACCGAGACTATTTATAGGTAAATGTGGTCACACTTGGTTGCACCCAACTGCACCGTTGTCAAGTAAACAATAGAGGGGACTATAGGGAATAGGCTCTTTGTCTTTATTTAGTGCTTTCTTGCGACATTTAATTATTTCTATTCTCTTAAATGCATCCAATAATCTATTATTAGATACATTTTTAATCAACTTAAGATTATTTATTCTTATTTACTGACAATTGCTTATCTCTCTTCCTTGCAAATTTGTTTATGGGTAGATTAGAAATCCAATACAAAAAAGACCTCAAGTATTTCCCAAGGGCGTGGTATAGATACGTAGACGATATATTTGCTATATATTTTGATACTAAAACAGAAAATTTGAACACTTTCTTAGAAACATTAAACAATAAATATCATTCCATTAATTTTACGTATGAAAACGAGAACGTTGGGCAATTACCTTTTTTCTACACGTTAATTATTAGAAATAACGATAAATTAGAATTTGATATTTATAGGAAATTTACTAATACTGATGGGTATATAACATCCGACTCATTTCATTGCCGTCAACACAAAATATCAGGACTTAACTCACAAGTTAGTCAATTTTCCATTAAGTAAAGAATGTTTTAACAATGAAATGAATCGGATTAAAAATATAGCTAAAAGTAATGCATATGATGATAATTTTGTACATAAATTAGTAAATAGACATAAGCATAAGAAAATGTTAAAAGATGCCATTGCTCTTCAAGCACCTGAGGCTCCCAATAAGTTCATAGTAGTCCCATATGATCCCAGATACACGAGAGGTCTAGAAAAAGTATTTAAAAACGTAGGTTTTAGAGTAGCCTACTAAACGAAAAACAGAGTGAAAAATCTCCTTAGAAACCCTAAAGACAAAGTCAACTTGAAGGAGAGGAGTAGGAGTATGGAATTAGCTGTAATGACTGCGATCTAAAATATGTTGGGCAAACTAAACGTTCCATAAACATTCGTTTTAAAGAACACATGGCACATTTAAGATACGGAAGAACAAAAAAGTCAAGCGTTGCCCAACATGCTTCGGAAAACTATCACCAAATAGGAACAAATAATCTTAAGTTGATTAAAAATGTATCTAATAATAGATTATTGGATGCATTTGAGAGTATAGAAATAATTAAATGTGGTAAGAAAGCAATAAATAAAGACAGAGGGCATATTCCCCATAGTCCCCTCTATTGTTTACTTGACAACGGTGCAGTCGGATGCAACCTATAAATAGTCTCGGTTAGGATAAGATACTTTAGTTTAGATCATCTGCTGATGATGCTAAGTTGGTTAGCGAAACGCGCGTCCAGAACGTAAGAAGTTGTAGTGTAGTGTGGTTAGAACTCATGTATTTTGATCTGTTATTGAGTGTTAAGAATTAATCTAAAATCGGTTTTAGAATTATTCCTTAATTTCTATAGATATTGGTCACCTAGCGATGGGAAATATGGAATGAAAGACACTATCGAATAATTAGTAATCATTCATCATTTAGTTTCTCTAAAGACATTGTATTAAACTTGACAAGAGCGTAAATAATCCGCGCACGTCACAAGCTTTCCTTGAGTCAAAAATCTAACCACTTATAAAGTGTCATTTATTTAAATGCGGGCCATCCCTGTGCAAAGAAAACTTGTTTTTTTTTTGTATTGTGATAACAAAAAAAATTTATTTTGCAAATATATTATACACTTTTGTTAAAAACACAAGATAATTAGTTATTACTACCCTCGTGAGATTTTTTCATATCTTTACGTTTAAGGGTCCCTAGATGCCGGAAAACATGTTTTCTCAACTCCGTCTGTCTGTAGGTATGTCTGTCCGTCAGTCTGTCTGTTCCCGGCATAGCTAAAAAACTACATATCAGATTTCTTCAAATTTCAGTCTAAAATTAAGGGCCATGCATGCGAAAAATACAGACTATATATATATATATATATATATATATATATATATATATATATATATATATATATATATATATTTTTAAAATTTTTAAATTAAAATTCACTGGCTAATATCCAGGAGCCAGTGGCAAAAGTTCTGAGAATCGGTATAAGGAATGTACAGAAACTTGTGCATGAAAAAAAAAACCTAATTTACTTCCGAAGAAGATTAAGAAATGTACACGAAAAAATCCAAAGGCAAAAGACTTAAGTTACAATGCAAAAATGGATATCCATAATGCAATTTATGATTTATACACGTCAAAGACTAATATAATCCTTCAGAAACTTTTTAATATTATAGACTAAAAAATATCATCACTTAAAAAAAATCATTGGTGCTATTTCGACATCTAGAACTCGGCGTAATATAATTTAATGAATCTTGCCAAACAATTTGCACTTCATCTGATGTAAGACCATCGTAATATGATTTTGCCCCAGCCCATATTAATTCTATTGCGTTAAACTGGCAATGGTATGGCGGCAGTCGTAAAACCTCACATCCACTTTCCCGTAATATTTCATCTACGGCATATATTGTTGGTTTTTTAATAGATCTTGCCATTAAAAGAAGTTCTAGTTTCAGCATATTGGGTAAAGAATTTTGTTTTTGTTTCATTAGCCAGTCATAAATATAATTTTTCTTCCAGGATGAAGTAGGTTGTTTATTTAAGATTCTTGAATGATAAGATGCATTGTCCAGAATTATTAAAGATGGATCATCTAAATTTGGAATCAGTTGTTCTTTTAACCACTTTTCAAACAGTTTATCGTTCATATTATGATGGTAGTCCATACTTTTGGATGTTGAAGAAAACAGTAAACTTGCACCTGGAGAAATCCTGTTGAAGAACCTGCATGCAAAACGATGAACCGTTTTCCCCTCCCACATCCCTTTTTTTTCTTGCTACTTTTTACAGACTCGTCCTGCCAAGATTTCGAACCACTTCCATTAGAAAATATCCAAGTCTCGTCTAAAAATACCACTTTTCTAAATTTTGAATTAACATTTTCGGCGTATTTCTTTAAAGACTGGATACGCTGACTTGCTATATGTAGCAACTCGCATAAAAATTTTCGATTACAGTCGTTTTTTTATCGAAAACCCAACATTTTTATTGATTTTGACAACGATTTTAGTCCAATTTCCAATTAGCCTCGATTTTTTAAAGCTTCTTTTAAATCTTGAAGGGTTATATTAGTTTTTGATGTGTATAAATCGTAAATTGCATTACGAACATCCATTTTTACATTGTCACTTAAGTCTTCTGTCTTTGGCTTTTTTTGTGTACATTTCTTAATCTTCTTCCGTAGTAAATTATGCTTTTTTTCATGCACAATTTTCTGCACAGTCCTTATACCGATTCACAGAGCTTTTGCTACTGTCTCCTGGATATTGGCCGGTGAATTTTCATTTTCGTAATATTTTATTAGATTTAATACCATTTTTTTCGCTTGTGGATGCAAAAAACCCGAAAATTGTTTTCTATTACTCATTTTGTCACTGACTTGTCAATCTGACATCGCTCAAAGATTTTTGCAACTGCTGGTATTTATATGTTTATCCTCTTTTTTCAGGAAAATATCATAGGTCTATCTAATTCATCTTCCGGATTTTATGCGGAGGATATGATTAGACGTAACAAAAGAAGAACAAACTTTGTCGTTGATAAATTGTATGACCCGCAGGATAACACTGCTTTTGACTATAATAGCTAATAGAAAGGTGTTTTATGCTTGAAAAATGTGTTTAATAAAAATATGTGCGTATTTTAACAGTTGTGCATCAGACGTAGATAAAATGTTATACAATACAACATAATAATGTGAGTTAACCTCATTAAGATTCGCGTGTACATACTACACGCTGTTAACTTGTATCGTAACGAACTCTAGTGTCTAATACTAAAACAAAAGTAAAAATCTGTACATGAAGGCTTATTGTCTATAAAAGTAAGTTTTAACTTATCTTTTGTTACAAATTCCAAAAAAAAAAAGAAAAGGAAAAAGAAAAGTTACCAGAATACACCTTAAATTTAAAGGAAATACTGTTTGTTTTTAGAAATATTTAATATTTCTTTTAATCAACAACGAGAAAATATTTGGGTATGTATCACGTTTATTGAATTATTCCTTTTAAAATTCCATATTTATTAATTATTAATTAAATTTTTAGAATTTTAAATTTTATTTCTTTACAGATCAACTTGATATTTGACACATAAGTTTAAGGTAATGGACGCTCTTATCCAAAGGTAAAAATGTGTATTTAAGTTGCCACCAGAGGGCACTTTACCTACAACTTAAACTTTATTTCCGTGAAAACTTATTATGATTTAAATGTCGTAGTCAAGGGACTTTTATCAACACCAGTAGAAATGAAATTTGACATTTAGTCTACTTTTCAGTTTGAAAAACTTGTCTAAATGTTCAACATAAGTAATTTATTTCTTATTTAAAAAATGGCTTATCAATATTCGAATGTAGAATATCGGGGCATGCACTTTTGCCATGGGAGAGCAAATGAGGATGCAGAAGAAGCACGTCGGCTTTACATACAAGCACAGCCTGACCGAAATGTTCCTCATGCTCAAACCTTTGTGAGTGTTCACAGAAGACATGATGAATAAAGTTCATTTACGCATCGCAAATATGACACAGGAAGAGCCAAGTCCGTCTTGAGACAGAAGAAAGAATAATTCAAACGATAGAAGAAAACTGGGGTACTCAGCAAATTGCCGTTGCAGAAGGAATGCCGAAATCTACAGCTTAGAAGGTAATCCATGAAGAACTTCTTTATCCTTTCCATTTGCAAAAGGTGCAACCTCTTTATGATGGTGATGAGGTATTACGCCTAAACATCTGTAATACTATTTTACATAAATATGAAAATGATAATACATTCATTAATATCATATTATTTACTGACGAAGCTGGTTTTACACGCGATGGAATAGTGAATTTACATAACACACATCAGTGGACTATTGAAAACCCACATTCATATGCTGCCGTGGCTAACGAAAAAGCCGTATCTGCAGAAATGACATTTTGAGAAAATTTATATTTTGTGTTTTCTTTTATGCCATCGTCCTTTTTTATGATTTCTTAAAAATATTTTAAGAATAATTAGTTAATAAAAGGTTGACAAATATGTAGGTATTTAATTATTATTTGCATTTATCAATTGTAAATATAATTTTATATATACGGCACTTAGAATCAACATATCAAAGATTTATACTAGATAAATATACCATATCTAAAATATTTTCTAGATACGGTATTGTCTACTAACAAAATTTATTTATTACTCTAATTTGAAATGCCGTAACTTATTATTATTATGACTTTGCCCTAGGACATTCACACTCCCTCAAAGGGGAACATTCACTCATCCCAGATATCTCAGATATCAAAAGAATTGAGCTCTGGTGGAGTCCCTTCCATGTTATCGGACCCGTTGGGCAACTCTTCTTTCTTCTGTCTTCCCCAGAAATTTCCGAACTGTACGGGCAGTTCCAAGTAATACCGCTTTTTGCATGTTCTTGTATATATGGTCGCTGAGACCTAATGCTTTAGTGTTCCCCAGAAGATTCTTTGCAATGACACCGGTTGTTGAAATAATTATTGGAATGGTTCGGACCGTCTCCATCCTCCACAGCCTCCTTATATGCTCTTCTAGATCTCTGTACTTTATGATCTTTTCATTATACTTTCGACTTAGGTTGTTGTTATTTGGTATAGCAACGTCGATCAGTGTTGTTTTTCTAGACAGCTTATCTACAAGTATAATGTCTGGTCTATTATGAGCAGCCCGTTGGTCAGTGAGCACAGATCTATCCCAATACAATTTATATTCGTTATTCTCGAGGACGGGCTCCGGGTTGTACTTGTAGTAAGGAACTTTGTCTGATTGTATTAGTTTAAAGTTAGCTGCTAGTTCTTGGTGCAGTATCTTAGCCACTGAGTCGTGTCGTTCCTTGTAGTCCGTTGGTGCAAATGTTTGACACCCGCCAGTCACATGCTGGATAGTTTCCGAAGTTTGGCATCCATATCTACACCTATCGTCCTGAACTGATGGGTCCCTAATGATGTACTTCAGGTAGTTCCTTGTTGGGATCACTCGATCTTGGATAGCCACGAGAAAGCCTTCGGTCTCCGGGAACATCTTTCCCGACGTCAGCCAGTAGTTCGACGCGATCTTGTCGACATGTTCCTGGGTGACTTCGTTGGGATGACGTCCATGGAGAGGTTTCTCCATCCAAGTTTGCAGCTTTTCCTGCTCGGTTTTGAATTGGCTGAGCATGTTTTGATCCCTTAGATGTAGAGGTGTTGATTCATCGGCCTCACATATAGCTCTATGAAGTGTGGATGCCTCGGCCTGCCTAAAAAAGTAAAGACACAGTTTTACTACCTGTTATTCTAACTGCTTACCTATATCGGCCAATCCTCTTCCTCCCAGGTGGCGTAGTAGTGCTGTTCGTTCTGTTGCACTACGTGGATGATGTTTCTGTGCCTTTGTCATTAACGTCCTCAATTTGCGCTGAATACTATCAATATCTGTTTTAGTCCATCTTACAACACCAAAAGAATATGTCAGTGCGGAACATGCATAAGTATTGAGGGCCTTGCTCAAGTTCTTGCTGTTAAGGCTTGTTTTTAGTAGCTGTTTTACTCTCTTCGTAAATTCATTGGTTAGTTCAGTCTTTATAGTTTGTTGGTCTATTCTTTGGGCCTGTTCCATTCCAAGATATTTGTAGGACTCTTCTGGATTCATGGCTTCGATGTACTGGCCATTTTGCATTTCATAGGCGCCTGGTTGAAATTTTCCTTTTACCATATTTACGATCTGTGCTCACTTGTCAAGACCAAACTGCATTGCTATATCTCTAGAAAAGTCTTCAACTATCTTTAGCATTTGTTGTAGATGATTTTTGGTGGCTGCGAACAGTTTCAGATAGTCCATATATAAAAGATGATTTAATCTTGCGCGTTCGGAGTTATTATGTTTGATTGCGAAGCCATATGTAGTGGAATTTAGGCGAAGCGACAGGGGATTCATCGACAGGCAGAACCATAATGGACTAAGCGAGTCACCCTGGAATATGCCTCTTCTGATAGGGATAGTGTTGGTCTCAATGCAGTCGTTATAAGGCACTTGTAGTCGTATCTTGGTTCTCCAGGTTGTCATTATATGATCTAAGAATTGAATAATATTAGGATCTATTTTATAAATCCGGAGTATACCTCATAGCCACTCGTGTGGTACTGAGTCGAATGCCTTCTTGTAGTCGATGTAGGCCGAGTAAAGGTTTCTTTTCTTATTATGGGCCTGGTTGCATATTACAGAATCGATTATTAACTATTCCTTGCATCCCATTGCGGCTCTAGTACATCCCTTTTATTGCATTGTAATGATGTTGTTCTGCTCGCAGTGTTTATAAATTCGTTCATTAATGCAGGATGTCACAAGCTTATAAAGCGTTGGAAGACAGGTTATTGGGCGGTACTTGGTAGGATCTTGCGTATTTTGATGGTCTTTCGGCATAAGGTTTGTTGTTCCCTCCGTCAGAAATGCAGGCATTCTGTGGGGATGTAGTATCACGTCATTAATTAGTACTGTTAGTTGGTGATGCATACAGTAAAGTTTTTTGATCTAGTAATTGTGGAGATGATCTGGTCCAGGAGCCTTCCAATTATATGGGTTTTTGATGATTTCGGAGACTTCCTCCGTTGTAAATGGTTGGTGTTGCATTTGGTTAAGTTCCTGGTGCCCTTGGCGCTCTTCTTCTATCCATCCAGCATACATGTTGTAAGGAGCTGGTGTTGTTAACTGGTTTCCCCAAAATTCTGATTTTGAGTTGGGTAATTATTTAATGACGGATCGTTGAAGGATTTTAATTTCCTGTAGAAATTTTTCTGATTGAGAAAAAAGTTCGTTGTCTTGTTTACGGTTATTGCTAGTTTTATATCTTCTTAGTCTTCCAAAGTACAAGGAAAGTTTTTGTTTCATTGTGTCAAGACACTGTGGAGGTGTAAGGTTTATAGGGTCGTGCTGCGAGTGGTGGCGAAAATGGTCCATTATTTCTTCTACGCATCTCTGAATCTTTGTTTTTCTTACTCCGCCGACGTACTCTGACAGCTGTCCTATGCCCTTGTGCAAGTCTTCGATTTTCTTTTGCAGTCTTCTTTCCCATGGGGGCATCCTTGGTTCCGTTCTTGGGGAGTTAGTTTTAATTTTGACTCCTACATTCCTAATCGCTGCCACCGCAGCGCAATAGCTTATGAGGTGTAGATTTTCCAAGGAGTCAATATTCAGCACGTACTCTGGCAGTATTCTGTTGTTCAATAGGTCTAATATTACTGCAAGTTTTTTAGACGAGTTTAGCTTTGGTAGCGGTGGTCTGGTCAATGGATTGGTTCCCTCATACTCGGTTACTGCTCTTCTCATTTCCGTCCGTAGTTTTTCAAGAAGCGCTAGATCTTGTTCGGTATTATTTCGGTGTTCTTCGGTGGGTTGTTCTTCAATTTGTTCGTCAGGCTCTGGGAGAGGTTCGAGGTTATTTGGTTCTTCCTCTCTCTGGATGTTATGTAGGTCTTGTTCAACTTCCTGCCTAATGGTGTTACGTCGAGTCTCTGGGATTAAATTGTTTCTTATTATTACGCGGTATTGATCTGCTACGCGTTGTTCAGTAGCTTTAAATTGTGGATATTCTCTGGTAAAATCGGCATGCAGCAATTATTATTATTAGTATTATTATTATCAATATTATTATTATTATTATTAATAATTGTAGATATTAATAAACAAAATACAAAAATATAGAAACATTTTATTTTCAAAAAGATACACAATGTTTAACTTGTTATTTATACTTAAACTACTTTTATATTTTTGTAATACATACAAAAAAGAAAAAAAAATGCAAAGTCGCTCTATTACTCATCATCGGTGTCATCATCCGAACCTGTAGTACTGGGAGAAACGGGTAAATCTTTCCAGAAAAGTAATCTATTTGCTGGAATCACTCCAGTAAGCTTATTTAAAATATTTTCTTTTCTTTCTTCTGGGACACCACGCGGTAACTTAATAGGTGTGAAGAAATTTAGTTCTTGGCAGTGGTCTGACGAATGTGATCAAGCATTTCTGACAATTCAAAAAGAGTTAGCTTCTTCAAAATTTCTTGCTCATTATGACCCTAATCTACCCTTAATTTTGGCCGCTGATGCTTCTTCTAGGAGTCGGTGCTGTTATTTACCACCGCTACCCTGATGGTTCTGAGAAACCAATTGCGCATGCGTCCAAAATACTAAAACCTGAAGAACAGCGATATTCTCAGATAGAGCGTGAAGGACTACCAATCGCCTTCGGAATTCGAAAATTTCACCAATATTTATGGGGCAGACATTTTCAGCTACTTACAGATCATAGACCATTACTTTCTATTTTTGGTTCCAAGAAAGGTGTCTCAACTACTACAGCTAATAGACTACAGCGTTGGGCAATACTACTTATGGGTTATTCGTTCGATATGAACTATATCCCAACTTCAAAGTTTGGACAAGCTGACGGATTGTCTAGATTACCAATGGGACCAGATGACCGTTTTGATAAAATTGGGTATAATTTTGATTATGTAATTTCAAATATTATAGAAACTACTCCAGTAAAATGCGATGGCATAATAAGAGAAACTTCCACAGATCCTACACTACAAAAGATTAAATTTTTTATTTTAAATGGTTGGCCTAAAACTTGTCACGATAATGACATAAAACCATATTTTACTAAACGTAACGAATTATCAATACAAAATGACTGTATTTTATGGGGACTTAGAATGATTATTCCAAAAAATTTGCGTTCAAAAATTCTTAAAGATCTATATTCAACGCACGCAGGGATTGTACGTATGAAAGCTGATGCACGTAGATACCTGTGGTGGCCTTTCTTAGACTCCGACATAGAAACAATTTCTTACAATTGTACTACATGTGCTTCTATAAATAAAAATCCTGCTAGAGCACCTATAAATAACTGGCTTACTGCTTCGAAACCCTAGTATAGGATTCACATAGACTACGCAGGACCTTTTAAGAACTCTATGTTTCTTATCATTGTAGATACTTACTCTAAATGGTTAGAAATCATACCTACAAAAAATACCTACGAAACTACTATAAACATTCTAAAAGATTTATTTATCAACTATGGATTAGTACATGAAATTGTGTCAGACAATGGTACAGCTTTCACTTCTGGCGTTTTTCAAGAATTTTGTAACCATTATGGCATAAGTCATATTACTACACCTATGATAGATAGACCATTAGAAGATGGATGATAATCCATCTTCTAATGGTCAAGCTGAGCGCTATGTACAGTCGTTCAAGTCAGCTATAAAGAAAATATGTTTGACAGTATCAGAAAACCTTGTACCACAACACATAAAAAATTATCTGTTCAAGTACAGAAACACCACCCATCCTACCATTAATGCTTCACCAAGATTCGTACAACTTTAGACTTAGTATGACCGACTTTAAATTCTAAACCAAAAAGTTTTTCTGCAAGCAAGTTCCAAATTGGCGGAAAAGTATGGATAAAAATGTACAAAAACATAAATAATCATTCTTGGGAAAAAGGAACAATAATTGAACAAATAGGCACTCAAGTGTGGATGGTTCAAATTAATAATAAAAAAATAAAAAGACATTCTAATCAAATAAAGCACTATAAAGGGCAAGAAGATACACAGAATGAAATTGAACTTGAATTACTATTGGATACACAAACTCCTTCTACGAGTACGCAAAATGGTAGTTCTCCAACTATTAAGCAAGAAAAAAGACTTTCCTTGCCAATTGCTTTGCGGAAGCCGCAGAGGCAGTGTGGGCCACCTTCAAGGTTAGAATATAAGCCTAAAAAGGGAGGCAATTAAATAGTTAATTTGTACTTTAAAATTTCGATTTACTTTTAAACAATTGTTTTCAAAATTGTTTATTTGGGGTGAGGGAATATGTATTTAGTTACTTCTTAAACTTTAAACGTATAAACCTCTAATAAAGACTTCTATGCGTGTGCGTGAAGTGAACACAAGACAGTAAGAACTATACTACAATACGCGCTACTTCACTCCGGAATAAACGGAACACTACTACGGTTATAGAGATCTTAGTTACATAATACTTCGTATACTTAGTGCTACAGTTCGGGACTACAGACCCATATCGATAGATATAAGTTTAGTGCCGCATTACGCGTGTTAAGTGGTTAAACAATATATCAAAGGACACCGCTCCTAACCATATTGAATTCTATTCGGATTAATACAACTCCGGTAAGTCGATACATAAAAGGAGTGCAGATGTATAAACGTATATATAATCAAGATACACATCAAACCTTTTATAATTACCTTTCACAAAAAAGTTAGCAAAATCTGTATGAGGCTGATCTAGTCGAGTTGAAATATATATCTTTTCATGAAACTATTACAAAAATCTACTACTAGTGATGACTTATCGCAAGCTTTCAACGGCGGTTTCCAGGCTTTCCAGTAGAGACGGTGTTGATTATAGGCGGTTGTCTCGTAGGACCTCGCTTTTTTGATGACACGTTGAATGAAAATCTTTATTTAGTATTTGAGAAAATGATCTTTCTGGCGTATCAGAACATATCCCTCTTCGATCACGAATAAGGATGTGGACCTTGCAAGACCAGCGCCCCACCACATTACAGCCTTAGCGTTCGTGAATATCTGAATGAGGTATTTCCGGATCGTTAGATACCCTGTTCCCCAGATCTTAACCCAATGGATTTTTTTCTGTGGAGGTATTTAAAGATGTTGGTGTATAAAACTGCAGTCAATAACCTTGACGATTTATGAGTTCGAATAATAAATGGCTGTGAACATATTAAAAACACACCTGGTGTTGTGTTAGTTGTATTACGCCGAAAGTAAAAATAACGTTTCAATTTCTTTGACAATTTTAGATCGCGTAGCTTAATCTAGTTTTATTAGTTTATAATTTTCCTGTTCGAACTTGAAACATCCTGTAACATTTAAACAAGAAATGAGTTTAGTTAAATTACAAAAAACAATACTTGCTTACGCAATTCTTCGATGTTTTCGATATTCCTATCAAGCACCAGTCCATTCTGCAGAAACTGACATTTTCCAGTCCATATCTTGCTGTCTGGGCTTACAATTCTGAAAACTGAAATAAATATTTTTATTAGAATTAAAAAAAAACAAAAAATCAAACTCAAATATATTTTATGATTAAAAGAAAATATAATCCTTGTCAACAAAGTAAGCTGTATAAAAATAAAAATATTGGGGTCTAATCAAAAAGGCACAAATATAACCATAATAAAGTTCACAATTAAATGTATAATATAACAAAACAGACATAGAGTTTTTAGCCACAGGAAATAAAATACAAACTATCATAGTAAAATTTGCTTTTGCCTCTAAGCTACATTTTACTTTTTTCTTAAACAATTTAAGAGATTATATGTTTCTCAATATTTGTGGGAGGTGGTTGTACATTTTTTTATTTTCATATAACATTGAATGTTTTACTAAGGTTGTTCTGGGAATAGGTAGTGGGGGGTTCAAATTCTGTCTAGTATTATTTATAGGTCCTTTCAATTATTAAATGTCCAAATTTTATATTTCACAAAGTGGTTTGCAATGGTCTCGAGCCCCAGCTTTACACATGTAACGAACAGCCCGTTTTAGCAAAATCAAAGTAGAATTATAAAATTGTTGGCTGCAATAATCTCTATAAGGTATGAATGTACAAATGCAAAGTGAGCTCATTTAAAACAATACGAATTTCGTAACTGCCTTTTACAACTTTTCCATTTAGATATTTATGTGGTAAATAAATTTAAAGTTATTATCAATTTGATTTGTCTTCAACCTTAGTATCAGATAGGTAAAGATTTTTTAAGTTAAACTTAAACATTAAATAAAATATTAGTTTTTGATACATTAAAACTAAATCAAAATACAAGGGTTGTAACCACACTACACCAAAACTTTTTACGTTTTGGACGCGCGTTTTGCTAAGCAAATTAGCATCATCAGCAGATGATATAAACTAAAGTAACTTATCCTAACCGAGACTATTTATAGGCAAATGTGGTCACACTTGGTTACACCCGACTGCACCGTTGTCAAGTAAGTAATAGAGGGGACTAAAGGGGATAGGCCCTCTGTCTTCATTTAGTGCTTTCTTACCACATTTAACTATTTCTATACTCTCAAATGCATCCAATAATCTATTATTAGATACATTTTTAATTAACTTAAGATTATTTATTCCTATTTGGTGATTGTTTTCCAAAGCATGTTGGACAACGCTTGACTTGTTCTTCCGTATCTTAAATATGACATGTGTTCTTTAAAACGAATGTTTTAATGTGGAGCGTTTAGTTTACCCAAGATATTTTAGATCGCAGTTATTACAGCTAATTTCATAGATGCCACTCCTCTCCTTCAAGTCGACTTTGTCTTTAGGGTTTCCAAGGAGATTTTCCAAACTGTTCCCCGTTTTGTAGGCTACTCTAAAACCTAAGTTTTTAAATACTTTTTTTAGACCTTTCGTGTATCTGGGATCAAATGGGATTACTATGAACTTATTGGGAACCTCAGGTGCTTGAAGTGCTTTTAACATTTTCTTATGCTTATGTCTATTTACTAATTTATGTACAGGGTGGTCCACTTAAGATGCTCCTATACTTTATCTCAATAAATAAGACACTGAAGAAAAAAAGTTAAATACAAAAAGTATTTGACCCTAAGTATATTTTTTATTTATAATATTTTTATGTATACAGGGTGTTCCATTGTGCCAGGACAGTAACCAACTTTTTTCTTTTTAATGAAATGGTATGAATATTTTTATAAATTCTAATTCTACGCTTGATTTTGAGTATTTTTTGTCATCATAGCGTACGAAATTTTGAGTAGTTTTTGAGAAAAATTAACTTTTCTAATTTTTTTCGGAAAAACTGGTTTTTGGAAAAATGTGATGTTTTCACACATGAAGACTAAAATTGTGAATTTTGGTTATGGATCCATGGGGATGGTTAATATTTAATACTCTGGCCTATCAAGAGCGAAATTCTATTATACAGGGTTTCAAAAGGTTTTTGAAGCTAAAAAAACTTAATTTTTTTAAATGGAACACCCTGTATTTAGCACTTTTATTGTGTTTAGGATTTAATTCTGCATCATTCCATATATATAGTTTATATTCCAAAAATTAGTAGTTTAGAAGTGATGACCAATTTTCTATAATAATTCGGGTGTTTTTGTTAAAAATCTAACTAAACCTAAATAATATCCTGTTCTAAGTTTTTTTTTAACATTATAATTAAATTTAACATTAAATCAACAAGTAATGCAAGAAAGAAAGTAACTAATTACTTATTACAAAACATTTTCGACATAACCCCCGTCTTTGGCAATACAAGTAGTATACATGGTTTCAATTCTCGCAATAGCATTTCTAACTGCATCTGTTGCATTAAGTCTTTTTACCTCTTGCCTTATTCTCCTTTTTAAATCGTGAACAGTATTACACCTATTTTTATACACCTCGTTTTTTAGGTTGCCCCATAAAAAAAATCCAGGGGTGTTAAGTCGGGGCTCCTCGCTGGCCAATCTATGGTCCCGTACCGACCAATCCAAAATGAAAACCGTTGATTCAAACAATTTCAGGCACTACAGTGTGATATGGAGCACTATCTTGTTGATAAACAAGCCCTTCTTTAATATCGTTCGGCAGATTGTCAGTTAACGGAAATATTTCGTTCTCCAACAAATTTAAATACCTCTCACCATTCAGAACAAAGTCATAAAATACTGGACCTATTCTTCGATCACGGATGATACCACACCACACATAAACACTTCTCCGACCCTGTTTTTTCATTTCTTTTACACGATGTTCATTTGAGTTCCACCAGTAATGAGTATTTGATCACTAGTCTTACTAATTCCCGGTAGATCGGGATGCATCTTTTTGCGTATTTTCGTTGTTTTCTTCAAAATACAGGAGAATTTCTAATTGCTTTTCTTCTGTTAGGACAATTTTTGGGCGCCGTTTTTGTTTATTGATTACCACTCCACGTTCAAGATCACGAACAATTCGTGAAAAAATGTTTCGTGGGTACCCGTCTTGCAGGATACAACAACCGATACTCCCGCAGGGCTAATGCTGGACTCTTATTATTTCTTATGTAACATTCATGAAGATTTAAACGCTCTTGAACACTGTATAAAGCCATTTTTCCTTTAAAAAGAGTTAGAAGCAACTAAATGTCAAATAAAAACTGTGTATTTATTGGTATCCAGGCAACAATTTTACTAGTTTTGTTTTTCCATGGATATCTTGTTAAATTAAGACGCGTTTAGAAATGCTATTATTGCGAAAATTAAAACCGTAACCGTAATATTATACTACTTGTATTGCCAAAGACGGGGGTTATGTCGAAAATGTTTTGTAATAAGTAATTAGTTACTTTCTTTCTTGCATTACTTGCTGATTTAATTTTAAATTTAATTATAATGTTAAATTTAGAATAGGATATTATTTAGGTTTAGTTAGATTTTTAACAAAAATACCTGAATTGTTATAGAAAATTGATCATAACTTCTAAACTACTAATTCTTGGAATATAAACTATATATATGGAATGATGCAGAATTAAATCCTAAACACAATAAAAGTGCTAAATACAGGGTGTTCCATTTAAAAAAATTAAGTTTTTTTTAGTTACAAAAACATTTTTTTTGATGGTCATTTGTGACCACCCTGTATAATGGATTTTCGCTCTTGACAGGTCAGAGTATTAAATATTAACCACTCACATGGATCCATAACCAAAATTAACAATTTTAGTCTTCAAGTGTGAAAAAATTACATTTTTCCAAAAACCTGTTTTTCCGAAAAAAATTAGAAAAGTTAATTTTTCTCAAAAACTACTCAAAATTTCGTATGCTATGATGACAAAAAATACTCAAAATCAAGCGTAGAATTAGAATTTCTACAAGTATTCATACCATTTTATTAAAAAGAAAAACGTTGGTTACTGTCCTGGCACAATGGAACACCCTGTATACATAAAAATATTATAAATAAAAAATATACTTAGGGTCAAATACTTTTTGTATTTAACTTTTTTTCTCAGTGTCTTATTTATTGAGATAAAGTATAGGAGCATCTTAAGTGGACTACCCTGTACAAAATTATCATTATATCCATTTCTTTTAGCTATATTTTTAATTCGATTCATTTCGTTGTCAGAACGCTCTTTACTTAATGGAAAATTGACTAACCTGTGAGTTAAGAAATGAAATACTGCCATTTTGTATTGACGGCAATGCCATGAGTCGGATGTTATATACCTATCAGTATTAGTAAATTTCCTATAAATATCGAATTCTAATTTAACGTTATTTCTAATATCTAACGTGTCGAGAAAAGGTAATTGCCCATTGTTCTCCTTTTCGTACGTAAAATTATTGGAAGAATATTATTTATTGTTTAATGTTTCTAAGAAAGTATCCAAATTTTCTGTTGTAGTATTAAAAATAACAAATATATCGTCTACGTATCTACAACAGACCGTTGGGAAATACTTGAGGTTTTTTGAATTGGGTTTCTAATTACCCATAAACAAATTTGCAAGGAACGGAAATAAGCAATTGCCCATCGCAGTTCCCTCAAGTTGTTTATAATGTTTATTGTTGAACTGAAAAAAAAATTTGATTCATACATAATTTTGTGAGAAGCAAATATTCAACAATAATTTCTTCCTTCAAATTATTGAATTCAAGTAGTTCCTTTAGATACCCTAAAGCTAGTGGTATGGGTACACTAGGAAACAACGAGCTTACATCAATAGTTATTAAAATTGCATCTTCTTTAAAGTGAACATTCTTAATTTTATCTAAGAATTCTAACCAAAATATTTAAAAGTTAATATTATATTAGGGCATTAAAACTAAGGTGATTCGCATCACACCATTTCTTAATTAAGATCAGATCTCTTGAGATATTTTCATTCAACAGTTCTTCATTTTTATTTCGCTAGACAATGATAGTGTCGTCCGCAAACAATGTAAAAGTTCCGTTTATGTTAAGATGGTTAATGTATAATAGAAATAAAATGGGACCAAAGACAGATCCTTATAGCACCCCAGAAGAAATTGCAGTTGAACTAGACATATTTTCTCCATATCTAACTAAATGATTCCGATTTGTTAAATATGGTTTAAACCAGTGGTGTAACTTTTTGAGGAGAAGTTCATGATTTACACAGCTTTGGAGTAATCTCAAAAAACCTCAGCAACTATATCATGATCGTTTAAACCAGAATAAATTCTTTCTAAAAAGGAAAATATTACGTCTCCGGTACTTTTTGAATTTTGAAAGCCAAACTGATTTACACTTAGTAGATGAAACTTGTTTAAGTGAGCAATGACAGGCTTTTTTACGACTTTTCCTATTATTTTCGAGAGTGTTGGTAATAATGATATTGAGCGAAAGTTTGAAGGACATTCTTCACCGCCTCCTTGATATATTGGCATTAATAAACATGTCTTAAGACAATCGGGAAAATATCCTTTTTGAAATTATTATTTATACATTTAATCAAACAGCTTAAAGAAGTAAGTTTTCAAATATTTTTATTGGCATACATTCAAGACCGGCTGCATTTTTGTTTTTAGATTATATTTCTCTTATAGTTTCCAAAATTTCTAGTTGGTCTGTATCCAAAAGCACCAAATTGTCTGTGGTGTTTAAATGTAAAAAAAGTCATTGCAATTTCTACTTTAGTTATACTTTTTGTTAATTTTGCTGCAACAGAGCAGTAATATTCATTAAATACATTTGGATAAAGAGTTTAATAATTTGTATAAACTTTATTTTTATATATCACAACGATACGATTAAGGTGTATCTTTAATCGTTATCAAGCGAAAATTGACAAAATTATAATAATTTCAATAAAGATACGGGCTAGGGCACATTAAGACCGATTGTTACATTGAGACGAAGTTTGGTGGGCACAGATTAGGCATAAAAGCCGGCTTAGACCTCTTGGAGTAGAGACCCCTAAAGAAGTCTAGTCGAAATGAAAAGTCGGTAATTGCTTTTATTTTGACACGATCTAATCCTCACAAACACAATTTGTTCTTTGGTTGATGAAAATGACCGACTAAATATCTGGTGTTAAATCAAAAAAAAAACTGAAAACACTTACCATTTCTTTGATTACTTCGGATATCACCTATAGCCCAAAAAAGTTCACCTTTTTCTATGCCATAGTTTAAGGTCCTCGTTATTATACGAAAATACATTTCGGAACCAAATATGTTCATTGATACAAAAATATGTATGTCATTTATTGTCAAGCAAAACTTTTCTTCCTGCCATTCTTCATTCTAAAAAATGATTAAGGTGGTGTGGGGTAAATGTGATAATAGGGCAAATGTGAGACTGATTCATAAATTAAATGTAAATCTAAAACGAGTATCGCCATCTACCGTAGAAGCTTGCATACAAATAAGCGCCACACTAGAACCGCCCTCATTTGAGCCAGCCACACCTTGTTTCCGGTTTTCAGTGGCGTATCAACTTTGATTTTTACATTGAAATTTAGGAAGTAATTTGAAAATTTATACTTTTGAAAAAGAATTATAATTAAGATATGGACTAAATTAAACAAGTCAACTAGTGTGATACATTATTTCAGGTGCCAATTTAACAAAAAACTGGTGAAATATTAAAATCCATGTTTTTAACAGCTCACTTTAGATATTATTAAATTTTACTTTTTACACAATAAACCTTTCGTATAAATACCCTTATATGTATTCAGGAGCTGGTGGTCATTATCATATCTCAGTTCGACAGCTATATGAATAAAAAAAAAAGACTTAGAATTCAGTATATGTTATCTCTAAAATCTATTGTTAGAATTTTAAGATTGCAGGCCGCAAAGAAAATCGATAGAAAATAAGTAAACATCTACGGCCGCCAACGGTCGGTGCGACGAATGATTGCATTCAATACGTATCGCTCGAGTCACACAGAGCTGCCGTGATTTCGAGGTTATTTTGGTAATTTAGTGTTTTGTGTCATCATATTTGTTTAAATTTTAACATCGGAATTGGGACTGAAACACACCCACACTTATCACAATTGCAAAATGGAAGATTCTGGTTCCGCTACCAGGGGCCTCCTTGCAGAACTGGTTAAAGCACTTAAATCCTCTCGTACAGCCCCTGAACAGGTAGATTTACCAATTTTCCGCCCGAACCAATGTGATGCCAAAAAATGGCTAACAGAGATTAATGATATTAAAAACGAATTTGAATGGTCAGATCAATAGGTTATTGTGAGGTTGGGACGTTTCTTGACAGGAATTTCTAAAGTTTGGTTTGACAATTGGTCGCCCGACGTTAAAAACTGGGATGCTTTCCAGAGGGACTTTTTAGAGGCTTTTCCGCCAAAAAAAAAAAAAAATTTTAGGACAGCTACTTTTGGAGGCAACGGTGTTTAACAGCGATAGATGTAATACATATGAGGCGTATGTTTTTGAGAAAGCTAATCTTCTTCGAAATCTATGAGCACGATGGGAGGAAGCCGACATTGTGGAATTAATTACACATGGAATTAAAGAACGCGATATACGCATAACCGCAAGTAATCACAAAAATTCACTGACGTGAAGGAACCCCCACGCAAACGGTTTCGAATAGAAAATTCCGAAGATCCAAGGCGTAGAAGACCATTGAGATGTTACAATTGTGGCAAGGATGGACACATCCAGAGATATTGTGTCGAAAATCAGCCTAACGAGCGAAAAATCAAAACTTCGATTGCTGCAGACCATTCCAAACCTAGCACCACTACTTCCTCATCTATAACTTGTTCCTTTTGTGCCAAAATGGGTCATGAGTCCAATGATTGTTTTTTAAGAAAGGGTATTGAGAAACGTAAAAATATAAAATTTTGCAATAGCGGCACATCACAAATAGCTCGCTCTGTAGTGACGGTTGATGGCATTCAAATGACTGGAATTGTTGATACTGGGGCTGATATTTCATTAATGGCTCAGAGACATGCAGATAAATTTAAAAATAAAATTAAACGCTGTTATACTACGATCACTGGATTGCTACCCAGAATTATGTTTCAAATCAGTCTTTTGCGTCCTGTGTTGATATGTCAGGTGTCATAACAGATCTTAATGTTGTTGTTGTGCCAGATAATTTTTTGGAACATGATTTGTTAGTTGGATGTAATTTATATGATGACCCTGACATAGCAACGATTACAGATCATACGGGCACTTTGAATACCTCCGCATGCCGTTTGGGTTAGCCAATGCACCCACCGTTTTCCAGAGGGCGATTAACAAGGCGTTAGGGGACCTTAAAAACACAGTAGCCTTAGTATACCTGGACGACGTCCTGATACCTTCTGAGACTTTTGAAGACAATTTGGCATCATTGGAGTTGGTGTTACAAGCCTTGAAAAATGCTGGATTTAGTTTAAATCTGAAAAAATGTCATTTTTTAAAGATAGACTGGAATATCTGGGTCGGGAAATATCGAGAGAGGGCATACGTCCCGGGATGCGAAAAGTTGAGGCGTTGGTAAAATCTCCTACACCTTCTAATATAAAGCAAGTTCGTCAGCTAATGGGATTGACGGGGTACTTCCGCAAGTTCATTCCGGAGTTTGCTACTCGGACCGCGTGTATAATCAAGTTAACCCGTTCCAATGAGCAATTTTCTTGGAATGAGGAACAAGAGAGCGCAAGGAATTATATAATAGAACACCTAACATCCAGACCACTTTTCAATATATTTGATCCTGAACTTCCCACAGAATTACATACTGATGCAAGTAGCATTGGATATGGAGGCGTATTACTTCAAAAATCAGATGGGAATTTAAGAGTCATAGGATATTACAGTAAAAAGACCAATAAGTATGAGGAAAAATACCACTCATACGAGTTAGAAACCCTTGCGGTAGTAAATTCAATGAAATACTTTCGTGTATACCTACTGGGAATCCGCTTTACCTTGGTGACTGACTGCAACGCAATTAAGTCAACTGCGACAAAAAAAGATATCCTGCCAAGAGTAGCTCGATGGTGGGCTTACATGCAGGACTTTACCTTTGACATTGTGTACAAAAAGGGATGTTCCCTGCCACACGTTGACTTTTTAAGTCGTAACCCTACAACAATTCGACGTTTGACTGCACATGACAATTGGTTATATGTTGAACAGCGTGGAAATAATGAAGTTAAAAAGCTTATTAACGACTGGAAAGAGGGAACTTTAGATAAGACTCGTTATACAGTTAAGAACAATATCTTCACTATATCATACCTACAGCTAATGGACCTACTGCCAAACCATTTATTCCTCGCCACAGTAGGTTAGGACTATTGCGAATATTCCATGACGAGCAATGTCATGTTGGCGTTGAAAAGACCTTTAAATCAATTCAAAGACACTTTTGGTTCCCACGCATGAGACATTTTATAGCCAAATATGTTCAACATTGTCTTGTGTGTGCTGTTAAAAAAACTCGATCGGACCCCCTACAGGGCTTTATTACCAACGTAGAAAAACCGACTGAGCCCATGAATGTAATTCACGCTGACTGCTTGGGACCATTAGAGACTACAGCTGAAGGTTACAAACACGTTTTGGTAATAATCGATGCCTTTACAAAATACTGCGTACTGTTACCCTTAAAAACCGTTAAGGCCGAAGAAACAAAAGTCGCACTTCAGCTATTTATTTCATTATTTGGTACACCAAAAGAAATTATTATGGATGCCGGCAAAAACTTCAAGAATTTAAGTCTTCCCGAATATTTGGATTCTTTAGGCATTAGTTATCATTATACAACTTCAGATGTACACCGATCGAACGGCCAGGTCGAAAGATACATGCGAACTATTATGAATCTTTTGCGAATTGAAACGAAAGTTAGGTCAGAATGGGCGAGTGCGCTATGGAAAATCCAGCTTGTTTTAAATACAACAGTACAAAAATCTATTAAAATGACTCCGCTTAAGGCTTTAATTGGAATTGAAGGTTCGACGCCATTAATTCAGAGTATACTTACTAATATTAGTACTGACTTACAGCCCATAAGGAACTTACAACTGGATCGTAAAAGAATTCAAACCAATTTAATTTTGTTGTTAATTTTTCAAAGGGGCCCTGAAACTCATATTTAAGCAAGGCAAGCTTAAATATGAGTTTCAGGGCCCCTTTGAAATTATAAGTATAACTCCAGAAGGGCGTTACGAAATAAGGCGAGTTGGTAAATCTCTGGTTACGAAGGCTGCTAAGGAACAATTAAGACTGTGGCCTAGCGACTGGGCAATGACAATGCATATGGAAGAACTCCTTGAACTTATAGAAAATAGGTGAGTACCTATATGGTTTTGGCCAGTGTTAGAATTTGATAGTAGGAATTGGAAAGAATGCCATGTCGAAAACGTTTTGCATTTTTATTTGTTTAATGTTTAAAGCTTGCTACGCTTTTTATTTGTTTATGCTTAATGTTTAAAGCTTGCTACGCTTTGCGTTTATTGGTGTTCAATGTTTAAATCCTGCTACGTTTTGCATTTGTTTGTGTTTAATGTTGAAAGCTTGCTACGCTTTGCATTTGTTGGTGCTTAATGTTTAAAGCTTGCTACGCTTTGCATTTGTTGATGCTTAATGTTTAAAGCTTGCTACGCTTTGCATTTGTTTATGTTTAATGCTTAAAGCTTGTTACGCTTTGTATTTGTTGGTGTTTAATGTTTAAAGCTTGCTACGCTTTGCATTTGTTTATGTTTAATGCTTAAAGCTTGTTACGCTTTGTATTTGTTGGTGTTTAATGTTTAAAGCTTGCTACGCTTTGCATTTGTTTATGTTTAATGCTTAAAGCTTGTTACGCTTTGTATTTGTTGGTGTTTAATGTTTAAAGCTTGATACGCTTTGCATTTGTTTATGTTTAATGTTTCAATCTTGCTACGCTTTGTATTTGTTGGTGTTTAATGTTTAAAGCTTGCTACGCTTTACATTTGTTTATATTTAATGTTTAAATTTTGTTACGCATTGCATTTGTTTGCGTTTAAAGTTAAAACTTGCTTCGATTTACAATTGTTTGAGTTTAACGTTCAAAGCTTGCTACGTATTACGTTTGAAACACTCTGAATTACTTCATGACTGAGCTTAATGTCAGAGCTTATTAAGCTTTAGTTTTGCATGTTTATGTTTGTTGTTCAAAACTTAAAGCTCTGTTTATTAGGTTGATTGTGTGTAAAAGCTGTGCAAGCTTTCGTTAAATATCAGTTTTGCGCGTTGCCCTTTTGTTTATTACATGATGTCGTTCTAGTGAAGAAGAGACTGAAATCACCGATGAACCCGACGCGGATGAACCCACTGAGAAGAAGTGATGGGTACAGAGGCTTTAATCCTGAAGACAATAAGACGTTATAGGCATATCGCTTCATTAGATAATAATTAGTTTACATTATTACTGAACTATAATGTTCAGTTACTACGTTGTTTGTTATAAAATTATCTTGTACTTTTAAATTTTCTTTGTGTATTTTTGTGTCTCATAACACTATTTGTTATGTTTATCTCTTTAAGGAGAACTTTTAACTGATAATTACTTTTGTTATTTAGATTTCCATTACATATAGTTGTTAGTAAAATACTCTTGTGTTTGTCTTTGATTTTTTTTATTTGTTCCGATTTGAACTAGACACACGTCGAGAACGACTTGAGATGCAGGATTGGCCGTGTTAGAATTTTAAGATTGCAGGCCGCAAAGAAAATCGATAGAAAATAAGTAAACATCTACTGCCGCCAACGGTCGGTGCGACGAATGATTGCATTCAATACGTACCGCTCGAGTCACACAGAGCTGCCGTGATTTCGAGGTTATTTTGGTAATTTAGTGTTTTGTGTCATCATATTTGTTTAAATTTTAACACTATACATTATGAGGAAATTAATGTAAATCAGTTCTTCGAACCTCCTGAATGTGAAACACAGTCATTAGACACCAATTTAAATTCTGAACATGTTAATAATTTATTATCTAAAATCATAGTTACACAGTCTGATACCGAAGCTATACAATCAGAACTCCCAGTAATAACCTATTTAAGCGGGTATTGCTGCTATATTGTTTTAAAAAAAATTAGTTGTACTTTTTGCAAAGAAAACTTAATTCTCAACGAACCATTGAGAGTTATTGTATTATTGAGAGTGTTTTAGAGGATTCTTATAATTTAATTGATTCCTTAAGTAGAGGTGCTCTTTTATATCCTCGAGAACAGGTAGTAGATGTAGTTTCAACCGCATATATTATATTTAAAAAGCTAATTGATGAATTTGAAGATACATTTTTGGTTATTTACAACAAAAAATCTTTTCTTTTTGAGTTGTTTTTAAGCTATTTTAATATAAATACACTTTTAACTCCTTTTGAAAGTTGTAAAAGCCACATAATATGTTTCAAAAATCTTTTTTAGTAGCATTTCAAATACATTTCTTAATAATTATAGCTCTAAACATAATCATAATTTATTAAATCAAAAAACAAAAAAACGAAACTACAGACTTTTAATAAATAGGTAGATATGAAATTAAAACCTAACACAAGTTTCGCATTTTTGTATTGCTAGGAGTATCATCAATACAATCTTTTTCAGAATTTAGCAAATAACAACCTATTATAGTCTTGATCATATAGACTCAGCACAGTACAGGCATACGCTTACTTATACTTACCCACTTGCCCACTTACCCAAGCTTGAAACCATACCCGATTTTGACAAGTTAAAATAATAACCTATTATATTCTTGATCATATGGACTCACCACAGGCCTATACTACTTACCTGGACTTAAAACCTTACCCGATTTTGACGAATAACTCGGCTTTGACAATTTAATAATTGGCTAAAATAGGACAATTACTAAACAAAAAATCATACCGACATATGTTTGAAATTTTGCGGTAGATCCGAGCAAACGTTGTCGGGTAAGAACACGGAGATGTTTAGTGGGTAGGAGCTTTACCGAGTCCCATACTGTTCTGGAGAGCCTTGTGCATAATAGTTTAATAGTTCGTGAGTAAATGCATTCCTCGTCGTGTAACAAAAAAAAACTAGTAACCGCTTAAGAGTCGCCTTTGACATTTTAATTCTGAAGCGAAACCGAATAAATTTCACAGATCCAAAAACTCATAAAATAAACCCTATAAATTGATGTTTATTTGCTGAAATAAAAAAAAATGCTCATTTAAATATGTCCCTGTAAATAACCCGTACTTTCTAATGAAGGTATTGAAATAACATAGGCCTAAATTTGATGACGTCACGCGTAAACGCGTCAATGAACTGTATACTAACTGGAACGGACCCGTAAATTGACAAATCGACCGAAAACTGAGGCAGGGGCAACAGACGGAGAAAGAGCGATGGTATGGTATACTCGTCCTTGCTCCACTCATAAGAACAAATTGACTATTGTTATGGTAATTACAGTGGCGGCTCGTGAGTATATTGAAGGGTGAGGCTACATGAGGTTAATTTTGTTTAAATGTGAATAAATTTCCACGTCACCCATGAGGTATTATTCTGCGACGCGTTGACCTTTTTTTTTTAATGGAGGTCATCGCCAATAGCCCTACTAAACCAATAAAAACTAAAAAAATAAACTCTAAAAAAAGTAAATAAAAAGTAAACAAAGCAAGTAAAATACGTACACCTATCACTAAAATATAGCGGTGATTGCGATAATAAAAACATAATTTAGTTTATTAAAACTTAAAATAAATAGTTGTATGAAATAAGATAAAAAAACTACTTTTTGTACAATAAATCTATACGTCTGTCTTTTAAGGTTGCAAATTTATCTATAATTTGGTCGTAAAAGTTTTGGTCTTCACTAAGTTCTGACAGTAATTCCTGCTCTATTGACATCATTGCTAAACCCGAAAGCCGTTCTTGTGTCATTGTGTTTCTTAGGTAGGTTTTGATCCGTTTAAGACATGAAAAATTTCATTCGGCCGATACACTTGTTGCGGGAATAGTTAAAACTAAATTAAAAAGCTTATATGCTTCCGCAAAAATTGCTTTAAAATCTTTAAATAACAAAGCTAGACTTTTTTCGACATCTAAATTTGAAAATTGTTCATCCCTATACAATACAGAAAGCTCATTCTTTAATCTATCTCTGTCAAAAATGTTTGGATATTTTTTTAATAAATTATTTAATAAGTCGTCTGGAAAGCATTTAATATATTCCGAATATTTTGTGCAATCGACTAAAGCAAAGAAATTTAAATTTTCAAACCGCGTCCCTAATTGAAGAATTATACAATCTATTATTTCGAAATATAATATTTTATATTTAGTAAAAATATCAAAGTCGCTAGAACATTGCCCTCGACGTGTGTTAGTTGGCAGAATAGTGGCTTTTTTAGCAATATTGAAAAGTTCTTTGAAATGGTCCTCGTTTCTAAATTCAATAATTCGTTGCTTGGCAAGGTTTATTTGCGAAATGCAGTAATTTATATCTAAATGCTTCAACTGTAATATTTGAAACAGTACATCAGTGCAACTAAAAATTTGTTTATAAATATGCGTTAAAAGGCAAAATTCGAAACCATTAAAATGCTTTAGAAATCCTTTTGCACAATTAATAGATTCTGTTCGAGAACTTAAGTCATTAATAATAGTTTCAAATACTATAATTAAACTGTCCCATTCATTAGCCACTAAGTTTAAAATTTTAGATCGTGTATACCATCGCGTTTCTACAGCTCGAGGAATTCTTTTACCTACTATCTGATTAAGCACAAAAGACCGTTTTGGTGATTGGTGGAAATAATTTGGTATTCCTAATAAAGTGGCAAAAAATATTCGACTTTGGGTAATCAGTTTTGTTCCCTGTTGTAAAACTAGATTTAATCTGTGAGCGCAACAATGAGTAAACATAGCTAAAGGAGCAATAGATCTAACTTTTGTTTGAAGCCCATTTATTTCACCTGCCATAACACTAGCCCCA
Organism: Kuschelorhynchus macadamiae; assembly: GCA_030620095.1. Classification (NCBI taxonomy): domain Eukaryota; kingdom Metazoa; phylum Arthropoda; class Insecta; order Coleoptera; family Curculionidae; genus Kuschelorhynchus; species Kuschelorhynchus macadamiae. The sequence goes on along the minus strand of JAUTXW010004963.1, from coordinate 758,177 downwards.
TCGTAACACTGCGCGACCAATTTATTTTTAAAGTCATAAGGCTCTAAGCTGTTTTGTATTAAATGAAAAAGGCTCTCTGCTGTTCTATTATCGCTAACGTCAAAAAATCCTAAAAATCTTTCTTTTAAAGATCCGTTGGTCACACACCTAACTGTTATCGAACACTGTGATTTTTCTGTTATATCAGTACTATCATCCGCAATTACGCCAAAAAAACAACAATCGGTGTCATTGATTTCTTTTTTTATATATTCTTGAATATAGTCATGTATGCAACCAATTAGTTCATTTAGTATAGTCTTAGATTGTCCCGTAAAAATATTACTAAATTTAGCACAATGTTCAGTAAGTTCGGCATTTCTTTTTATTAAGCATGCAAATATTTCCTTAAAATTGCCACGGTTAAAAGAATCTGTTGTTTCATTATGACCTCGAAACGCCAAGTCCTGTTTACCCAAAGTAATAGTAACATCAATTAAATAATTTAATAATAAACGGTTTTTTCGAACATTTTCATTATAAACAATTTTATTAAGACTTGCATTTTCTTGTAGTGCATCCGCAATAGTCGCCCTATTTTGCTCCAGTCTTGTAAGTGCTACCGAATTTTTAATATGCTCTCTTGAACTTTCATGCGATTTTACTTACTGCTCGTGAAAATTTTTTTAAATCCGAATATCCGCCCCCTGAACTCCAATTATTTTTGACGCAACCTAATAAAATACAAGGCCAACAATATAAGCTTTCTTTATAAATACTTCCACATAGCCACCTATAAGTTTCGTACCAAGATATTTGAAAAGTTCTTGAATATTTTTTACCTTGCCTCTTATCGTTAAATATTGCTAAAATTTTCGGCGTCGGACGGCTACCTAATATCTGTTTCTTTTCAGTTTCGCTTCTTCTTAAAAAAGGCGTTTCAATTAATGAAGCAATAATGTCGTGAATAGGATTCATTTCAAAAGCAAAAAGCAAATACAAAAAATGGAACGGTCCAACTTACCAAAGCAAAACAAAACAAAAACTTACTCACGCGTATTTATTCACCTTAAAAGACAGAACGCCCTCAATCAGCGATTATCGCAATCTATTTCCTATTTCTTTCTCAGCCGCACGCACCACGTAAAAAGAAGCCGTTGGAATATTTCGCTAGTCATGTGATTTAAATAACCAATAAAAACATATCCAAGCTACAGATTTATCGCCTCAAGAATGCTATAGAAAACGCGTGCATCGGCAATCGCCATCCCGCTCTGTCCTAATCAGGTGACGCACCGGCCGTTGATAAATAGGTCAGAAGTCGAAACTTTCCAAGCTAAAATTATTTCGCCTCATTCGAGAGCACTTTCTTTAGGAATGGGTTTGCACGGTCGGTTTTTTGATGTTGTCAGTATTTATTTTCTTAAATTTTTATTTTGGGTTTATATTTTGTTTTTTTTTTTAATGTTATTATGTTGTAAAACTGTTAAAAAGTATATTTCTAATTGGTAATAGATAAAAAGTTATATAAAAAAATTCTCTTTTCATTTATTTTGGGGGTGAGGCGCGGCCTCAGAGGCCTACCCTGACGAGCCGCCACTGGGTAATTAGTTTTTGGAAGAAATTTTGTGAGTTTTGACCATTTTCTACCTGTGTATTTTACGTAAACGATTAGTACGTTTATTTTTTGTGTGTTTAAGGTCATATCGTGTTAGGTAGTGCAAAGGGTAGTGCTTATTTTCGTCAAAAACATTTTATGTAGGAGTACGTTTTGTAAAAATAGTGGTTAAATGTGTAGCTTACAATTGCAATAATTTGCATGACAAGAGAAATCCAGTTGCTTTTCACAGGTAAATATTAAACATTAATGATTAGGGAATCAATTAGCCGCACAGATATTTGTATTTTTGTTGCAGGTGCCCTTTTGAACGCTCTGAGATTCTGCAGCTATGGATAAATGCTATACATAGGGAGAATTGGGCCCCAACAAGAACTAGCAGACTCTGTAGTGCACATTCTCTTCCTAGTGATTATCTTAATAAACCAGGATGTACCGCTAAACTTTTAAAACCAGATGCAGTACCGAGTGTGTTTTCCTTCCCAAAGCATTTGGTGAACAAAGTTTCTATGCCACGTAGAAAGATTGTAAAACATGTAAGTAAATTGAAATCGGTAAATGTTATTTTTGTTTTCACTGTCGTTCTGTAAATAAAATAATACAATAGTTAAAAATCTACATTCTTAGTGTTCTTGAATTTATATTTACAAACTAAAATATCACATATATTTTAGGATTCAAAAATATCAAGTGAGAATACTGCATTAGAGCCCCATGTTGAACCTATGGACATTAATTTATCATCTACCTCAACAGCTGGGAGGCTTGTTAATCGTGAAACGCAAACTATTTCAGACAACAATGTTACATTGCTTAGAAGAAAAGTTAAAACTTTAAAACAAAAAGTAAAGCGGAGAGATGTTAAGATCTCCACTATGAAAAATGTTATAAATGAGACAAAGAGAAGTGGACACAGCAATGAATCCTTGGATACAGTTCTAGAAACATATTTTGAAGGTATTTTTGTATTTTTCTTTTAAAACATAAGTATATTTTATAAAAATATAGGCTTAATGTAAGAAGCAATTATTTTAACAAAATTAAAATAATTGTATTTTAATTTTTTTGCTTTTATTTTAGGTTTCCCATTGGAACTTGTGCTTCTTCAAAAGAAGAAACATAATGAAACGAACCTTGGCCAAAGAAGATATTCCTCATTAATGAAGCAGTTTGCCCACACACTGTATTTTTATTCGCCTAAAGCCTATACATTTTCCGAGAATATTTCGTATTACCTAACGAACGTACTATTCGTAAATGGCTCAGTAGTGTTAATTGCGAACCATTTCGAAAAGATAAAATCAAGAAGAAACCACATTTAAAAAACTGTGCTCTAATTGTTGACGGTATGTCTATCAGGAAACAAAGTATGTGGGATAGTCAACAGGGTAAATATACGGGAAATGTTAACTATGGGGGTCTGGTGGACGTTGATTTTGAGGTGGCAGCATCTGAGGCACTGTTTTAACCCTTTCGCGTCGATTGGGTTAAATATGTCCCAGAGAAAAAAAGGTTTTGAAAAGGCGACTTTTTTTTATCTGGAAATTTAAATATTTTTCCGAATATTTTAACTTTGTTAGGCCCTATAAAGCCCATAATACTTCAAATTTAATTTTATTTATAAGAATACAAAACTTACAACGTGGGTTATATATATCCCAGTAGTATTAAAATATGGGCTATATAGGTCCCAGTAGTAAAACAAAGGCATATCTACGAAAAACTAAAACTGTATTGTTTTTAACACAAATGAGAATATAAGGCTTATTTAGGAATGGTAACATGAAAAACAGTCCTTGCACAGGGGCACGTCACATGCGGAACATATTATTACTGTACGTTTTTCTCTATTTTGTTGAGCACATCTTCGGCATCTCCTTCTAGTTTTTGAAACAATTGGGAGATGATCTCCCACATTGATGAGGTTTGCTGATGAGATCGTTGTTCTTCCAAATGATCTTTTGCGCGTTACAGCTGCATTCTCTCGTCCAGCTCCAATTAATTGTTCTGCTAAATCGACCATGTATGTCAAAAATGGAACGTCTCGGTTTCGAACTTCCTTGAAAATTATCCACGCATTTACTGCGGTGGTTAACAACAGCTTGTAGTATACCTTTTTCCACCATTTCAATGATTTCCGGTCGATGTCATATAGTCCAGTTAGTTGATCAGATAGATCCACACCACCCATGTAAGTGTTGTAAGTGCGTATTGCTTCCGGGCATGGTACCTTTTTTTAGTTCCATCCTTGGCAGTCCTCTCAGTTTCAACTATTTGGTCTGTATGGCAGTTACTAAGCAACGTCACTTCTTTTGTGTCCATCCAAAGAAAAGCTATAGTTCCCTAGTCGCAGCACAGTGTTTGCATTTCTCCTCGATTCATTTTTCTTTTCTCAAATTTGGGCATATTTTTACGGTTAGAAATGCACGTACCGACTTGGGGTAAAGGTAAGGAATTCATCAACTCGACAGATTTCAGTTAATTTTTTCACCACCCGTTCACGTAATGTACCTTCTACAGGGCCTGCTTGTTTTCCTGAATATATATTAAAATCGTATACATAACCTGTTTTAGAATCGCATCGCTCCCATATTTTAATGCCTCGTTTAATCGGTTTTAATGGCAAATATTGCTTGAGAGACGAACGACCTTTAAATTTTGTCATCGACTCATCAATGGACTGAAATTTACTTTCAGTTCTAGCTTTAGGGAAAGTATATTTTAGGCAGGAAACTAACTCGTCAACATAATAAGTTTTACTGGCATCAGTTGGCTTTTTAGGCTGGTTGAAGTACAACTTACTAGATAAAAGTCGAAATCTATCTCTTGATATTGCTTGTTTTATTGCTTCATTTCCCAAAGACTTATGAGAAGCCCAATAATGTTGAATTTGAGGTAATTTATTATAAGCCATTATAAGAAAACATCCAGTAACAATCATAATTTCATATGAATCTGTTTCTTTTTGTTTTTTCTTTTTAACCTCTTCCAAAATTTTTAAACGCTCATTGGTACACTGCGCGATATATATGAATAATGAAGGTGGCATTAGTTGTAGAAATACATCTAGCTCTGTTGATTCTCGATGAACGTCAGCCAGCAGGGTACAATTAGCTTCCTCTGGAATTTTGAAGCGAGGATTGAAATCAACAACTTCTTTCCATATCACAATATTGTCTGCTGAAGGGGCGGGGGTATCTGGTTGAACAAGTTCGTCATCCGAACTGTCAGAGCTGCTAGAAAATTCATTTTCACCATTATGAAAAGACGTCGAAGCTTCAGTATGGTCCGAAAAAGTCGGCTCAATTTTTTTAGATTTTTTAGACTTTTTTTTTAGAACTTTTTTACGCTTTGAAATAGTCTCTCCAACGTTAGAATTATCACTAGAAGAAGTATCCTCTTCTAAGTATTCTGACCCACTGTCTTGGAATGGGTCTTCTTCGGAAGATACATCAGATAAACCTTCTTCCACGAGAGCCTCTAACTCTTTTTGGGTTAAAAATCGCCGCCTGAAAACATGTGTCGGTAAAACACTAGTGGGACAATAACATACCAAAAAAGAATTCGGCTGGGACATATATATCCCGACGCAACTTTTGTTTATAAAAAGCCAAAAAAATAGAATTATATTATGATAAAACTGGGCCAAGGTATTTATAAAACTTACCTCGTCATGGTCCAAACACTATATTCAATTATTTTAACGTAATTCTGGAAAAATGGCTTATATTCTGCAGTAAACAACAACACGTGGCAGTCTTAATTACTCTAAATACAAACTAACCTATAAATATCGGCAAACCCGTAATGCAAAAATTGCTCCTAAAGCATTAGAAAGCGTGTGGGACAACTTAGTATTCAAATATGATTCGACCAGCTCCCATCCGAATTTTTTGAATTTGCTCTGGGACATATATAACCCAACAGTAATTTGAAATAAAAAATTTTAAAAATAAAGTCGACGCGAAAGGGTTAAATGTACAGTGGTCTATTTCCTAACAAACAAAGCAGATGCTAATTTACAAACTCAATTGATAATGGCTACTTTGAAAAGTTTATTTGATATTGGTATAAATGTTAGATCAGTTACTTCAGATGGAGCTTATGCTAATATTTCAACCTATGAAAAATTAGGTTGTAATATTGTGTCGGAAAAACTGATACCATATTTTTCTCATCCCAGTAAATATGCAATGCGTGTATATTGCATGTTAGATATTTGCCACATGTTAAAATTAGCAAGAAATGCACTTGCAGAGAAAAATATGGAGTCAAACTCCGGAAAAATAAGTTGGGCATACATAAAGGCATTAGACAACATTCAAGTGTCTGAACAATTAAGACTGGCAAATTACCTTTCATCGCAACATGTGAATTATAAAAATAAGGTAATTAACGTAAGATTAGCTGTCCAAACCTTAAGTAGTGGAGTTGCAGAAGCAATTGAATATCTAGACAGTTGTGGAGTCACTGAATTTAAAAATAGTTTTGCAACAGTTGAATTTATTAGGAATATTGACAAAATATTTGATATTTTAAACTGTAGAAATCCATACGGAAAAATATTTTGGAGATGTTTTTGCTGATGCTATAAAATACTTAAAATCCCTAAAAATAGATGGTGTTCCACTAATACGTCACATCAGAAAAACATTTGCAATTGGTTTTATTTTAACGATGGAAAGTACATTGGGATTAGTGAAAGATCTTTTCTCGTTGGAAGAAAGCCCATTGCAATATTTTTTGACATATAAATGTTCTCAGGACCATTTAGAAATTTGTTTCTCTTGTATAAGATCCAGGGGTGGTTGGGATAATAATCCAAACACACAACAGCTAAAATGGGCACTAAGACAACTAATGTTTCGTAATTCTGTTACATCGAGTATAAATGCAAATTGTGCTAATTTTCAACATTATAGTACTCCTGCTTTTGAGTTTAGGTCTGAGAATAGACAAAAAAATGATGTTATTGGGTCTGATGAAACAGAATCTGAAACAATTGCCTCATATATTGAGTGTTTGGATAAAAAAAAATTATCAGGCTTCCAAGAAAATGTTATTTATTATATTTCTGGATATATAGTTCGAAACCTAATAAATAAAACTGCTTGTGCCCATTGTATAGATATTTTATTGTATAGAGAATCTAATATCCACACAATAGAACACAGTTATAGTGCTCCTACAGAAAACTTTAAGTTGTTTACCAATTATATTACTAATGGTGGTTTAATTTATGCTTCAAATGTAGTGTATAAAATTGTAAACTTCTGCGAGAAACAGTTTAGATTATTTTTAGAAAAAGATAATATATTTACCACAAAAACAAACATTAAACGTTTATTAGTTAATACCGCCATACATAATTTTCATTTAAAATTGAGCTTTTTAAACCTAAATACACAGTAGTTCAAGATTTTCTTACTGAAGAATCTCATGAGGTTCAGCTGGTACGAAAAATTATAGACGTATTTTTAAATTGCAGAATGAATCATCATTCTAAATTAATGAATTTACAATTTCATGGTAATGCTGCAACTGTAAGACAGAAAATGAACAAACTAATTTTATTTAAAAATTGTTAGCTTTTGTTTTTTGTAGAGTTTTTTTAAATAAAAAATGTATTAAAAGTAAATAGTATTTTTTTTCCTTTAAACTTTCTTATTTATTTTTTTTTTGGTACACCCTGTCGATTTTTTCGGTAGATATACCGACAATTTTGTGGCAGAGTGGCAGATTTTATTTCTGATTTTAAGACATCCGTGGACTACATTACCTTTTGTTCGTAAATTGTAGTTTTTTTTTAGAATTTTTCATTATTAACAAAAGAAACAATAAATTAGTTAAAAATATAGGCATATTATATTTTATTTACAATAATAGGTATAACAAGCTAGCATAAAAATAGAAATACAAACTTAAATTCACACGCGATTTGTCTACCTATACCATTGTAATTTTTACCAAATATCATCATATTTTCTGTAAAATTCCGTTAAAAACAGGTATTCCTATCTTAATACAGATAATATAACTGTTTTTTACCATTTAATAAAGTTAAAAAACAAAAATAATCAAATAAATACGCATATCGTGCCATTTAACACAATAAGCTAGAGAGAGAGACGGAGATACCATACTACTGCGGGTTGCCTAAATATCGATTTGCCTCACTTTTTGACCATTACGGATCCCTTCCAGTTACGTAGTATATAGTTCATTGAAGCGCGTAGGCCTCGTTGTTTAATAGGTATTGAGTGAATGCTGGACGGCTCACAATATATGAGGCTTCTAAACAATTTAAAATACCTTATGAAACACTCACACACATAGTCGTGTTAAAGGTATCCGGGGAAACAAACAAGACAATAAAGGACGTCCAATTTGTATTCCAATCGGAGAAAAACTTGAGTTAGCTAGTGGCTTGAAGACCCTAGAAAGGCCCCACCTTTTTTATGTCAAGATCAATCGCGGAGGAATTTGCGGAGGACCGTATCAGAGTCAACATAGACATCGCAAAGATTGACATCAATCAAAGAAAGCATGTGGAAATTATTATACTGAGTTTTGCTGTGTTGAATATATACAGATTTGAAAAAACTAGCAAAAAGATTGGCCGCTTCCTTAGAATTAGAGGAGATAAGGTTGCAACATCACGCTTGGACCTAATATAGGACCACAAGGATTTCATGTTATTCAGGATAGCGAATTGGGTTGTAGTCACAAAGTTATTATAATCAGAATTGATAGATTTTTTAGAGTCCCTTCTTAAATTCTTATTAGCATCCTCATCCGATGGCAGTCTGGTTTTCCTAAATATGTTAAAAGCTTTGTTCTTCCTTGATATTAATTAAGACGGACAACTCTTCCAACTGAGGTTATAAAGGGTGGATATATAACGGAAAAGTGGAACTTGGCCTCTTTATAAAAATGTTATATCAGAAAAAGTTTTCACACATCCAGAAGCTCTAAAATGATGGAATGATTTTATGAGTAATTTACACATCGAGGAAGCCGTGGTGGCAACAAATGCTAAATCTGTTGATGGAAATTCCCCAAGAGATCACACTGCAGTGGCTTCTACATCGAAATAAATGCCGAGAAAAAAATCCAGTGTTAGTTAGAGCTTGCTATTATCCGCAGTTCGTCAAGCACCTAAACCAGAGCAACAAAAAAAAAATCAAGAGTGTGTCCTGGTGCAGAAGTATTAACTTCAGAAGAAGCCTTAGAAAGCCGACTTAGAAAAGAACAGAAAGAAAAAATACGGACACTGTAGAGCGAAGTGATATTATAGACGCGGTAGTTTTATATTTTCAGTGTCATTTGAAGGCTATAACAAGCTTGTTATTTAAAGAAAGCCCATTTTTTCATTTGAATGTTTTACTTATTTTTAGGTTTGTATATCTATATCCCATGTATCGTTAAGTTTTAGCTTGTACTGAGCTTGTACTAAATAAAGTTTATAACTTTTTGCTTGATTCACCGAATTTAATTCTGTAAACAGCAAAATAATGAAAAAACTAGAAATATTATACATTAGCCCCATTCGATTTCATCTAACTTATTTATAGAGAGATAGACACCATTATTACACTTGTTCCAAACTTCGGGGTAAATATGACATACCGACATCGTTTTAAAAAAAATTGTATAACATTTTTCAAATAGTAGCTAATTGAATGTTATTTCTAAAATCAATTGAGAAGTGTTTTTAAAGCATTGACAGATATTTATATTTTTTTTGTTCGGTTAAAAGTGCAAGTTTTATACTGTTTTATATGAACTATTCAAAAACTGTATCACATTTACCCCACTTTACCTTAATAAAGATATTCTTTCATTTCCAAATGAAAATGTAGAGGAGAAGATTAATGTAATTTTCACTTACAATATCACAAGAGCTTAAATTATTTTCGGAAATATTAATGAAGTCACTAATAGCTTGAGCTTTATCCCCAGTCGAAGATGAAGGATAATTTTCTTAAAATATGTGTAAACAAATTGAGGAATAATTTGTTCTCGTGTGGTATTCGGTAAGAAAAGTTCGCTCCAAAGCACAGCGGTTTCCCGGAGACCATTTATGGCCAATACGGGGTTATGTTAGAAATACCTTTAACCTAAGTAAATATAATATTAAAATATACTGGAAGGTTTAGTAGGCTTAGAACAGCCATGTCAAACATGCGGCCCAGTGAGCATTTTTCTGCGGCCTAAATCAGTTTTGAAAACCGCCAGATAATGCGGACTGCGAACCAGTTGAAAACCGTTTTTGAAAGCGCGCGCCGCTGCAACAACGATTGGTATAATAAAATGTACAATTGTACATAGTGCCATCTATGTTTAAAATCAATTGGAGGGTGAACTACACATACTCAACCTAAAACCTAAAGCCAAACGTTATCTGGCTTGTTCCATGAAATTCTATCGCGCAAAAATACAGATGACGCTATCTGAACATTCTGGGAAGAACTCGAGAAATCACAATCCGTGTATAAGCCGTGTTCGATTGAGTTCAGTCGTTCAGTGTTTAGTCCGTTATGAGTCAGTTGCGATAGAGTTTCGAGTTGAGTTGCGCACTTATTGTTACAACACTTAATAGTACTTATTATAATTTATTTCAAGAAAAATGGAAATTAAAGTTTTTTTGCTGTGAAGTGAAAGAAAAAATTATTTGTGATTTTGTAATAGTATAATCGGTGTCCCAAAATTATATAATATAAAACGTCACTATGATATTCATAAAAGTATGTTTGACAAGTATACAGGCATGGTCAGAAACGAAAAGTTAAATAAGTTAAAATCACGGTTGAAAGATCAGCAGCTTATGTTTACATGTCCAAAGCAAGAAAATGAATCTGTCCTTCAAGCGAGCTACGTACTGTCGGAGTTAATCGCGAAACACTCAAAACCATTTGTTGAAGGTGAATTTATAAAAGAGTGCCTTGTAAAGGCCACGGAAATTGTAAGTCCCGGGAGCGTGAAGGCATTTCAAAATATATCGTTGTCCTGAAATACTGTCGCTGAAAGAGTTACTGAGTTGGCTGCCAATATAAGTGATCAGATAAAAACAAAATCAGACTCTTTCATTGCATTTTCTATTGCCTGTGACGAAACTCGCTGTTTTTCTTCGTGCGGTTGATACAGATATCAATGTGTATGAAGAATTACTGGAATTAGTACCATTGCATGATACAACAACTGGGAAGGATATTTTCAATGCTGTTTATGGACTTCTGCAAAAGTACAATTTAGATTTGTCAAAACTGTGTTCTGTTGCAATAGACGGAGCTCCTTCAATGACTGGAGTAAAAAATGGCTTCGTTAAAATATTACAGACAAAGATCAGAGAAACGGGCAGTGACAAACCAGATTTTCATCATATTCATTGTATAATTCACCAAAAAGTTTTATGCTCAAAAGTGATCAAGTTGGAAAGTGTTTTAAACTCAGTGAAAAAAATTATAAACTTCATAGGGTCACGAGGCCTTAATCATCGACAGTTTTCTGTATTTTTACGTGTTTTAGCAAGTGAGTACACTGGTTTACCATATTACGCAGAGGTGTGGTGGCTTTCGTGTTCTATGGTAATCGACCGGTTTTGGAAACTCAAAGAACAAATACGCCTTTTCATGGAAACAAAAGGAGAAGAAGAAACTTGTCGGACTTAAATACGAAATTGCAACGACCACGTCAAGTGATTACAGATATGCATGATCATGTGAAAGCTTTCAAGTGTAAGATGATCTTGTGGGAAAAACAGTTAGCAGAGGATAATCTGTCACATTTTCTGACTTGTAAGGCATATCACGAAAGCACAAGTGTCCCAATATCATACAAAATATATTCAGAGAAAATGCGAAGCCTTCTGGCAGAATTTGAGAAGCGTTTTCAGGATTTTAAAACCCAAGAAAACTTTTTATTTACTGGTCTTTTTACTATCGATATTGATAAAGTTCCCCCTCACTTGCAAATGGAAGTAATTGAGATTCAGTATCAGACCCATTTAAAACAAAAATTTGAGTACTTGCCTGTTCAAGAAATGAGAAAATTTGCCTGTAAAATTCTGTCAATGTTTGGAAGTACCTATAGGTGTGATGAAAGGAAACAAATCTCCCGCAAGATCGCGATTGACGGACGCATACTTGGATGCAGTTTTAAAAGTTATTTCCGCCGATAAATTCGCGCCACAAATAGACAACTTAATTAAAGACAAAAAATGTCAAATATCTGGCAAAAGAATTTATAGTTTGTAGTTTTTTTGTAATGTCCTTCTTATTGGAAATTTAATAAACAGACTTGTCCTATAATAGTACTTTTTCTCAAGATTTTCAGTAGTTTGTCTTCTTTAAGATAAGATTTTGCGGCCCACCTAGTCGATGGTCTTCATGCTTTTGGCCCACCAGTGACTTTGAGTTTGACATGGCTGGCTTAGAAAATAAAAAACACTGAAATAAAAGAATACATACAGCTATCAAAACGAAGCGTCTTTTCAATGTTTTACAAACAGGCTCTTAAAACACATTATTTTTCTATTATATTGTTTAAGTTATTGGTAATTTTTTAAGTTTATTTGGAAATATATTAACAAAATTTGATACGGAAGCTGCAGAACAACGTAAGTATATTAAAACGTGAATTCAATGTTTGATTTTTATTCCATAGTAGCTGTTTTGAAGGGATGTTTTAATCGTGGTTAAAAATGTCTGATAAATATAAAACGTTTTTCTTTGGTAGAAAAAGTTTATGTTTCCGTCATCAACCGTTTTTGCAACTTATGGTGTTATAAGTAGAACATTATCTAAAGATATTTTTGAGAAATAAAATAGCTGCCGCTTTTTGCCGCTTTATGAGATATCAACACTTTTATGTTGGTATTCATCAGTAATAACGTTTGCTACAATAAGATACATCGTACAGGAAAAATGTGAAAAACATTATCATTCAAGATTTTTTTGCTTAAATAAATTAGAAACCTACAGTTTAACATACTAAAAGTCTCCATTCCTTAGTCATCGATGTCTGTCATTTCTAACCTCCAAATGTCATCGGGAAAAGGTTTTTCTTGTCTTTGTTTTGTGCAGCTCTCAATTTGGAGATTATTTTACCTCCAATGTCGTAGACAAGTTATGTGCTGTACAAAACGACATTAGCCCCGAGAAGCACGTGAGCTGTCAACGACATTTTATTGAATGAACTTACAGACTCGAACGATCTATCGAGTAACAGTATTATAAATACGTTAAAAAAATAAAATATAATATATAAAACAGTAAGCTAAATTCAGAGGCGTAGCTACACCCCCGTGGTGGCGGGAAGACCCACAAGGTTAGGGGGCCCAGCGATAATTGCAGAGGAGCTCAAGGGGATTGAGAGTATGGATGACCTTTTTTTAGTCAACATATTTTTCCGGCTATGCTTTAGGGTTACAATTATTTACAGGTAAAGGACCTTTTTTTCTCATCAGTTATTTATCTGAGAGGGGGCCCTTTACCGAAAACCGCGGGGAGGCCCAAAATTTGTAGCTACGCCACTGACTAAATTAGTGGTAAAATATTTAGTATTAATTAGGCTTTACCTGGCTATTAATTGTTCGATTATATAGTGCATTTTCTCTCGCATAACGCACAAGTTCAATATCCATGGAACAATGCTGGCATAACGCGACAAACATAGAAAAGCAAATACCTTCTTCAAAAGCTCCCATCTTAAGCACTGTTTGTCCCGGCTTATTGGAATAAAAATAATTAACTAAAAAAATAAAAATGCTGACTAAAAAAAAAGAAGCAATAGGCAGTGGCGCAACTAGACATCGACTTTTGGGGGGGCTCAAGCCCTGACACTTATAAGATAATATTCATTTGAGGATAAAACCAATGTTAAAGAAACAATGTTTTTTTTTGTGCATGATATTTTTTCCAAGTCAACAAAGCCATGAAAATTTTCCTGTTAGGTTCATCTGATTCTTAACACTACAATGTATACAAAAAAATGAAATAAATTTGCCATATTTCTCCGTTTTTCAAAATGCTACCTCTTTTTTATTTTAAATCTGTATAATCGGAAAAAAAGTAAGAGTCTGAGCCAATGAGTTCAGGAATTTTTTAGTGTTACATTTACCCCAACTATATCTATTTTCAATTTCACTATAATCGATTACCGTTTTCAAAATATAAAATATGAATGCTTTTGAACCCTTAAAAAACTGAATATCTACGCCTATGGCATTCTAAATCAAAAGACACAGTTCAAGTCTATTTATGGTACAAGTTTGAAACGAATCAAAATTTTACCAGTTCATCCAGTTTTAGTAATATTTGTTTTTACATTTTATTAGGCCGCATTTTTTTGTACGGCTATGATTTAATTTTGCGTAAGTTTTTATGTTTCTGATTAGTTTTTAGACCATCATGTGATTTAATTAATATCTATGGCGATATAATATATATCTATATATATATAAAAATGACTCCCTATTTCCCTTGGTCACGGCATCACGCGTGATCGGCTGGACCAATTTCACTTATTTTTTTTGGTTGTCTTTGTTATTGTCAGGAGAATGTTCTTATGAAAGAAAAACTAAAAAAAATTGCGAGGAAACTTAGAAAAATCTCGATAATACATTTTCACTGCCTACCTCCCCCTTTCGCGCCGCATAATGGGTCCGTCCAAGGTGTTTAAAACAAAAGTTCATAGATGGCGCTACTAATAAAATCTGTAAATTCTTTTTTGTTTAATATGTTTTTTCAGTTGACGTTACGAACGCAATTATTGTTCAATATTAATTGATTTTTAAGAACACTTTGAGAATATTAACAACCATATAATCAAATCTATTTTATTGATAAGTTAGTTTAGAGCCATTATACCGAATCTCGATAATACATTTTCACTGCCTACCTCCTCCTTTCGCGCCGCATAATGGGTCCGTCCAAGGTGTTTAAAACAAAAGTTAGTTTAGAGCCATTACACCGAATATTAAATGTAATTTAATATACAGTTTTGGTAAGTTTGGATAGAATAACATAAATAAAATCTGTAAATTATTTTTTTGTTTATGTTTTTTAGTTGACGAAGTTATTTAGAAGTTAGTTTAGAAGAATATTAAAGAATAGATATATTAAAACTTTAATTTAATTATAGAGTTTTGGTAAGTTTTAATAGAAAAACATAAACCTTATTACCAGAGACCGGAATTATAAGCATCAAATTATTGAAAAAAAAAGCTTAAGGTTTTTTAGGGTTCCGTACCCAAAGGGTAAAAACGGGAACCCTATTACTAAGAGTCTGCTGTCCGTCCGTCCATCTGTCACCAGGCTATATCTCATGAACCGTAATAGTCAGATAGTTGAAATTTTCACAGATGATGTATATCTGCTGCCGCTCTAACAACAAATACTAAATAAGTTTATATGACGTATTATTAACTATTACTAATTAATTGTTATTACTATGATGTACATATACAGGAAAGATTAATTTTCCTTCCATGTCTCAATAGCCTAGATCGTTTAGGATCGGTCTGGCGATAAAGTGGTCATAGCAATGCAGCAGTAACCCAAGTTCGAATCCTGGTCGCGGCAAGCAAACTATTTTTACTTTTTTTTTTATTCAAAAAAAAATTTAAACTCAATTTTTTTATAATCATAATTCAGCTTTAGGGAATTTTTATCAACAATAATTTTAAATATTATGTAAAAGTGTTAATTTTTTAATATCTTGCAAAAATACTCTATTCCGTTCAAAAAAAGGTAGCAATCCATGGTACGGAATCCTACGTGCGCGAGTCCAACTCGCACTTGACCAATTTTTCAAAATAAGCATCGCTTTTTGTCAAAAAATCAAATATAAGTTCGGTATATTAAATAATAAAAAATATGTTTTTGTATTTGAAAAACTATTAAAATATTCAAAAAACATAATAAAAAATTAACATGTCAAAACAAAATTAAAAAAATATATGACAAAAAAAGGCCAAAATAAGCAAAATAAGTTCTGATTTTATAACTTCGAAATTAAGAAAAAAGCAAAAAAAGGCATATTTTTTTATGAAAAGAATAGTGTTTTTGTCATTGTTAGACCTTAAAATGAAATTTAATGGAGCTGCTTATAAATTTAAGCATAAGCAAAATTGCTTAAAATCCGGTCTCTGCTTATTACTGATAACATTGCGATTTCGGTGCTGCTGGCTGCGGGCGGCTATCAGCTGCGTCTCCAGTCGCGGCACCGAAATCGCACCTTTATAAAGAAGAATACAATAGTTTTCTTTGATTTACAGTTGTTTCCATGTTTTTCACATGGCCAGTTATATGTCGCCTGTTCCCGTGTCGGAATACCAACAAAATTATTTATATACGCGCAAGAAAAAAAAACTAAGAATATTGTTTATCATAAAGCATTAATAATAATAAGCAGAATAATAAACAGATTTTTTTACATTTTTTTTTATTTATAATTATCATTTTTGGAAATATTTGACCATTCATTTTCTTTTGGGAAGCACTGTATAAATAGCTCATGAAAAGATTTTAAAAAATTACCAATAAAATCTGGCAAATTTGAACATTTGAATCACTGATTTCAGAAACACCCTAAGTCCACTTTATGCCATATTTGAGTTATATACGGAACGAGGTTCAAAATACGTAGACCTACCGACTAAGCACATAAATAACCAGTCCAATTTTGTTTCTGAAATCATAATCTTATAGTCGGTATGAAGTTCGCCGGGTCAGCTAGTATATATATATATATATATATATATATATATATATATATATATATATATATATATAAATATATATCAAAAGTTCAAAAGTTAGCACTTCTGTATAACATAATATACAGGGTAAGTCTGGCAAGCGAGACCCCCCTTTATTTCTATGATAACTGATAATAAAAAAAAACTTCATATAAAATATTTTTAGTGTTAAGCGAACTTTATTTTGTGAGGAGCCTTCACTATACAAAGTGTTTCAAAAAAGTTGGGCGTGGTGTAACTTTGCATTTTTGAATGTAACCCAGTATTTTCATTTCATTTTTAGATTCAGCTTGCAATTCTGGATATTTTTTGTGTAACATACTATTGTCATAAATATAATAGTTTTCGCCAAAATAATACTTGAAACATTTTTTTATAGCTTTCTTGCCTTGCTGCATCAAAATTTTCTGTTAATATTGGCGCACTCAAGGGGGGTTTTGGGGGCTACCCCCCTCTGCTCTTAAATTTATTTGACTATCGTTGTATTGTTATCCATAATTTGAGTGAGATGTCAAAATTTCAAATAATACAAAAGAATTCACAGCCAAATTTAGACCAATATTATGCTTCTCAAGAAATCAAACGAAATGTTTTCTTACGTGTCGTCACTGTCTATCACGAAAAGACGTCTTAACTTGTGCCTGTGATAATTAATAATAGTAGGCTAAACATGTGCGTAGCTATGGTGGTTGCTCTTTTGTTTGTGTTTACCTATCGCTGTCAAGTATCGAAGTTATCTAGTTTCAAGAGTTGTTTATTTTCTACGTTCATAATTAAAGACGAATAATAACCGACAGTTTTCCTTAAAAGAACAAACTGATATGATTTTAATTATGGAGAATGTCGGTGCCAAATTAAATCAGCAAAACGTCGATATCAAATGAATTTTCCTCATAGAAGACAACCAAGCTGTCAGGTATTACGCAAAGTATTGCTTCATTTCGGAACAACCAGTAATAACAAGTAAGAAAAAACAGTTCATAATGAGTGTGGAACATGAAACCAACGTTGTTTTGAGTATAGTGGACAATCTAAATCCAAGTATCTATTCAGTAGCACATGATCTGAATATTTCGCAGAGCACAGTATCCCGAATTATTAGAAAACATAAGTATCATCCTTATCACCTCTGTCTGAATCAACAACTCCATGGGGATGATTTCCAAAACAGGGTAAATTTTTGTAGAGATCTTCAAACGAGAGGTATTGAAAATAAACTATTTTTGAGAAATATCTTATGCACCGACGAATCTTCTTCTAAAAGTAATGGAGCCGTTAATAGACACAACATGCACTATTACAGTACTTCAAATCCTTACTGGATGAGAGCTGTAGACAATCAAAGAGTTTGATCTTTAAATGTATGGGGCGGAATTTTAGGATCGCAGTTATTTGACCACATTTTTTTGACGGCACTTTAAAGGGAGAAATTTACTTAAAGTTTTTAAGAAACGATTTGCCTACATACTTGGAAGAGGTCCCTCTACAGGTTCGACAAGTTATGTGGCGCCATCATGACGGGACACCTCCTCATTATTTCCACATTCTTCGCAGTTATTTGGATCAAACTTATCCAAACAAATGGATAGACAGAAAAGGGAGTATAAACTGGCCGGCAAGGTCACCTGATCTTACTCCATGTGATTTTTTCCTTTGGGGATATATCAAAGAACAAGTATATGTAATTCCACCAACTACCATCGAAGATATGAAAACGAGGATTAGAAATGTGTTTTCCAAAATTACTCCTGCAACACTTTTAGATGTGATGAAAAATAAGCAAAGACAACTGTGTATCGAACAAAATGGAAACCGTTTGAGCATTTGAGAGTTTAACATTTTGTAATATCCCAAACTTTATCCACTGGTTTTATCACGTTTAATTGTTTTAATAGTTTTTACGTTTTCTACCGTTAATTAATTGTTACTTCCTTGATTATTTGCTTGTTACTGGTATTGGCTACAGCTGGTAGTTGCTTCACAATAGTAGAGGGAAACTACACATTTTTTTTCAAATATCATTTTGACGAAAGGTAGTTATAAAAGGTTTGATGTGTATCTTGATTATATAAAGTGTGTCCCAAATTCGCTTCTCTATATAGGGATCTCGGCTCCTATTATACCTACAGCAAAGGTTAAATGGAGAAAGTTTTAGAGGAAACTTATTGCATTCGATATCTGGCTTCAGATATCGATCAATAAGTTTAGGAAATATCGGCGAAAAACTGAAAATGGCGGATTTCGTTTTTCGCAAGTATATCCAGAACGGTACTTTGACAGCTGTCAAAATGTGACATTATTCGAACACATTTTTAAGACAAATAAGATGGCGTATACGACACGTCTTCATTGTTTTTTGTTAACCCGCAACCCGCCTCAACTTTCATTTTTCTTATAACCGCCATATTGGATTTTTCGATTTTTGGAAAGAGCCTAAAATTTCCAGTCTAGTGATATCTCACAAGTGCATTAAAGATTTTAGTGTCATCAAAATATCACACTTCGTAAATTAGGTTTCAATGTTTTTAAAGGAGGCCATGATTTATTTGTCACAAGATTACATTAATAAGTAAGTAATGTATTAAACGCATTGAATTTTCAATACAACATGTACGTAGATAACGACTAAAAAATCCTAAATAAGTTCTTAACTACTTCGTACTGAATTATATTCATTTACAGATTCGAAAAATGACGTCGATTTGCATCGAGACAATTTTGACAATTGGTGAGTGTTTTTCGTACAACCCTGGCGAGTGTATTTCCGTTAATATTTCTAAATGTGTCCAAAACTTCTTGTCTCAGAATTTCTATGATCGAAGGGGTTCAAATTCATAGACCTCGTTCTTCTGCTCCTGACATGAATGGTGTTGTGAGCCGGCCGTCCATTCTGTTGAAACCAGGTCCTTCTAAACTCATCTTCCGATAGAGTAGCTCGTAAAGCCGGTACAATCTGCAGGTTTCGCAAAAGCTCTAGTTATCTCCGTTCGTTTAGGTTGTAGTAAAAAAAAAATGGTTCTATAAGTCGATTTCCTGAAATGATTAATTACTGGCCGACAAGATTTTTTCTAACACAGGCCAGCTCATTATTTTCACAATGGAAAAACCCTCCCAATAATAAAAAAAATATTCGGAAAGCCCTAATACGTACCATTTTTGAATAGCCTAATTAGAACCTTTTATATTGGCAGGTAAACAATTTTATTGTGGGGCGGCTAAAATGGGTCCATTTTACAACGGAAAAATTACCTAGACAGTTTTGTTTACAACATTAGACATAAAATAAACGTTAAACATCAGTCTTCTGTTGATTTTCGAGTTGAGTAGTTCTCTGTGTATCGATAAGTATGCAAACGCGCCGAAGTTGCAAAATTTCTCCTGACAAATTTTGTAATATTTGTGGAGAATTTCTGGTGAAATCACAAGCCAGGCCATTTTCCGAAAATGTAAAAAAAGCCTACTTTAAATATTTTGGTGTGCTAGTTGGGGATTTAGATAAGCGGTGGGCTCCCCATGTGTGCTGTGTTGGTAAGTGCAGTGGATGAAGGGAAAGAGAAAAAGAATGCCTTTTACAGTGGTATGGCGAGAACCCACCAATCATTCTGACGATTGCTATTTTTGCCTGACAAAGACTAAAGGTTATTCCAAAAAGGGAAAGCACAATATAGAATATCCAAATTTGCAATCTGCCATACGACCTGTTCCTTATAATGCAAATTTGCCAGTGCCGATTGTGCCTTTAAATTGGCAAGCTATTGATTTGGAAGATAATGGAGATAATGCATCATCAAGCAGCACAGGTCCCAGTTCCGGCGAGCCACATTTGATTGTTTAAAGTGAATTAAATGATCCAAGCAACAGTCAGAACTTCTGGTTTTCTGTCTTAAGGAATGGAACCTATTGGCCAAAGAAACCAAAATTACGAGTTTCAGAAAAAGAAATGCTATGTTTTCTGAATTCTACAGTATGGAAAATTCGTTGTGCGCGTGTAGTGATATAGACAGTTTAATGCAGGAACTTGATATTGAACATTCTCCCCGTGAGTAGCGCTTATTCATAGACTCATCTAAATATAGCTTAAAAGCTGTGTTATTGCATAATGGAAATTTAAAACCCTCTATACTAGTTACTAACAATACGGATGAAAATTATGAACAATTAGTTAATGAACTCTTAGATGCCTATAAAGCTCTTGGTGCCAGAATGTCATTAAAAATTCACTTCCTCCATTCCCATCTGTCATTTTTTCCTGAAAATTTGAGAGGTGTTAGCGACGAGCAGGGTGAAAGGTTTCACCAAGATGAAGAACAATGAAAATTCGGTACCAAGGACGATGGGATCCAGCCATGATGGGTGACTATTTTTGGTTTTTGAGAGAAGATAGGACACCTCATAAACGGAAAAAATAAAGTTTAATTAGTGTTTTAAGTTAATATTTTTCTCGTTTGCTTTTCCCTTAGATGTATGGTATGTTTAATAGGCGAAAACTGTAAACATAGTCAATAAACAGGGTTAAGAATTTTCTGAAATCATTTTTTCTATAGATATTAAGTATCGTAATATTCGATATGGTTCTACAACTCTAACAAGAAAATCCTACGTGCTACAACTTTCTATTTGTCATTTTCCTATTTGGATAGGTCCATTCTATTAGATTATGATATTCTGATTTGTGTTACAACTAATTTTTTTTTGTGGATAATTTACAAGTAGGTGCTCAATTAAATAAGGTAAGTTGGATGAAATTTCCAATGACCCTACACCAAACTTTACTTCCAAATCTGGTCTGTAGACATCTCTCTGCCACTTGGCGAGGGTGTTCTCATTGAACCACCAGACATTATTTACAAAATCGGGATTTTCATTCCACTTTCTAGTATACCAGTCACAGAAGCATTGTTGTCTTGGAAAATCAGTTTCCTTAAGTCATTGAACTATTACAGGTTTGTACTGATGGTACTTATTCTTTTTTAACACTGTCTGTACCGCTGATTTTGGCACATACATTTTCTGGTCAACAGTTCTTACGGATGAACTAGATGAAAATGTTTCTGTCGCGATTTTAATTATCAATATGTATTCGCATCTAAGTTGTTCGAAGAACCCATGATTAATTAAATTAACTACGATTTTTGTGAATTGGGTTTATGAGGCTTCTGTCGGTACATCCTCAAATACCTTGAGGAGGTAATGTCGGAGTATCTGTGTTATTGCAAGTACAGCGCTAACATGTCAAACTTTTCTTCATTTGAATAGGGAATACCGGGCATTTTCAATAGGTCTCAACAATTTGTGTGTCAGAGTTATGATTTTATTGAGAGAAAAGTGTACTAGTTATTAAAATACAACTTTGATACTTTGAATTATTTAAAGTCAAAGCCCGCTTTTGTTACAATAAATCATGGCCAGTCTCTATGAACTTACCAATACATGCGAACGGCAGCCATCTTTTTGGAGAGCTGTAGGTTGCAGGTTCTCGGGTACACCTTTAGAAATTAAAAGGGGCGCCACCTAATTGACTGTGACTCAATTAGGAAGAAATCTATATTGATATTTAAAAGCAGACAAAATAAAGATTTGGAGTACTTTTCAATAAAACACTGTATAAAGTGCACACGGTCGAATTTTAATAATCACCTGGTTCTTGTCTTTTTTTTTAAGAGTTGTTTTATAAATTAAATTTGAAACATAAAATATTGTTTACATTTTACAATTTATGGGATGTTAAGAACTAAAAATAAATACATAAAGAAAGTACTATGTAAAAATATAGAATATATCAAAGAAGTGAAATATGATCGTAATTTATTACCATTATATCACCAATCTGTGAACATCTGGCGAAATGTCATGACGCAAATATGTAAATATAAAAATTAAATTAAATAGCGCACAGGGAATCAAAAATTCGTGAATTTTCTTTTACCACACTGCCGCAAGGAAAAAAGTTATAAAAATATAAAACATTTCGCCAAGGCTGTTTAACAAAAAATAGGTTACTTACTTCCTTTTTGCTACCTTAAGTAAAATTTATAAATATAAAATTAACAAATAATTCCTCGTAGTCTAACAGAGAGCTGGCGCATTGCCCCTGAGCAGAACCAAAATGATAACTGAAAAATAAGAAACTATAGTGACAGAAAAGAAAGGCAGGCAAATTCCGAATATTTGAAAACAAAACAAAAACAAAATTCTTTTGTTTTAATTTAGAGAAGTTGAAGATACTTTACAAAATGTAATCCAATGAATTATGAATAAAACATATTGAGGTATGTAAAATGTAATTTAAATAAAAGACTGGATATTTTAAAGGTTATGTTTAACTGCAATATTATAATGTTTAATGTCGTTTCAGGTTATTAATGGGCTTAAAATAATGAAAAACCATCACCAAAATGTCTGTTTAACATTCCATACAAAGCAAACATAAAGAAAAGCAGTTTGGATAAAGGAAAACAAAAAGCTATGTAAATTGAAACTTTCTAATAGTTCAAATGTTAAATTGATATTTTACAAGAAAGAAGAGAGTGAATATGCTTATCATAATTCAAATGAGTGAAATGGACTGAAAGAAGAACCCAAAAATACAGAATATTGTATTGTAAATAAAAAAATTGTCATTTTCATTAATAAAGAAGGCCAGTATCATATTAACTAAAACTGATTATATATTCAAAATATGTCACTTTCAATATTATCACTCTATTAATATAGACCCTATTAACTTTCTTTTATGAAGTGTATGATATGTAAATTTGGAAAAATCTAACTCGTAGAGTTATTCGACAGCATGTTGATGGAATACTGCACGAAAATTTTGTAATTGCCTCAGTGTTACTATAAACTAAATAATTAATTAATTCATTAATTGCTAGATTATTGGCGCGGATACTAGTCCATTTGCCAGATTGCTCTCCGTCCGGGGCTCAGAGTCGTTAAATCGGCGACCCTCGAAGTCGACCCAGCACCTTAATCCAGTTTGGAGACGTTATCGGTAGGATATCCGGATGGCGAGCTCGAAGCTCCCGAATACCCTAAAGCTCTTTTATATTTCCTCTTTAACTTTTGAAATGCATCTTGGCTTCCACTAGATGCCTCTTGAGAGTACTACTGATATCACGAGATGACTTTCTTTCAAGCTATCCCCTTACCCCTCCCACTCCCGCCACGTAGCGGCCGTTACGCTAATATTCTATGTAGAACTGCGGCAGACGAACGGGATAGAATGCAGGAACAACTAGGCCTCACACGTTCACAGCGTCTGCTCCTTTCTAGCGGGGTCGTTAGTTTCGACTCTGAGCGTTTGAGGCTCCCGCTTCCCCCCGAAATAAAGCAGCAAAACCGAACGCGTGGCACCACTTATGTTAACAACACAGAGGTCTGCATTCGACGAGACGAACCGGAAGACTGAACTAAATAATTACATATACATTTGAAAATGTTATAACCTAACTTTACGGAGTGCGATATATCGATGATACTCAAATTTTTTATGTACTTGTGAACCATCACCAGACTGGAAATTTTACGTTCTTTCCAAAAATCGAAAAATGCAATATGGCGGCCATAATAAAAATGATAGTTGAGGCGGGTTGCGAGATAACACAAGACGATGGAGACATGTCGTACTCGCGATCTCATTTGTCTTAAAAAAGTGTTCTAATAATGTCACATTTTGACAGTTGTCAAATTTACAGTTTTGGACTTAGTGGCGAAAAACGAAATTCGCCATTTTCAGTTTTTCGCCGATATTTCCAGTAATTGACCGATCGTAAATCTAAAGCCGGACATCGAACGTGCTAAGTTTCCTCTAAAACTTCTCCCGTTCAACCTTTGCTGTAGGTATAATAGTTATATTATTGATCAACACGTATTCCTTAAAAAAATCTATTTTACTTACAGTTATGTACTTTCCATAAGCCATTTACTTCTTTACTATGGAAAAATACATATTGCGGAAAGAAGCCAAATTTTCCAATATTTTCTTGCAATAGGGTTTGTCCTTTTTCATTTATAAACCTGAGATATGTTCCAGTTTTAGCTATTTTAAAATGACTCCACTTATCTTTATTCAAAAAGGTCGGGAATTTGTCTGTGTGCTGAAAGAATAAATATAAAATGACATGTTGCAAGGTTCCACGTCTTTATGTTAAGTTATGTTATTACGTTTCGACTGATAAATATATCCACACATCTACAAATTTATTCTTATTCTCTCATTCATATTCTTTTGTTCTAAACACAACCTAATAGGTATAGTAATTTCACGAAAAATGGTTCTCACTCAATGATTGCAATAAACTACCTGTAGTCGCGTTAAGATTAAAACCCATTAACCCTATTAGGTTACCCCAATAGCTGTGGCGAGGGGGACGGGCAAAATAACCGAAAAACTATTGAAAATAATTACAAATACAACAACATAAACCTAGATGCCGCAAGAGTGTTCTTAAGACAATAAGAAGAAAATATTTAAATGAACTGGCGAAAGGAAAAAAAGGTAAAAAAGAAGCCATTCTGAAGTGGACTTATAAATTTTGTTGAGGAGTTGGCCAAGATAGACTATCCGCTTTAGCAATGTTAAGTATCGAGAAATCGTTTATAAAAGGAACGTGCGTGCAATTTTAACGAACGTGCCATTCAGCATTTTTCCAATTCTAAAGAACGAAGAGTGGACCTGAACTTGAAGAGAATTTAAAACTCAATTTAAAGATAAGATATTTGTTTTTATTTTAAGTATGCCTATTTTTAAATTTGTTATTGACCTCCTAATGTAATTCACCACGAGCCGCCACTGCTCAGAAGCGTCCTGTAATACATAGTTTTACCCAACCAATAAAAACCGCCTTTCGAGAGACGTTTGATTATCAAAATTCGAAATTTGAGACAAGTGAAGTATCGCCTAACTGGGTCTTATGATAATTGGAGCGCTCGGATACTTTGTTAAGAAATTTATGTTATTAGGATTTCAAGGTGATTTATGCATGTTTGGTTCTATTTTCGTACTAATTCACAAAATTATTATTTTCACGATGGAATATTGAATTAAGAAGAAAAAGAATTTTTTGCCTCATCTGACGAGCCGCTTCTGTTGTGTGGCATGTGGTCGATTCCCTATTAAAAGTACAAGGGAGAATTTCGTTCCACCGGTAATGGCATTTGTGTTTTCGTAAGTAAAGAAATTAACTAGGCACTTTTAAATCCGATTTAAAGGCAAACGTAATTGTTTTTATAATGAAAATCATAATCCTTAAAATGTCAAACAGTTAAGTTAGAAACCAAATGGTATATAAAAAGCACAGTAGCCTAATATTTCATGTAATATTTTGTTAGGCCAAATCATTTAAATTACCTTAAGAATGTTTTAAAACGAAAAAAAAATTTAGAGTTATGAGTTTCTAGAAACAATTTTGTGGGACAAAATATGAAATCCTTTTTTGAAGATAAATGATTTTAATTCATTTTTTAGACTTTTTATAAAAAAAAATAGAATATTCCTATACCTATAATAGGTACATATATTTTTTTTCGTTTCTATAAACACTTAAGACATTATGTTTTCTGCAAAAATATAATATTTTCGTTGTATTTATTAACTTATTTATTTATTGCAGGTAGCCAAAAAAAACAGGAGCGTGCAGTCCATGGAAGCAAGTGAAGCAGTGCTTCCCCAAAAAAAATTACAAACCATCTTCTAAAATGTAATTTGTGAAATAGAAAACCATTAATTTAGTTTATATTAAAAATGCTAAAATATTATCTTAATTATCAAGCCCATAATAAATGCGGCCTTGACTCCGACCCAGCCACAATAGAAAATCGAATAGAACCTATGCGCGCCGCTAGCTTCTCTGCAACCAAGTCCTATATGCTTGATTTCCTGTGAATCGAGCCAGACGTTATTGAACTTTCCACCGGCTGTTTGCAATTTTTGCATTTCAGTCGCGTGCTTTAAGTGGGGGTGGAAGCTATCGTTGGAGTAGGTTCTTTGTTTGAACGGCTATCCGTGTGTTGTGTGATACGTACGTCGCGTCGTGCTTGATGCGATATGGAAGACAATAATACGGACGTGGATACACAAATACTGTCAACTTCGGCTGTCGATAATAACGTTGAAAATGTGGGAGAATTTAGTAAGAAGAGTGTGTGTGAAGGTGTGGTGTGTGTCTTAATAATAAAGGGATTTTCAACATTAAACGTCGCTGATAAGCTTCAAATAATTTCCAAAGGAAGGTCAAAACCGCCTATGAAAAATTTAACCACAAAAATGAAATACTGTTTTAAACATTTTTATCCGGAAAAACAATACGAACAATTTAAATGGCTAACAGGGTGTGAAAAAATAAGTAAATTATTTTGTTGGCAATGTTTACTTTTTGAAAATAAAAAAGGTCTCTGGAATAAAACTGGTTTTTCTGATTTAAACAATTTCCATAAAGCTGTAAAAAGACACATTATGTCCAAAGCGCATTTGCAGGCCGTCATAAAAAAAAAGTCTTCGGCAAAACCAGAATTGAACACGCCCTTACTAAACATTTGGAAATTAGTCACCGCCAACACAATGAACTAGTCGATAAAAATAGGCAAATATTAAGAAGGCTTATCGATGTTGTTTGTTTTCTCGGACAGCACGAATTTGGATTTAGAGGTCATGACGAAACGAGGGTTTCTTCAAATAGAGGAAATTCTCAAGATTTACTTAGTTTAATGGCTAAATATGATGATTGCTTAAAAAATCATTTAGAGCAGTCTAGCATTTTTCGCGGAATGTCGAATCGAATCCAGAATGATTTAATTTCCGCTGTTGCAATCATTATTCTATTAATTAGGCAGGAGATTAGCGAGGCGCGGTTCATTTCTATTGTTCTGGAAGAAACAACTGATATCACTAATTTTAGCCAATTATCTATAGTAATACGCTACGTTAAAACAGACGGAAGTATTCAAGAGCGATTTTTAGGTTTTAAGAATGTGTCCGAAAATCCTACACCAGATTCATTATATACCGTAGTTTATAACGTTACTAAAGAAATTAATAGAGAGAAAAGATTACTTGCTCAAAGCTGTGATGGAGCTACAGTGATGGCAGGACAATTAGGGGGTCTGCAAGCTAAAGTTCGAGAAACTTTCCCAAGTGCTGTTTTTGTCTATTGTTTTGCTCATAAATTAAATTTAGTTTTATCCCAGTCCATCAATCACATTAAAGAGTGTAAAGTATTTTTCGTTACTTTAAGTGGCATGGCTGCTTTTTTTTCCAAGTCAACAAAAAGTAGCTCCTACCAGGTGGAACTATAATGGAAGACTTGTGTTAACAGTATCTGAAAATCGAATCACTGATTGAACTATTTGAGAATATAATACTCAGAAGCAATAGATAGTTCGAGGGGGTTTTTGGACTGTTTGAAACGAGATTTTAATTTTAATTATTTATTGAACATATTTTCAGAAATATTTCCATTCTCGGACAATGTTTTTAATATATTACAAACTAAAACCAATGATATTGCTTTTTGCTTAAAAAAAGTGGATGCTTTTAAGTCCATGACTTTGACCTATTTTGGGAGAAAACGGTGAAGTTAAATGTAGAGCCACAAGCCAAGCGTCTTCGACCAGACAAGGTGGGAGATGTTCAAACATCATACAGATGCCTCTTTTATGAAATAATCGATCAAATTCAGCAACAAATAAACTATAGATTTAACGGTTTAAATGATTTTAAATTCCTCGAGCTCTGCAGTTTTGAAGCATTTAAAGGAAAAACTTTTCCAGAAGATGCGTTTAAATCTCTTCTTCTTCATTATGGCCAGTTCTTCGACCGAGTGTTACTGCGATCTAAACTAAAAGTGATTTACGAAACTGATGACATTAGCGCAAAAAATAACTCTTTCTTAAAATTTCACTGCACACCCCTGCAAAAAACCCTAAATAGCCCAACTATTCTCGAACTATTCTTAGTGTAATTATATATACAGGGTTAGTCAGATGTCTGGAAACGGTCAAATATCTCAAAAACCGTGTAATGATTTATAGGATGTTGAAAATGTTGTCCTTCTACATCTTGACGATATCCTAAATGGTCAATAAATTCTCGAATTGTATTTTCGAGCCATTCCGGGGGTATTCCTTCTATTTCAGCTCTAATCCTTCATATTAGATCCCCAAGGTTCTCGGGCTTCGTTTTGTACACAGCGGTTTTTAGGTGACCCCAAAGGAAAAAGTCGGGTGTATTTAAGTCTGGTGACCTTGGAGGCCACTCAACAACCCCCCTTCGTCCAATCCAGCGTCTCGGAATCGTCGCGTTTAAATAATTTCTGACGACAACTGCAAAATGCGGCGGTGCCCCATCATAGTAGAACCCCAGATAATCCTACACCAGATGCTAAAGTGCCTATCTAACGCATGCATAGCGAATTTATGTGAATCTCTGCCTCCTACGGATGTCCAGCCATCTGAGATATAGTAAGAGGTCCAGCTGATATTTTAAATCCGCATGAAAAGTGCTTGCTCCAGCGGCGATATCGATAGTGCGAGAGCTTATGTTATTATTTAATTTTTTAAACCATTATTTTTTATACAGTTTTATTTTTGTGGTTGTAAAAATGCCTGGTTATAAGTACCTTTATTTACATTGTTCAAATACAAGTGGGAGCAATAAATCATTGTTTAAATTACCTCAAGATCCCGTAAGGTATGTTGGTTTTATTATTAATATGAAGTGAACTTTGTCTCAAAATTAACTTCCGGTGGTTCATTGGTTTGGGAGCGGTTTGAAAAGACACAATTATATTCTGTGCAACGTTTCGTAGGTTTATTTCTACTTTATCAAGAACTAAAAGAAACAAAACACATTTGAAATGAAATGAAATGAAATTTTTATTATTATTAGCCTTAAGCTACTTCCTACAATAATAACAAGTCTCAGTAAAAAGCAGTTAGTGAATAAACCTTAACCTACATACAAATCTTATTGTAGTAAAAGATAAAACCAAAGAATATTATAGTAACGACATAGTAACAAATAAAGGCAAAACTATTACCAACATCTTTTTTTTAAACTCTTTCCAAATAAAATCTTTTTACCCTTTGTATAAACAATTTTACTGTGAGTACGGTTCTTATATCTAACGGTAAAGCATTAAAATATCTTAAGCCATCACTAAAAAGACTTTTCTGCATATGCGTTGTTCTTGAGAATGCTATATCAAAATTATTCTGTGATTGTTTCGCTGATCTATTTTTTATTTTAAAAATTATGAAGACATCAGCAGCTTCAATACTTTCCTGTACCGAAAGCCAACCAAGAGATTTTAACATTAAGTTGATTGGTGTAAGACGCGTACCAAATAGTATAGTTCTCATTGCCTTATTTTGTAGCAACTGGAGTCTTTGAACATCAGCCTTCCTACATGAAATTAAAAGGGAATTGCAATAACTAAAGTGTGGATAAATAATTGTATTAAATATAAGAAGGCGACTCCAGTTGCTAAGATTTTTAGCTATCCTTCTCAAAAATCCCACCTTTTTCCCTATCTTTTTACAGATGTGATTTACATTTGCCGAAAAATTAAGTTGGCTATCTAAAATCACACTTAAATATTTCATTTCTGTTACAATTAAGTTTACTACCAAAAACCATGTATTTTGTTTTTTTAACATTTAACTTCAGCCTATTTACACATAACCAATTATACAAAATTTTCAGTTCGTAGTTCATGTTAGCCACTACTTCATCAAAATCGTTGCCATACACACAGATTAAAGTATCATCAGCAAACAGACTTACAAATGATTTATTTAGCATCTATCAAGGTCATTGACGTACAAAACAAATAAAAGAGGACCCAGAACGCTTCCTTGGGAAGCTCACACTATTCACCCTAGTCACATGGTATCGATTGCCTAGATAGTCAGTAAACTATTCAAGTGCACTATTTACGATTCCATACGTTCGTAATTTTTGAATAAGAGTCTTTCTGTCTATCGTCTCAAATGCGCGTTGAAGGTCAACAAAAATACTGAGAACCACATTTCCATCACGTATATTTGACCGCCATTTCGAACGTTTTTGCCGAAAACCTGATTGACCCTTATACAACAGATATAGATTGATATAGAAAATAAGAAAATAAATTACAAACACATGCTCCTACCTGAACATTGTCAGCATCCGTGCACCCTTATTCCTAGGCTCATTGTACAATTATATACACTTTTGCCTACTTAAATGAAACAAAACTATATCAATATTCCCGCACTGCGTTTTGTCTAGGAACTGTGGAGATGGTGATTTTAGTACATATGCAAATAGATGTTACACTTTTTTGTTCTATTCAAAGTTAAGAGTCTTGACTCTTTGTGTCTATTATGTCTCTATTTTCAGTGTTTATGAACGGATAACAACAGGCAAAACGCATACATTGACCCTAAACCAGGTGGTACTACCTGCACTTGATGTAAAGAAAGAATTTTGCAATGAGATCAATGCCAAACTATGAAAGTGGCGTAAATTATTGATGAGCCACCCTGTAGTCCTTTTGTATACCTAATGAGGTTTTATTACTCTATACATCTCTGAAACAGACTATACATTACCACGATTTTATAAACTAGAATATTTTTGTCGCTTTTTTGCCCGCCCCTCAAAAAAGCACTGCCACTGTCTAGACGAGAAATAAACAGAATTACTAACCTGATATGATTTGGTTGAATTCTTGCAAAAACCTGACGGTGGTTTATTGTCGTAGGTACTTTGAATCTCTCCACCGAAGCATTTTCTAAAGGCACTTTCGTCGCCTAGCCACCCTTGAAACACAAACCAGTAGCAGCGATAATCCGACACCGTATTACCCTCACAGAGGTATACGTGAGCCTGTTTTTCAATTTGTACGGAAAACGGTACGACAAAATCGGTACTATTTATAACTGCCACTTGTTGGTACTGCATTGGTGTCCCCTTACGTATAGTGTACTTTGTCATAAACGTGGGGAAATCTTAAAAATAAATAAAAGTTGTAAATATAAACTTTGTCATAAACGTGAGGAAATCTTAGATAAGATTCGTGTAAGATATTCAGTTTTAGATACTGCTTTTATTTCTTGATTTTCTGATGTTTTTATTGGGTCATAAGTAGGTCTGTTTGCGTTCGTTATAGAGGATGCCATATAGTTAGTTTTGGATAAGTTAAGTGATGAGTTTATTATAGTTTAGCCATTTCTTTACTGTACTAAAACCCTTTGTAGCTTTATTTTTAGTTTCTTCTCATATGTTGGCAGAGAATATTAGAGCCGTATCATCTGCATAAGATATTATTTTACCTCCTATATTTGGTACTTTGAATTGGATTTTCATAAATGGAAAGCAGAACTCTTAGCTGATTTTCCTCATTGAGAACAGGCTTGTTAACAACGACTCTCTTCTTATAATCCACGTTTCCGGTCTCGCGGAATCTAACTCCTAATTTTTTTAATGTTCCTAAACTTGGTTGTCGTCTATCGGGATATCTGTCCAGATACTCTCGTTTGTACGGTCTTAACTGATAACCATTCCTCGCCAATATATTTAACAAATCTATCATTTCGGCTTTGGAATAACGTGTGACGTTTCTGTTCATCTTTAACAACTAACAACTTCACTAAAATAATATTCTTTAAAAAGTAAACTACCGAAAGTTTGACAAATCTTTGATTAACTTGTTGCCCGGCAACCAAACGACAGTATTTGCACAGGTATCTCGATAGACGATAACCAAGTTTAAACACGTTAAAGAAATTAGGAGTTAGATTCTGCAGCGAGCCCGGGAATGCGGATTATAAGAAGAGAGTTGTTAACAAGCCTTTTTTTAATGAGGAAAATCAGCCACGAGTTTTTTTTTTTGAAGCATATATTTCGTTTATAATAAATATTGTTCCGTCGTTATTTAATATCTACTCGTTTAGTTATTGCAGATATGTTGCCACTTCGTTATTCCTAAATTCATATGTTTTTAAGCTAAAAACAAGTAAAAATCGGCCTCTTGGCCACTTTAATTAATAGTGGTGCTTACTATGGTACAAGCTGAAGTACCAACTTTCGTATACTCATGGTACCTATTTCATTAGATAAGTTTTACAATAATGCAAATTAGCCAAAATACTGATTTTCAACTGTTCATAGCTCCGAAACTATTAGGTTTAAAGGTGTAATATCTTATATAAAAAGTGTTTAGAATTTTCGGGAGAATCCAAAAATGCAATAATATACAGGGTGTTCCATTTAAAATAAGCAAAATAACCATAATTTTTTCGCGTAATTTTTTTATTTGATGTTCAATTGTTTTTATCATAAATTATCCTTATTCCTCTCTAAAATCCCTACAACTTTTGTTTTTACCATTTTTCAATATCTTGTAAAATAAAGAAATTATAAAGGTGTTTACCCTTCGTTGGACAACCCTGTACGTGACATTCCATTTTTGGAGTTAGGAATGGTCACAATTATGTCCTCTTGACTTATTTTAACATTGTCCATTTCACAGAGTTCATTAGAACGGCACGCTCCAGCAACTTCGATTACCATTACGACCTTCATCAATAAGTATATATCATCGGGGGCTTCAAGCATGAACTTATTCACATCTTCCCTGTTAAACACATTCGATTTTTTTTGTCTATAACCATCATTTTTTCTTTTCAAAAATGCTCGAAGTTTTGGATACTTAGAAATATCTATATTTTCCTCTATAAAAAGGGTGGACTTCAATATCGAATACTCACACCATAAGCTTGATGAGGACTTCAATATAGTATTTCGTGGAAATACGCCAAAAACAAGGTTTGTGAGACTGCAGTAGCCGTCTCGCTTTGGCACCAATTCTTAAAGGATTTATATGCTGCTTCATACCTTTTTTTCGACTTTTCAGGTAGTAGAGATAAAAAGCAATATTCGCTGATTCTTCTATGTCTGAGATATCCATTTTATCCACACGGAATCAAACAATTCGACTTCTTCAAACTTTTCGCTATGAATTGTCAACTTGACGTTGTTGATAAAATAAAAACTGTTTATGTTGCTCTGGCAACGGATCCCGGCTTCGTAATTTAATGAGAATGCTATCGAATATAATGATAATGAAAATCCAAAAATATATCCAGCATTTTCTTGTAAACATACAAAACAGGGAGGGGGGAAAATGTTATATACTATATGGGATGTAAGTACATTAACCAGTCTCGAACTTTTTTGCCAGCCCTCGCTATCGCTAAGGCGTAAACTCGTCCTCGACTGGTAAATGTTACTTACATCCCTTATAGTATAAATAACTATTTTATCTCCATCTTTATACCTATATTAATGAAATATTCACTACAGTAATTTGGCATGCTTAAGTTGTCCTTAAAACACTTATTTTTGTCATCCACAAGTTTAAATTTAGTATTTTTAGTTTTTTATTTTTTTGGTTAGTTGTCTCACTTATTATTTTATAAATATTCCTTATATTATTTTTATTGCTTTATATTTTAAGTTATATTTTTGTTTTTTAATAGTTTGTTTAGTAGGTTTCTGTAGCTGATATACTCTGCATGAAGTTCTGGGCAATTGTTATTACGTAGTGATTTTTTTAGTTTGTCTCTCTGTTTTGTTGAGCTAATTAAACCTGCTGTTATCAATTCCTTTCATTTACGATTATTATTTTTTATTAATCGTTTAAAGGTAGATAGTTTTATACTGCTAATGTTCCCCACATTTGAAGTCACTCTGATAAATAATTTTAAGCTCTACCGTGAACTGATAGACAGACACCAACAGACGGACCGGCGGAATTCATAAAATATAAATTTTGACATCTAAGGACGCTAAACCGTGATTCTCGAGAGGATAATTTTTTCACTATTACAAATATTTTATTTAGCCGGTATTTTGTTTCGTCTTCTTGAATTAGTACCATAGTTTTACTAGTTCATCTATATAGGTACCACAAATATTTATTGCACACAATTTGAAATCAGTCCGTTAAGTAGTTTTTCAGGCTTAATTTTTAAATATTTCACAAAGCCGCCATTTTGTTCCGCCATCTTGGATTCGTACCAAAAATTTGAGATAAATTGGATAAATAGTTTTTTAGAAATAATTTTTTTAACTTTCATTAGACCGCCATTTTGTTTTGCCACATGGGATTTTTACCAAAATGTTACCAGATCATCCCCATATGACCCATAATTTGAAGTCAATCGGGTAAGTAGTTTTTTAAGCTATGCCGCGAACAGACAGACCGGAGAAATTGAGAAAACATATTTTTCGCCATCTAAACTGAAATCTGAAACGTAAAGATCTGAAAAAATATCGGATGGTGATTTTTTTACAATACAGTGAAACCTCCCTTAACGGACACCTCCGAACAATGGACACCTCTTGTTATGTTTTAATATTTTTATTACTCGCCGAATGCCACCACTGTTATGATTTAATAATTTTAGTATTTTGTATTAGCACTGGTAGTAAATGTAAACACTTCAACTTGTTTCAAATCTCTCTATTATCTTCTGTACAAGAGGGACACTTTTTACTTCTAACAAATCTTTACTCTTACCGTGTCTACTGACTTAATTCTACTGACAATATAGTACTGACATAATGACTGACCTACTCTATACTGACTACCTACAACTTATTTTTATATGAATTCCCTAATTTGAGATGCAGTGGCGTATCTGTAAAATTGATTAAAAAAGGTGTCTATAAAAGTAATTTGGGGAGTATTTGCTACGCCACTGCTTACTGTACTACAATGGTTTCTTTTAATGTTTTTATAGCTGAACCTTCCCAAGCTTTATCGACTTAGTGTAAATGAGTTTATGATAGGTTTTTTCGGGTATAATAATATTTGGGGCGGAAGAACGTGCATAAAATAGAATTTGAAGTAGAATTTAAAATACATATTGTTTACTTAGAATTTCCCTTGCAATAAACGACCATTAAAGCAGCTTTTGTCGGAAGGTTCCGCCGAAATATAATGTATGTGTAAATATTGCATTTACGTGTCAAACTATCTCTAGACTAATGAATATATAATACTTAAGACTATTCACAAATAAAATGACTATTAAATAATGGGGTCACAACACCTCCCCCCTAAATGAGAGATTTTATAATAATGAAATTGTTAGAAAATTTCGTTCCTGAGTTAAAATATAAATTATGATACAAAATATACATCCTTGTAATTGATACTAATATTTAACAAAAGTATTATGTTCGAAATGATTTTACAAAATTTGCTATGAACTATGTTCTTATTCTATATTATACTAACCTATATAATATTGAAAACTGTTTTTTTTTATAATAATTAGGCATTCTAAATCTACTTAGATTCTACTAAAGAAATTTATTACTTATAATAAAACATAATATTATTACTTATCTAATTGATCGTCTTGAGGACGTGTGACCAATAGCTCTGCGAGGCGTGTATGATATACCTGGTTGATCGTCCTCAGGGTGATCATCATTATTAATTCTATTAGAAGTTTCACTAGTATACTGAGCTATATATCTATTACTTCTCGGGGATGGTTCAATGGTTTGATTTACCCTTACGCAAATATTTGGTATTATTCCACAACAGGAAGTTTTTCTTATACATTTTGAATATATTTTGTAAACAATAAATAATAATACAACAACAGATACAATGTAAGCTAAAACAGAACCAGAAATATTATATGTTGACAAAAAAATATTTTTTTCAAGATTTTCTGTTAGCTTTTCTATGTCGTCTAGTTTATGGCTAGCGATGTTCAGTTCAGGAATGTGCTTTGAAAGAGTCTTATAATTTTCGTTTATTAAAATTTCTGTCAGGTTAATGTTATTATTTTTTATTTTTTCACAACAGTCCTCACTAATTTCTAATGGCGGATCAAACTCACTAAATATTTTCGACTGAAAGGCATTACCGTGAGGCACGAGCATCGTTGAAACACTATACGCTTTACACTGTTTTCCTATGGTGACACTGCCGCAATTTTTTAAAATAACGTCTACTGGTTTATTTTGATTAATACATGAAATGGTTAATGATTCAGGGCAAGGCATTGCAAACAGCCAAGTATTAGTTGTAAGTAACTGAATAAAGATACCTCTATTAGAATTTAATATATGTTTTTCGCATACTTCTGGAATTTTATTTGTTACTGGAAGTAACTTCATTTCACAGTTTTCCACTAAATGAGCCAATGAAACTGGTTTTTGTTGCTGACAAATCATTTTATCATCCGTTATTTTTATAAATTTATATATTCGAGATCAGAGAAAGTTATGAACTGCTGTTTTGTTTCGTCTATTGCAATGTATTTAGAAGATGGTTAATCAAAACAAATTGTTAGTGGCTAATAGCTTAGGAAAAGGCTCCTTATATAGGTAGAATAATTGTGCTTCAACTAAAGGAATATTAATTATATAAATTAAATGATTATTTTGTTCCAAAATATTAAATTGCTTTTGTTAAAAAATTTTGTGAAAAAATAATATTATAATCTGAATTATTTATCTGAAATAAATTAGCGTTGTTTTCAAGTATTTTGTGTTAATAACTATGTGTTTGCAGATAATTTAAAAATTTTTGATAATATGGGTATCACTAGGTTTACCGTTTTAATCAATGAGCTTACATCAGCATTTGTATTAAAATTTCCCTTCTTTTAAGTAACATTCTTAATTTTATCCTAAATCTTGTAAGAGTTAGTAAATCAAAGTTATTTATACGAATATCTTAATTTGCCGATATTCTGTCTAACTGCCCAAACAATTGCCGCTAATTCTTTCTCTGTCGTTGAGTTTTTGTTCGGCTTTAATAGAGTTGTACGTTGGTGATCCAACAGCTTGAAACATTGCACTCATGGCACTTCCCAGGTTTAGTTATAATGAATTCTTTTGAAAAATGTGGGTACTATGTGTTAGTTTGTTATTTTTAAGCGTTTGAAATGAAATATCACAAGCATGGTGTTTAAATTCTATCTTTAAATTCTTTTTGAAATTTTGCTATCATAAATTTTGATAATATCCGACAAGCCCTAAAAATGATTTTATCTCTTTAAATTTACATTGAGGAAACTTTAAAACACATTCTACTTTTGAAGGATCTTTCAAAATAATCTGTTATAATGTGACCTAGATACAAACATTCTTTTCTTAAAAATTCACATTTTAATGGTTGAAGCTTTAAATTATGCTCCTTTTTCGTTCAAATACCTCAATTAACCTTTCATTATGTTTTTTAAATTATTAGCATAAATTACGACATCATCTAAATAAATAAAACATTTTATGCCACTAAGACCGCTTAAGACCGCATTCATTAACCTCTGAAAGGTTGCCGGAGCTCCTTTTAGGCCAAAAGGCATCCTATTGTAAACAAAATGCCCCGTAGAAGTACTAAAAGCTGTCTTATTTTTATCATTTTCGTCCATTTGAACCTGATGAAATCCATTGGCTAAATCTAAAGTTGTAAAATAATGCGATTTTCCTAATTGGTCTAAAATATCTGTAATACTAGGTAATGAAAATGCATCCCCTGCATTTTTCATTAATTTTTCTAAAATCTACGACCACGCGAAATTTAGAAACCTGATGAATCAGCTTTTTAGGAACCACTAATAAGGGACTATTCCAAGGACTGTAAGACGGAGAAATTATTTCATCCTTTAACATTGCATCGGTTTGTTCTTTTATAACCTGATGTTGAAAAGGTAATCTATAAATATTAATAGGTCCCTTAGTAGAGAGTGTGAAATTTTATGTTTTATTGTGTTTGTACAAGAAGTTTATCACCTTCTAAATAAAAAATATCGATAAAATTTTCACAAATTGCTAGAAGTGAGTTAGTTTCCTCGACATTTAATCCTTCTAAGTTGAGAGAATCTTTCAATTTTTCTAAACGTTCAAAGTAATTTATATTCGTGTTATTTTCAATATCACCTTTAGTGATAGGTTGTACGTTAACTCTGGGTAACGCAATTGTCAAGGGTTCATTAGATATATTTAAAATACTAATTAAACATTTATGATTATGTACTTTGGTGAAGAACCTATATAGAGATTTTCAGCAAGTTGTTTCGATTTTACGATACCTTCAGTACCTGAAACGTTGGCCAAAGCATAAGTTATCATTTCACATCTTGGGGGTATAATCGTTAAAGTCTCTGAAGGCAAAATTTTAAAGCAATTGTCCTCAAAATAAACAGTTTCTTCTTCATAATTAATTTTAGTTTTATTTTTTGCAAAAAATCGCGGCCTAAAATTCCGTCATTTTTTATAGGAATGCTATCTGGTACGATATGAAAAGGATGAATTAATATTTTATTATCTTTTAATTGGATTGTTATATAAACCTTTCGTAAAAAACGGTTCTTTACTTATACCTTTTAGTTCAATAATACAGTTTTGATCTAGCTTTGAATAGTCTTGTAAAATCGACTCCTTTAATAAACAAACATCAGCCCCTGTATCTAACAAAATTTTTAGTGCCCAATGAAGTTATTTCAATTATATCTAACTGTTTACAATTATTAGAGAATAATACTGACTTAGGAGACATATTATTTGAATTATTACGAGTTGGTTTGTTTTTAATATGTTCTAGTGGATTCTTATTATTTGAACAGCTACTGTTTATACTGATTGAACTTTTTACGAAACGCTTGGCGGGCTGTTCACAACCAAGGCTTCGTTGTCGTTTCCCGAAAATTCTTGGACAGATGTAGTTGGTTGTGGAGGAGAAATACTAAGATTGTGTTGGAGGCTACTGGGGGGTAGAGACGTTATAGTTTGTATTTGATGAGAATTATTGACAGGTTCATTATTATAGTTAGGACGGTATCGTCGCTGTTGTTGAGGTATCTCTGAAAGCATTTGAGGTCTGTTTGAACTACGGGGATTGGTATAATTTTGACGATAATTGTTCACATTATAATTATTGTTAAAATTTCGTGAATTTGTATTTTGATTGTAATTATGATTATCGTTTCCCCTGTAAGAAAAATTACTTCTAGCATTAATAGGTTGTTCCCCGTTATAATTTTGCCCATTTGAAGAATTTGCGTTAAAATGTTGTTGTGGACTGAAGCTTTGATAATTAGGATTATTAAAATTATTTCTTCCCATATTTTGTTCATATTGTATAAGTTGCCTACATTGAGAAGTTATATGATTGCTACACAAAAGTTTAGGATTTTGGTTATTAAGATTTCGTTTTACATTTTTAAAATTTGAATTTTTTGCTCTAACGTTTTCGAGTTCCATTTCGATTGCTAATGATAATGCCCTGTCTAAATCTGTTGTGTTTTCAGCAATTACTCGAATTAGCAGAATTATGTTCATAATTTAAATGACAAGTTTCTTTATATTTATTATGCAGGTATCTTAATCTATCTCCATATTCTGTAACGGTTTCCCTAAAGTTTTGTTTTATATTCATTATTTGAGTTAAAAAATGAGTTATCCGTAAACTGTTCTAAAAGAAAATCTCTGATTTCGTCCCAATTTAAAAATTCTTTATATTGTGTCACCTCTTGAGCTTTACCTTTTAATTTAGTGCCAAAAATTAATTTAGCTAATTTATTTTTTTTATTTTCTTTCACAATATGCATTACTGCGTCACAGTTTTTTAGAAAAAATTGAAGAGAGTTTCCATCGCCGTAGCCGTCAAATGAATTTATTAAATTTAATACATCAATTGCATCTTTTCCTTCAGCCATTTTTTTGTTTGTTAAAATTATAAAGATTAAATACTAATAAAAATTTTGGGTAAAAATTTAAATATAGATAAGTTATACGGTCGATTATTCAATTACTTTTTCAACACACAACGTATTTGCAGTACCTTTCACAAAATAAATATATCTATATAATTTCAAAAATGCATAACATATAAAAAAAAACAAATAGTGTAACCACAACAGGAAAATAAAAGAAAAAAAACTTACAGCTTCATCCTTAGTTAGCTGGAACGTAAGGCGAATTTCCTCGTTTTCTTTCTTCTTCTCG
Source organism: Kuschelorhynchus macadamiae (assembly GCA_030620095.1). NCBI lineage: Eukaryota > Metazoa > Arthropoda > Insecta > Coleoptera > Curculionidae > Kuschelorhynchus > Kuschelorhynchus macadamiae. The sequence goes on along the minus strand of JAUTXW010004963.1, from coordinate 717,800 downwards.
AAACTTGTTGCGTACTGGGCGCTCCTCCAAGTCTGTTGAAACTTCCTGTCTTTGGTATACCGATGTGGTTTAACTGGTGTGATTCCTGCTGCGTTCTAGGCGCTCCTTCAGAAAACACAGGGTAGTATATCCAGATCCGCTGCCACCAATGTTATGTTTTAATATTTTTATTACTCGCCGAATGCCACCATTGTTATGATTTAATAATTTTAGTATTTTGTATTAGCACTGGTAGTAAATGTAAACACTTCAACTTGTTTCAAATCTCTCTATTATCTTCTGTACAAGAGGGACACTTCTTACTTCTAACAAATCTTTATTCTTACCGTGTCTACTACTTAATTCTACTGACAATATAGTACTGACATAATGACTGGCCTACTCTATACTGACTACCTAGAACTTATTTTTATATGAATTCCCTAATTTGAGATGCAGTGGCGTATCTGTAAAATTGATTAAAAAAGGTGTCTATAAAAGTAATTTGGGGAGTATTTGCTACGCCACTGCTTACTGTACTACAATGGTTTCGTTTAATGTTTTTATAGCTGAACCTTCCCAAGCTTTATTGACATAGTGTAAATGAGTTTATGATAGGTTTTTTTGGGGTATAATAATATTGGCGGAAGAACGTGCATAAAATAGAATTTGAAGTAGAATTTAAAATACATATTGTTTACTTAGAATTTCCCTTGCAATAAACGACCATTAAAGCAGCTTTTGTCGGAAGGTTCCGCCGAAATATAATGTATGTCTAAATATTGCATTTACGTGTCAAACTATCTCTAGACTAATGAATATATAATACTTAAGACTATTCACAAATAAAATGACTATTAAATAATGGGGTCACAACACTCTGCTGAACAGACAATTTTGAAGTCACCGACCGTCAGTATATGCATTCCTGTGTATTAAACCCTCTTGACAACGGACACTCTCAACAACGGACACGGGCAGTAAAATTTGGAACATTTTTAATAAAAACAGTAAAATTTACCTCCTCAGAACGAACAGATGGTCAGATAAATTTTGAAAAACCCAGATTTAATGCCGGGATTTTTTTTTGCACATTATGGGCAATATTTAGAGCTATGCTAATAAGCGGCGCGGCACCTACCTATACGCAACTTCTGAGATTTTTTCCCCTAAAACAGAACCTCTAGATAACAAAAATTTTCAATATCACTTAACATTTTATATGCTTCCTTAATGTTCTTAATATTGGAAGAAATAATTTCTTCTTCATCTCAAATTATTAAAATTAAATTAACTAGTTTAAGACAAACAACACTTAATAATTTTTTTAAATAAAAACTTTTTATAAAGTAGAACTGTATCAAACTGTATATGTAGGTAGTATAATATTTTATATTAGGTAGTACATTTTTACTGTATGCATATAGGTATGTAAAAGATGTTGGTGTATACATAGTAACAATTATATTAATAATTTGTACTAAATATATTATTTTTTTACTTAAACATAAAATATTTTTTTAAATAAAATTACATTGGTATTTAATTTGTTCACTCCCTACAACGGACAATATATTTTTGGAAAAATTAAAAAAGAACACTCAAATGTTATTTCAGAATACCTTTACACTCGGCAAGTTATAGAAAACTCTATACTCAGATGCCTCTAACATAATAATAACACTAGTAAACAGTCAACAACACACGGCAAATAATAACTCCAATCAACAAACACGAAAAAAAAATGCGATTGATGTTATAATGGCTATACAGCATAGTAGCATCTTGATCACGAATTCAACAACCAAAATTGTCCACCACGTACCTATAGATTTTAAGTTATAGAATGCATCAGTTATTTTTTTATATTTCAAAATTTTTATTATTACTTCCCTCGTAAAAGTATTGTAATCCTAAAGAAAATCAACCTCCAAGGATTTTTCTTTGATGTCGAAAAATATTTTTTCTACAAGCGTGCGGAAAACTTCACTTTTCCGCGTTCATTTTAGTTTGGAAAAAGCTACATTTCCGCACTTATGCCTCATAAAATCAATGTTAACCCTTTCGCTGCTGAGACCGCACATGTGCGTCTTCTTGCAACTCTATAATGTGCGTAGGACGCGCAAGAGCGTCGTACGTTTATACCCATTTCCAATGCTGGTATGGCTCTCGCATTTTTAGGAAGTCTCTGAACTTTTAACCGCATATAATGTAACCCTTGACCTTTCCGGATTTGTTGCTTTTTAGTTAATACGGCTGAAGAGTCATAGTTACCGAAAAGCATAATGTTTTTCGTTACTTTTTCTTTATGAATAACCAGTTGTATTCTCTTGTAATACTTAGGGTTGAAACAAAGGGTAGCAAAATGAAACTACATGTTCACCTTAACATTACCCAAAGTATATTCTCAATGTTTTTTAAAATGCAATCTAATTGCCATATACGCTCGGGAAGGTGGTTGACCTGCTGACATAGCAAAACAGGTTATTGCGTGGTTGCCCATTATTACAACAAGTTGAATTTGATACAATACATTTTATATAGGGTGTTTTCTCTATATATTACACCTCCCCGGGCAATTAAAAGAATTTCAATTTATTTTCAAAATTTGAAATTCGTAAATAAAATACAATTACTAGAGACAAATGTTACAATACACTATTTAAACCATTTTTTTTTTCCATATTATCTTATTTATCTAAATATATGAAAAGAAAAATAAAAACTCAGATATAAGAGAAGGAAAATAGCGTCATATAGTGAAAGTAGGAAAGAAAATAGATAGGTCTTTTAGAAAAAGGTTATTAGAAAATACATGCAATAGTATAGTAATATAGAGCCCTTATTATTATAACTTAATTTTAATTAGCTATTATACAACTTAGTTCTATTTTTATGGACTAAAATATGTTTCTTATCTTTAATTATTTTTACATTTGGTGCAACATCTTCTACCACTAAATATGGCCCCAGGAAGCAAGGGCTGGTAATTTTATCACCAGTTTCGTTTTTGATTAAAACTCTATCGCCCTTTTTATACTGAATGGGGTTTACTTTTAAATCAAAATTTTCTTTTCTTTTAGATTTAGAAAGTATTAAGTTATTTCTTGCATCATTTTGAGCTGTTTGTAACCTATATTTTAATTCAATGGGGTAGTTATCAAAATTATAAATAGGATCAACTTCATTATTTAAATTATTTGGTAATTGGCATTTTTTTCCAAAAACTAGTTCAAAGGGAGAGTATTTGGTTTCCGTATGTACTGCAGTATTATAAGAAAAACACCAGTACGGAAGCCATGTGCTCCATGCAGAATCATGGTTTTGAGTTTGAATTCTCAAATAAGCACCTAGTTGGCTTTGTGAGAGGCCTCTAAACTCCCGATACTCTCGTGATGATACGCCGTAGAATGAATCTGTTTTATACCTAACAAGTTACATGTTTCTGCCATAGTGTGAGAAATAAACTCGGTACCCCTATCTGAAGCAATTTCCTGAGGGATACCATATCTTAAGATAAAGTTATCCACCAAAGATCTTGCCACAGATACGGAATCCTTGTTTTTAAGAGGGTAGGCCTCTACATATCTTGTTAACTCACACTGAAGTGTTAAAATATAAACAAATCCATTTACGTCTACCGGAAGTGGACCAACAATATCTAAATATATTTTTTGAAAAGCTGTTTCAGCTGTAGTAGTTATTACCATTGGCTCTCTAGTATAATGATTCGAATGTTTTTGTCTTTGACACATGTCACACCTTTTTACAAAATTTCGAACATCACTATCCAGACCTGGCCAAAGATAATACTTTTTAATATTATTTGTCATTCTATTTATTCCAGCGTGACCACTGGTTGGTAGTAAATGAAAATCATTAAGGATTACTCTTTTTTCGTCTTTGTCCATTACTTTTTTAATACCTTTTACAACATTTATACGGGGGCCCCTCCAATTAGTATAATTTTTTATTTTACTACCAATAAATTTAATAAACTCTGTATTATCATTATTTTTATTAATAACTAATTCTTTAATTTCAGCCTTTTTACTTATTTCTACCAAATCTTTCACCATTTCGTCTCGCGCCAATGGTGATAAAGCTTTTTGGTCTAAGTATAAGGTAAAATGTAATGGAATATAATAAAAGTCTCCCACTTGTTGAGTGACATCTTTTGACAATTTTTTAATTTTTAAGGATGGTATTATAATTAATTCGGTACAGTTAGTGGGTTGCTTAAGAATTTCCACAATATTCGGGTGATCAAGCCAAATATTTTCAGTACTTTTCTTAATTAACTCGTCTTCCTGTCCGTCTCTACGTTTACTCTGTGCTCTGGTTAAAACTGCAATCATACCTTCATTCATATCTTTTAATTCGTTTGAGGACAAGATTATTCTCGATAAAGCATCGGCTGTAACATTATCTTTTCCTTTGATATATTCGATATAAAAGTCATATTCTTCTAGACACAAACGAAATTTTGTCAATCTGCTACCAGGGTCTTTTTGCGTAAAAAGATAAATTAATGGTTTGTGATCGGTTAAAATTTTGAAACGACGGCCATACAGATATGGTCGAAAATGCTTTACAGCCCAATAAATTGCTAAAAGTTCTTTATGTATAGTAGGGTAGTTAATTTCTGCTTTATTTAAACTACGACTAGTGAACGCCACTGGTTTATTATTTTTATTTGATAACACTGCTCCTATAGCAAAAGCAGACGCATCTGTTTGCAAAATAAATTCATTTTCATTCGAAAAATCGGGATAATCTAACACCGGATGCTTAATCAGCGAATTTTTAAGACAATTAAAAGCTTTATCACATTCGTCCGTCCACTCAAACCTAGCGTATTTTTTACATAATTTATTTAGAGGAACTGTAATTTCTGAAAAATGTGGTATAAATTTTCGATAATAATTGGCAAAAGCCACGAAGCGTTTAACTTCATCTGCCTTTTTTGGAATAGGATAATCTTTTAAAGCTTTTATTTTATCAGGGTCAGGTGATATTCCTTCAGAACTTATTATATGACCCAAATACAGAATTTCTTTTTTCAAAAAATCGCATTTAGCAGGATTTAATTTTAGGTTTACTTTTCGCAATCTAGAAAAAATATCTATTAGATTTTTATTGTGTTCATTAAGGTTTCTGCCAAATACTATAAGATCATCAAGATCAACAAAGCACTTTTCGTAATTTAAGCCCGCCATCGCTATGGTCATTAACCTTGAAAAGGCACTAGGGCTAATTTTTAACCCCATTGGTAACCTTCGCATTTGCCACTGACCGCGATCTGTAGTGAAAGCTGTGTATTTTCTGCTTTCTTCCTCTAATTCGACCTGATAATAGCCCTGGCTAAGATCTAGATGTGAAAAATAAAGTGCACCTGCTAGGGAGTCTAAAATATCGACTACACTCGCAATCGGAAATTTGATATCTAATATATATGGGTTCAAAAATCTGTAGTCCAATACTAACCTAGCTCTTCCCTCATTCGTATCGCTTTTCTTTGGTACAAGCAACAAAGGTGAAGACCACTCACTCTGCGCACTCTCAATTATTCCATCCTGACACATTTGAGAAATTTGCCTATTTATTTCCTCTTTATGTACTTGAGGTAACCTATATGGCTTTCTATAGACCGGCTGAGTATCTGGTTTAACTTGAATTGACTGTTTATATAAATTAGTAACTGTAAGCTTATCTCCTGGCATATGAAATATATTTGAGAATTTGGCACAAATTTAGATGATTAAGCTTAAGAATTTTAAATAGTTCTTTAACTCGAGTAGCCGAATTGCTTAAACTTTCCGCTTTTGGCGAAAAATTTCTCAAATGTACCTCTGTCTCTCTTGTATTCAAAATTTTAATTGGTACTTTACCATTTATCGGTTGTGCAATTACACCAGCCATGAACACACCCTCACATAATTCACCTTGCATAAGTTCACATTCATCCTCTAATCCTGTAGGAACATACTGTATAATTTCGCACCTAGGGGGAACACTTAATATATTCTCACTATCCGCATTTAATTTTAATGTATTTATTTTATTATACTGATTTAAAATAGTTAAGGTATTTTCTTCGTAATCTAATTTAGCCTTAAAAGTTTTCAAAAAATTTTCTCCAATTATGCCATCACTTTGACATGGTAAATTATTAAAAATATAAAATTTTTGCTTAAATATCGCATTTTCTATACAAAGATCTAAATAAACATATCCCACAGATATTAAATTACCTCCTATGCCTTTAATTTCAATATTTTCTTTGTGTAACTGTATTTTTGAATTTAAACAACTTAATTTAAGGGCACTTAATGATGCACCCGTATCTACCAAAAATTTTAAGCTTTTACCATTGACACAAAAAGAAACAGCATTCGAGTAGTTTTTTGAATAGGTAAAAATATTATTAAACTGTTTATTTTTAGTATTTTTAGGCACGAAAAAATGTTGAATCTTGTATATCAGCTGAGGATTGTTCTGAATTTCCGGTGTGCTCCGCAAAATGCATTCGGTGACCTACTGCCCGAGATCCTCTCCTATTACCGCTCGTAAATGTACGACCACCGTGATTTCTAGAAAACCGCTGATTATTAAAATTACCTTGATTAGTCGAAGCGTTTCGTCGACAATTTGAATTGTTATTTCCTCCGTTATTAAAATTCTGATAATTATTATATCTACCAGAATTTCCTGTTCTATTATTTGGTCTTTTGGAAAAATTTCTAAAATTTCCCCTTCCTCTGTGAGAAAAATTAAAAATGTGTCCTGAATTATTTTGATTACCCAGCTCTTCATCTTGAGCTGCCCTTATTGCGTCCTTTAAGAATTCAAAATTTCTGGAAGATATAATTGTGCCCAGCCTTTGATTTTTAAGTCCGCATGCAAACCTTTTTATTGCAACCTTTTCGTTAATAGGTCTTAGAATATCAAAAGCATTGGCATTTCCGTCTGCTTGCGTAATGGTTAAATTTACAAAAATATCCTCTAACTCTTTACCAAAATCCGTTATACATTTTTCACCCTGTTTAGCAGAGAACAAGCGTGCCTGAAGGGCCGTATCTGATTTTTTAGTTAAGAGATGTTTTTTCATATCTAGAATTAAATTATTTACAGAATTATAAGTCAAACCTAATCGTAATTTGGCGTTGTTAGAAATACGCGTTTTCAAAACAAATTTAATTAAAGAAGGTTGACTATCATTATCAAGCGTTGACGAATAAAAATCTAAAGCCTCTATTAATTTAGAAGTTGTAGATTCTGTATCATCCATGACCGGTAAAAGGTTTGTAGCTATTTTTAGATCAAAAGAAGACATTTTTAATTTATCTTTATTAATATTTTTATTTCCAAACTCTAAAATTTCCTTATAAAGTTTTTTAATTTCTGTTATTATGTTATTTAATTTTACCAAATTTGTTCGAAAATATTTAAATGAATGTAAAATTTCAATAAGTTTGTTAAAAATTTAATTCACTTATTAAACTTGCTAATTGGGTCCATATTTTTGCGATTATAATTATAAAACAATAATATAATATTGTAATAATTAAACTTACATGCCTGCATTATTATTTACATTTTCAGTTACATTAACACATAACAAATTTTCTAACTCCATTTATAATTGTCTTTACTTTTTCTTTCTTCTTTTTTTTTTTTTTTCCTACAAGAAAAATACCGCCCTAAAAAAAAATTTAAGTTTCTTCCATCTTTAAATCATCCTTGGATTTTCGCAGCTCATTTTTATAAATTTCTCTTCTAATTGTCTGCCTTAGTTTCCTTTGAACATGTCTAATGGCCCATACTACTGCAACAATTGCCGTTGCCACAACCAAAATTATAAGCAAAATCTCTGCTAAGCTTAATCCCTTATTTTGGTCAACTATTTCACCCCTTGCATCGCCATTGGAGGCCTGATTAATTACAATCTCTTCTTTGGACTTGGCATTACCCATCTTAATAACTTCACAAAAAAATCGTCAAGTGGCAGGATCGCCATGTAATACTTAGGGTTGAAACAAAGGGTAGCAAAATGAAACTACATGTTCACCTTAACATTACCCAAAGTATATTCTCAATGTTTTTTAAAATGCAATCAAATTGCCATATACGCTCGGGAAGGTGGTTGACCTGCTGACATAGCAAAACAGGTTATTGCGTGGTTGCCCATTATTGCAACAAGTTGAATTTGATACAATACATTTTATATAGGGTGTTTTCTCTATATATTACACTCTTCTTTAACGTTTTTTAGGCTTTAATCTTAAGTTGTGTTAACATTAGTCCTATAAATAAGCGATATATACTCAAACGCACAAGAGATTTGTAAAAATGTGCGGAAGACACAAAACAAATAACAGGAACCATTTTTTATAATTAGTTAGTAATAAATAAATGTTATATTCCGAAATATCCTAGTTTGTATTGAATATTCTATATTCGCAGATAATAACACTACAGCCAATTTGGCCCGCAGCGAAAGGGTTAAGCAACAATAAACACCTGCTTTTTTTATTTGACGGTATGAATCACCATAGACAAAGTAAAAATACGCGTCTTTCATTGTCAATCAAAAACCTGAGTAAAGTGTTTTTAATGGATTCTTCAGACGAAGTATTGCCAGAGTCAGTGTTGGAAGTAGCAAACTTCAATCTGCTACCATCAAATCAAAATCCCATCATACGTATGAGAAAGAATATATTTTCTTTAAAACCTGGTGTCAAACTAAAGGCATCAAAACTTTGAAAGAACCCGTTTTTTGGCATATATGCAATAGTCTTGAACGTGGGCATGCGCAGTTTGACAAAATCGTGCAAGTCTCTTGCAATTGCAAGAGAATTGCAAGAATACGGTTCGGTCTGATTTTTATTGCAAGTTTCGCTGGGTGAAAATTTAGTTATATTTATATCACCAACCAAAATAAAAGTCCCTATAGAAGAATAAATTCTTGACGTACTATATTCTGAGGTTAGAAGTTATACTTCTTAATGGAGCCTACGTGATTTACATAGGCCCCGTTCTTAATAATCACTAATTATTAAGTCCCATATTTGCTCTTTCTTGTTTTAACTATGGTCTAACCTACCATCTTCTTTGCCTTCTTTCCACGTTGTTCGTTTCCAGAAGAGCAGCAGCAGCAGCAATAATTAATGAAACTGAAGCAGTAATTACTTATTTTCGATTGGATTTACATATTTCACGGTCCATTTTAACTTGTATTAATAACACTGGTTAACAAAATTAAACTTTTTTCTTGCCACACGAACTAAATAAGGTACACTATATAAAACTTTTTACGCTCAATTCAAATATGTTTTCAGATTTTTTCCATCACCCATAGTTTTATACTGACAAGGCCTTTAATTTTTGATATATATATATATATATATATATATATATATATATATATATATATATATATATTCATAAATAAGCATACAAGAACGTCAGTTGTACAATAAAAAATTGTCCTCAAAATGTAGTTATGTGGCATTCTCGCTTGTATTTGGCTTCAGGTATATCCCTCTTGAGTGTCCAGCAATAGTCTGCCAACATACTGGGACTCCACTTCCTCTGGTAACGCTTTTCCATAGTAGAGAAATCCTGATGGAATCTTTCTCCATGCTCGTCACTGACTGCCCCAAGATTTTTCGGAAAAAAATCCAAGTGTGAGTGCAAAAAATGGATTTTTAAACTCATGTTACATCCCATTTTTTGATAGCAATTTAAAAGATCATTTACAATTTCCTGATAGTTTTTTGATTTGTAATTTCCCAAAAAATCGGTGCAAATCCTGGTAAACGATAGCCATGCTTTTTTGGCAAATGCATTGAGTTCTGAAATAAATTTGTCATCTTTAAGCAGTTCTCTGATTTGGGGTCCTACAAATATACCCTCTTTGATTTTTGCTTCGCTGATTTTAGGAAACTTATTTCTTAGGTACGCGAATCCATTACCCTCTCTATCCATACCTTTTACGAAATTTTTCATTAAGCCAAGCTTAATATGCAAAGGGGTTAGTAAAATTTTCCTTGGATCTACAAGGGGAGGATTTACAATGTTCTTATTCCCTGGAATCAAAGATGTTCTTTCTAGCCATACTTTCTTTGTGTAATGGTTTTTCTTGTCTCTGCTGTCCCACTCACAAAGGAAACAACAATACTTTGTGTAACCAAGTTGCATTCCAAGTAGAAGCGCTACAACTTTCAAATCACCACATATGGCCCACTTAAAGTCTTTATAATTAATTTTGTCCAACAGAAGCTTCATGTTGTCATATGATTCCTTCATATTGGTAGCATGAGCCAAAGGAACGGACGGAAACCTGTTTCCATTGTGCAGTAGAACCGCCTTCAAGCTGACTTTGGACGAATCGATGAACAATCGCCACTCATCGGTTTTATATTCATGCTCAAGTTCCCGCATTACAGATATAACATCATGACAGAACACTATCCCATCTTCAATGGAAAAGAAGTCACTGAATTGCTGGTGACGACTACGATAAAACGAAACTTAAGTTTCCTTCTGAAGGAGATTCCAATTCTTTAACCTAGAACCTAAAAGTTCGGCTTGCTTCTTAGACAAGTTTAAATCTCGTACAAGATCGTTCAGATCCCCTTGACTTAACAAATGTGGCTTATTTGAAAAATGACCTGGGTCAAATAGCGGATCAGGTTGCAAATTTGTTTCTGCCCTGTTTACTTCTAAAACATCTTCCGACTCATCATCACTCAGGATCATATGCTCCGGAGGCTGTGGTACAGGTAGCTGATCACTGTGAGGTACTGGTCTTATTGCCGATGGTAAGTTTGGATACTTGACAGTGTGTTTGGATTTTGATGTTATTCCAGTTATATTTGTTAAACAGAAATAACAATCCGAGCTATGATCTTTAGGTTCTCGCCAAACTATAGTAATAGCAAATGCCATATGACGAGTTCCTTTTGCCCAGGCTGTGAGAATTTTAACACAAGTAACACAACAAATATGGGGGGCCCCAAGGTTTATCTTGATCTCCTATTTTACAGCCAAAGTACTGTTCGTAGCATCAGAGGTGTAAATGAACGTTTTTGGAATTTAAACGTTAACTCACCGCAGATATAGCAGAAACTGTTTGGGTGATTTACACAATTTCTAAGCATTTTGTGAAAACACCGTATTTTGGTATACACCAAAAATAAAATATAACTGAATAGTTCTAAATTCCGGATTGCACACGAGACACGATAAACGCGCTTGGTAAAGTCTAACAAACGACTAAGCCGTTGGACTGATTGACCGTCATAGGTGTATATATATGTGTGTGGCTACGTGTCGTCGGCAGCAGCGGCGGCATAGACTATATTATATTACCTGTATAATAAAATGTTCTCTTATCTGAACTTTATTATGCTAAATATATAATAAAAACAGGTAATGTACTGCAAAATTAAGTATTTGTGCACTATATTGAGCTGCTACCTGTATTATAATTTAATATACTACCTGTATTATATTTTATACTGGAACATAAAAACTGTGGGTGGTAGAAAAATTCTAAAAATATATTTGGTTTCAGCGCACAAAAAACACCAAAAACAGGTAATTTTTTTTCTGTGGCAAATTTCTTGTTAACCAGTGTAATTTAACTGGCACCACAAGTTTAAGTGAACTGGAAATTCTAAACAATTTTCAATCAAGTAGGCTGAAGTCCGAAAGTAAATTTAATTTGTTAAAACTTGGCTACATATTGCAATTGAAACACAATTACCGCTTGTAAAACAACTTGCAAGAAAGATTGCGCGCAATGTCTTGCAAGTGCAACCTCTTGCTGCAATAGACTTGCAGGTAAGTCTTGCAGCCTGTAAAACGATCTTAAGGCCGTTTTACATGCTGCAATTCTTCTTTGCAATATGCAATAGTCTTGAACAAAAGCATGCGCAGTTTGACAAAAGGTACAAATGTCTTGCCACTGCGCATGCTTTTGTTCAAGACTATTGCAACTTGCAAGAAAGAATTGCAGCATGTAAAACTGCCTTTAAAAAAATCTAGCCTCTGCAATTAATTTACAAAATGCTGCAAACTGAACGTTTACTATTTATGTTGTTAATAATAATTAATTCGTGATTATGTATTTGATATAAATAAACGATTCTTATTAACTCTTGGGTTTTTCCGCACGTTTGTAGAAAAAATTGTGCACCTTACACGTGCGCAAAGTGACTTTTCGCACGCGATTGAATCTTTTCCGCACTTGTTAGGTAACCTACTAACTATTTCTCAATTCCGCCGGTCTGCCTGTTCGCAACATAGCTAAGACACTACTTACCCAAATGACTTCAAGTGTTGGTCAAAAAATAAGAGTCATATGGGGATGACCTGGTAATATTTTGGTGAAAATCCAATATGGCAAAACAAAATGGCGGCCTAGGGAAATGTTAAAAAAAAATTATTACTAAAAAGCTTCTTATCCATTGTATTTCAGATTTTGCACAAAAATCATCTGGTAAAATTTTGGTACGAATCCAAGATGGCGGAACAAATATTTAAAAAATCAGCCTGAAAAATTACTTAATGGACTGATTTCAAATTGTATGCCAAAAATAATTATGTTATACAGATGAACTAGTAAAACTGAGATACTAACTCAAGATGGCGGAACAAAATGGCGCTAAATACAATATAGGTAGTCGTGAAAAAAATCACCTTCTCAGGTTTTACATATCCTCGCGTTTTAGCATCCCGATATGCCAAAGAAGTACGTTTTTTCAATTCCGTAGGTCCATCTGTTGGTTTGTCTGTCTGTCTGCCAGGTCACGCCATAGCTTAAAAACTACTTACCCGATTGACTTCAAATTTTCGTCAAAAATTAAGGGTTATATAAGGAATAATCTGGTAACAAAAACCAAATATGGCAAAACAAAATGGCGACCTAGTGAAATGTTAAAAAGAAATTACTTAAAAACTGCTTATATAATTTATCTCAAATTTTGCACAAAAATCAAGTATTATTTACACATCAAGATGGCCGAACAATTCAAAGAAATCCTCCATATTTCTCTAAGAGACCTGATTGTAAATATTCAAAGAAAAGAATAAACTAGTCTCGGGCGCAGTCAGATACAAAAAATATTTTGCTTTAAAATTGATTTTGTGATACGTGTTTCGACCTTACTGTCATCATCAGACCTTATAGCTATATGGCCACTACACATCAAAACATAAAACAACTAAGTATACAGTACACATATTAGACGAACAGTGGAGTGTTCGTCTAATATGTGTACAGGGTGTCCGGATTTGGTTGCAAAAGCAGGGTATCTCGCTTATTTTTAAAGATAGAACCTTGCGGTTTTCACGAACCTTAGCTAATTTTTTGTGAAACTCATGAAGCCGTATACAAAATTTTCATAGCCTTCTTCGTTTATGAGATACAGGGCGAAATAGAAAATTTTTCATTTTGGGATCCTCCTCGTATCTCGGTTATCCTTTAACTTAACGCAAAGGGAAAAATTGCTACTCATGCAGTTTTTTACGCTGGATCCAGTGGCGTAGTCATATTTTTCATTTGAGTTGTTATTTTTTAGATATGACCCAAAGTTGTGCTTTTTTAAATGGGATACCCCTGTATATTTGTCGAGAAATTGATTTATCGTTATAAAAGCTTCTCAAAAATATATAATAGTATGGGTCTATTTTAATAAACAACAACAAAAATCCTAATTTTTATAATTATCATCCCAAATTTTGCAGTAGGCCATGCAAAACAATGCTGCCTTTTATTTAAAGTCGTTAACAATATCTACATCCTAGCAATAAATCAAAATAAATATGTAACTAAATCTATTTATCAAAATATGTATTGATAATTTCGCACCAAAAAAGTAGCACCTACCTAGATCTATGTAACACAAGAACAAAACAGTAATAAATTATTATGTAACAAGCCTTTCAGCAAAAATCAACTGTCGTATAAGAACTACAGTAATCAAGGAAATCAAAAGAACTGTTCAAACTGATTTCCATTTTGTTCTATGCATGCTTCGCACAATTTTCGTATTCGTTTTAAGGAATTAAGCAAAATAACGGGATGATTTTGTAAATAGCGAAAATTTTCACTTATTGCATTTCCTAAATCTTGGACATTATCATAGTGGTCTTTGTAAATTCTATTTTCCAGATATCCCCACAGAAAGAAATCTAAAATCGACAAATCTGGGGACCTAGGGGGCCATCTTATAGGTCCATTTGTTCCGATCCATTGATTGGTTAAATTATTGTCCAGAAATAATCTCGTCATTCCAGAATTGTGTGCAGGAGCACCGTCCTGTTGAAAATAAATTTTGTTAATTTGCGCTAGAGGAACATCGTCAAGTAATTCAGGTATAGCTGCCTCTAAAATTATCTATATAGCGATCGGCTGTTAGATTTCCCTGAAATATATAAAATTTTATATGTGTTCCTAATATGAAGCAGGACACATTTAGACCAAACCTGCCCTGCTGTCTTCTGGGAAATATTTGGTGTTGATTTTCCTGGGACCAGAATCTACTATTGTGCCTATTGATTATACTAGAATTACTGAAATGTGCTTCGTCTGACCATATAACCTTCCTTTCAAAATCTCTAACCATATCGCATCTTTCTCGAAACCAATTGCAAAAGACTACTCGACGCTCTGCATCCCCTGGCTGTAAGTGCTGCACGAGCCTAAATTTGTATGGGTGGTATTTGTGCTTTTTTAGAATTTCTTGAACTCTAGTTTTTGGAATCCCTATGCTCTTTTCACTGGCCCTACAAGAGTTTGTAGGGTAAGCTTCTGCATTAGCCAAAACCGTAATTTCCTCAATCTCCCGATTTTCTTTATTATATGTTTTCGTACGAGGTTTGATAAATGATCCGTGATTAAGTAAATTCTTTTTTATCCGATGAAAAGTGTATATATTAGGTTGCCTCCTTTCTGGATATCTAAATAAAAATTAAGCAATAGTATTTCAACATACCTAAAAATTAACTATTTACCTGTTAAAATACATCTCAGAAGCCGCTTCAACATTTTCATTACTTAATATAAAACAAGCTAACATATCGTACTTTTCATAACGTTCGTTTGGTTTGGTTTTCTTCCATAATAATACAAATATATTTTTACACAATAAATAAATACAAAAAACTAGCGCTATATTTTATATACGCGTACAAAATTGGGAAATGTCATTTGCTTCCAAGAAAACAAAAGAAAACGGCATCGTTTTGCATGGCCTACTGCAAAATTTGGGATGATAGTTATAAAAATTAGGATTTTTGTTGTTGTTTATTAAAATAGACCCATGCTATTACATATTTTTGAGAAGCTTTTAAAAGGACAAATCAATTTCTGGACAAATATACAGGGTGTTCCATTTAAAAAAACACAACTTTGGGTCATATCTAAAAAATAACAACTCAAATGAAAAATATGACTACGCCACTAGATAGATCCAGCGTAAAAAACTGCATAAGCAGCAATTTTTCCCTTTGCGTTAAGTTAAAGGATAACCGAGATACGAGGGGAGTCCCAAAATGCAAAATTTTCTATTTCGCCCTGTATCTCATAAACGAAGAAGGCTATGGAAATTTTGTTTACGGCTTCATGAGTTTCACAAAAAATTAGCTCAGGTTCGTGAAAACCGCAAGGTTCTATCTTTAAAAATAAGCGAGATACTCGGCTTTTGCAACCAAATCCGGACACCCTGTACTAATATGTGTACTGTATACCTAGTTGTTTTATGTTTTAATTTGTAGTGGCCATCTAGTTATAAGATCTAATGATAACCGTAAGGTCGAAATACGGGTCACAAAATCAATTTTTAAGTAAAAAAATTTTTGAATCTGACTGAGGTCGAGACTAGTTTATTCTTTTCTTTGAATGGTGAAACAAGATGGTGACGTAGTAAAATATTTAAAACTTCAGCCTGAAAAACTACTTAATAGACTGATTTCAAATTGTGTGCCGTGACTAATTGTAGCATACAGAAGAACTAGTAAAACTGTGGGACTAATTCAAGATGATGGAACAAAATGGCGGCTAGATATAATGTTTGTTAAATCACCCCCTCAGGTTTTACATATCTTCACGTTTTAGCGTCCCTAGATGCCAAAAAATATATTTTATCATTTCTGTCGGTCCGTCTGTTTACCAGTTCACGGCATTAGCTTATAAAATGGTAAAGTTGTAGTACAAATTCAATATAACGGAACAAAAAAAATCTTATTTAATTGACTTTAAATTTTGCAGTAAAATTATGATATAGAAAAGCAGAAACTGGTACAATATTGGTAGGAATCCAATACGTTCTAAAGTGCGAGTCACGAAAGAAGGACGGTGCTTAAAATAATGGTTCATAGTCTTAAGCAAGCGGAAATGTAAAATAAATTTTATGTTATTTTATTTGTTGTAATAGTTTGCCGCTTCACCTATAAAGTTCGCCAGCTAAGCGGTACGGAAAATTAATCGAGGATTTTGTAATTGGGATGTGCCTAGAGTCTCCATGCACTTGCAGCTTGACCAAATATTTTTCACTGGCGAGTGAAATATCTATCAACTGTAAGGCAATATAGGCAAGAAGGACGCAATATTTTGTATCTAGACCAAACCTGGGTAGATAATGATATGACAGTGAACAAATGCTGGCAAAGTGAAAGTGTTACAGGTGTTATTCAGGGGAATCCGCTCTAGTAATCGCTTATTATAGTTCATGCTGGTTCAGAAGCCGGATTTGTTCCAGGTGCTGCTTTAGTTTTTCGCTCGGGACTAACAACTGGAGACTATCGTGGACAGATGAATAGAGATAATTTTGAAAAGTGATTGCTCGAGAAGCTTCTAACTAACATTCTTCCCAAATCAGTCGTGGTAATGGATAATGCGTCTTATCATTCTCACGTAGAAGATAAAGTGTCAACTAAATTCTCTACAAAAGCTCATATTATATCGTGGCATAAATCGAATAATCTTGTATGTGATGCAACATGATGAAAATATCAATTATATGAAGTAATATCAGCCAACAAGCCTAGAGAAAAAAAGTATAAAATTGACGGTCTTTTACGTAACCTCGGTCATACACCTTTAAGGCTGCCTCCATACATGTGCGAACTCAACCCTATTGAACTTGCATGGGCAGGAGTAAACACCGGTGAACTTTCAATTAAAGATTTAAATAAAATACCATTAGAAGTGATTGATTTAATATCGGCTGAAAATCGGAAATCGTATGTTAAACATGTTCGATAATGAAGATAAATACTGGGAAGTAGATGGCAAAACTGAAACGGTTATTGATGATTTAGTTATCACACTGGAATCTTCAAGTAGTGACGACGAAACCTCATCATTTTCAGAGGAAGACAACAATTTAGAAGAAATCGAACCATTAGAATCACATCCGTCAACCTCAAAAATGGCTTAGTTTTTTATCATATATTTTGTAAAATTGTTCATAAAGTAGCTGTCAATAAACTGCTTCAAAATAATTAATTTTCTGTCCAATACTGGGTGTCAAAAAATATCTAATATTGCAATTAATATTTGAAAAACTACAGAACTCATATTTTTCCAAAATTAACACATCAATGTAGTTATAGTAGGGGAGCCAGCACTGATTCCAGTGAACAAGATTTATCAAAATTTTAACCTATGCAGTTCGACTTTGGACTATTCGGGTATAACAAAAGTGACCGTTTGTCTCCGTCTGTCATATTACTTTGTACAGGGGGCGTCATTGTGAAGTACTATACAGGGAGTTTCTTAATTGCGTGCTAATGTTAAAGGGAGGTGATTCTTGAACCTTTTTAAGAAAAAAGTTTAATATGAACCTAAAAGTCTTAAGTTTGGAGATATAGGGTTTTAAAAGAATATTTTTTTTAAATCCTAATTCTGATGCTATTATAGATAAATAACAGTGTGAAATTTGATACAAGTCTTTAATACATAAAAGGGCATTTTTTATAAACAATCAATTTTTGAAATTTCTACCAGTGGCGTGCATATGTAATTAACCTGAGTAAATCCGTATGCTCCTTAATGCATAGAAGACGTGTATTAAATTTCATGCAGTTATCTACAATAGCATCAGAATTGGGATGAAAAAAAATGTTTTCTTTTTAAGCTTTACCATCCTGTATCTGAAAAGTTAAGACTTTTAGGACCTAAAAACACCCCCTTTAACATCAGCGCGCAATTAGGAAACGCCCTGTATAGTATTTCACAATGACGGCCCCTGTATAAAGTAATATGACAAACGGAGACAGACGGCCACTTTTGGCATACCCGAGTAGCCTAAAGTCGAACTGCATAAATTAAAATTTTGATAAATCTCGTTCACTGGATCTGATGCTTGCTGCCCTTGTAAAATCTGAACTTGTAAATCGTGTATCACTATACTGGGTGGTGCAATAATAGTGGACGTAGGCACTAGCCCGAGAACCGTTAATGACAGAACTCAAGAAAAAATATATTTATAGGTAAGAAAAATCAAAATTAAATCATTTTAAAATTGGAAAGTTCGTCGTTTTTGCAACACAAAAGAGATATAGAAGTGCGGTACACGAAAGAAAGCAGACAAATGTAGATAAAGGTTCATTAAGCATAGTTACAGCATTTTTTGATTATCCGAAGTGCGTATAGTCAAAAAGGAGTGCCATATTATTTAGAGAACGACGGGACACCACTGGTTTAAAGAGATTTCTTGGCCGACCTTCCTAAACCGATTGACTCCGCCCGGTTTTCTTTCGTGTCCCGCACTATAACAAAATGGCGACGAATGAAAATGTTTTAAAAAACAGTATATATGTGTTACTAAATGACTGCGCATCAAACTAAATTTGGCCACATTTCCCTATTTCTAAAAAAAGTGATAGATTCATAACGAGAGAAGTTTCGAGTAAAGGAAATTTACAGATTTTTTGCATGTTTTTTTACAGTGTCCGAAATTGGTAGGGAATGTGAACATGGAGAACGTTGTAGGCCATTCAGTTGTAAATTCAATCCGATTTGACGACGCACAGTGCTTCGAGTAGTAGAGATTATTGGACAAAAATAATACCACTTACCTCTGGCGGTCATAATACAATTTCTGACAAAATTGTTATTTTTTTACTTAGGCGAAAACATTTTGCACATAATTTTCTAAGTTAATCACATACAGGGTGTCCAGAAAAACTTACAACTAAGATTTGTAACATTGACATAGAGGGTCAAAAAGAAAAATGTGCGTTTATAAGCCATTGTAACTTGTTTTTATTATAAAACACAAAATTAAAATTTAACAAACACTATTTAAACTACACTAACACTTAATTACTAAAATTTTTAAACATAAAATAAATAACAAACGTTAAACTCAGAGCTAATTATTAGTCCGAATCGCTTTCATTGCTTAATATTTCAGAAACATTGAATTCCAAATTTAAATCTTCTGAAACAACTAAATCATTTTTTTTTAGATATTTATTAATTTCATTGTTATATTTGCTAGTTTTCTGTTTCATAACTTTTCGGTTTATTGATAGTAAGGGCTCTGATGTCAGCAATAATATGTTCATCAAATCTTTGTTACAATTAGTTCGTGATGATTTGCGGGTGTGAGATAATCGGTTTTTCCTAACTTCCTTGTGCCTTGCTTCTAAGGCGTCTTCTGACAGTTGTCCAATAGGTAAGTCGAAAGCACTTATTATCTCACACCCATGAATCAAGACTTTGTGGACAGTTGCAGGCATATAATACCAACTGTAAGAATTTATATACAAATTACGAGTTTCCTGTAACAAACTCCGAAACTTTTCTAATTCAACATGGTACCCGCTAGTCAATATCCTAAGTATCAACGAAAACTTAACAATAAGTTCCTTGTCGATACTTGTTATCTCCGAGCTGAGATCGGGATTAAAAAAAAAACGCCTTGCGGTGTTTCCATCATTTGTGGAGCCATATCCCGGTTTTGGCTTATCCACAATCAGTCCCATCTTCGATTTAAATTCTGACTGGATACGTGTTTTATTATTTTCTACTATTTTTTTATTTTCATTTCCTTCAACCCGCCATACTTTTATTGGGAGTCTATACGCAATATGCAAAAGGCACTCAAAAAAACGTATCCAGCAGTGAAGTGTGGATAAGCCAAAACGAAAGTTTTCCCTATTTACAGACCGATTGACAACGTTTTCGTGGTTCATTTGCTTTGGGGTGGCTCCACAAATGATGCACTTGGATGCTGAGTTGGTGCCGGAAAGAATATTAGTTACACTACCGTCCATCATAGTGAAAATTAATTCGAAAGTTATATTATAAGTTTGATTGTGCATATTTATTGTCGATACTTTCAGCAAATTGATATTTTTTATCATTTTTTGCTCTTCCAATCGCACTAACTCAGCATTTTCCTTAGCAAAAATAAACTTTATTGGTCGACAAAACAAGGTCGAGGAACTTGTCATATTTACCCACACATCCTCATTTGTGCAAGTATTAATCAATTTTAATGGCACTAGTGCAATTAGAAAGATATATTCATCCCTATGTTGGTCATTACTGAACTTCTGCTTATATGTGCTATGCCCACTACTGCCATCAAAGCCCCACTTACAAATTAATTTTAATTCTTTCCCACTCGGTACGCTTGAAACATTTAGAATACTTTCTGCGGTTTTATCTAGAAGATCTTGTAAATTTACTTCAGAACTGACTTCATCAGTATTAATTTGAGACGGCAAAAGTGCTTTTTTTGCAATGTTTAAAGCGTACAAACTTGGAAAGCAATCCTTGTGCAAAGCATTAACTACTGACCTTAAAGCTAAGTATTTTCTTTCGGATAAGTCTAGGTCCAAGCACAGGGCTAAAGCATGATGTGATGTCAAAACCTTATCTAAGGAATCTTGATTATTAGAGCTACCAGCAAAATTAGCAGCAAAGTTAAGCTCAGCTTGAGATCTGCTTTGTATTAAATCTAAGACGCGTCTTTTTTTTGTTTTTGTAGAAGCTTCCTCAAAAGGGATGGTGGGTCTTCCTCGAGATTGACTTGATCGTGGTTGCAACGCCAACGGTTGTAATGGTTGCACTTGAGGTCTTTTAAAAGCCACAAAATCTTTTGATGTGGCTACCGGTTTGCTTAGCCAACTTTTGTTGCGCTTTATAAATCTTTCTCGAGTTCTAGAGCTTTCCTGCCACAGTTTAGTCATTTTCATGCAAAAAATTCTACCCATCTTTGAAATTCGTGCCGATAATTCTTCCGAACAATCTGTTAAATCAAGTATTTCACATATTTTGTTAAATGTGTTTTGCTGGCGATGACTATGTGAACTAGTTATCTAAACATCTACCAGATCAGCGTTTTTGATATAAATACACTCTGAAATAAAATATCTGAAATTACCTGTGGTGGCAGGTAGGGGCAGAATATCGATACAAAATCTGAAACCTTATATTTTCTCCTACTTAACTAAAACAGTATCAGAAAGAGATATTTAGAGATATTTTGTAAACCTTTACCAAAGTTTTCAAATATAGTTGTGTTAACAACTAATCTGTTATTGCTAATTGAAATATCAGGTAAAATCGTACATTTGGACTCAACAATTAAATATATAATTAAAATTTAATAAACCTACCTGGAGCTTGACAATCCGTAGCGATTTTCTTTTTAGAGTGAACAGTTTCAACAATAACTCGTTAATGAAAACTCCGTTCTGAACGCAAGCAAATTATTGTTAAACTGACAGCTAGGCGTTGATCGAAATTCATTTGTCTCTACAGTGCTAATCAAGGATGACCTGATTTAAATAAACTTTGTAATGCGTGTTTTGGATACTTATACTTATATTGATGTTATAAAAATATAAATAATTATTACTTTGTTTTGTGATTATTGTCCATTGCTCAAAGCACTGTGCGACGGCTATATCTTTTTTCGTTCTTGAGATATTTTGAAAAAACTAAAAGTTTGCATTTTCGAAGAAGTGCTGTATTTTTTTTATTTCTTAATATTTTCAAAATCTTCGAAAACATTATTGAGACAACTTTTTAAGGGCAATACATTCCTGCATTTAGATTTTGATATCGACGTTTCGGTTTTGAGATACCATCATCAACTTTTTTTCTTATTGGCGGCCATTTTGTATTTTAGCAAATTTAAAAAAAACTTTTAATTTAAAATTATGTATGACACCTATTAAAAAAAATGTATTTATGTCAAATAACGACAAAATTCGTTTTATTGTAGATTCCAGTGTTAAAATAAATTAGTAATGAATAAATACTCACGGTCCCATCTCAAATCTGTAATTAAATTATTGATAGGTCCAGGATATAAGGAATTCTTTAATTCCCACTTAGTGCCCTCATAATAACAATCTTCAAATGTCCGACAGTAGGTTACAGGCTGTTTAGAATAGGATACACCTAAAAACAGAAGAGTACTATTATTATTATTTGAAATCACCCAAAACCCGTAATTTTTTGTACCTCTCAACCAAGAATGGCTCCCGAGCTACAGATAATGCTGTCATGTAACAATTTAACATAGCCATCAACAACTTACCGTCAGCCAATTTTTGAGTAGTACTCCAATGTTTATCATCCAGATCATAAATCGGCGCTATACCTGATGATGTATTTGTAATGCAGGTGTTATCGATAATGGTCAAAAGAGCCGTTTGACCATCAGTTGAGCAAACAAGATAAGACCATATTGATACCAAAATACATAACCTTGAAAAAAATTAATAATATTAATAACTTTTTAAGAACCCTCATTTTGTGAAAAATGCATGAGGTTATTTTATCAATAAACAATTTGTTTTAGTTCATAGACAGACAATAAATGAGGAAAGACATACATTTAATTCCAGATTATTTCTGACGTCAGGGAAATAGACGATTACATATAAGTGTGTTAAAAACTTCTTATTATGTCGTAAGAGCTCGCTTTTGATCCAATGACTCCCCCAACAGTGAGGCTTACGTTGGCCGAAAAAAGTTCTGATAACCGTTTCATAATGTCAAGACTAAGAGAGCCTGCCATTTTAAAGGCCTTCAAGTTATATCTCGCTTTTCTACATGATCAGCCTGCGTCAGTTCATTTTGAAGGATTTACAAATACCAGCACCAGGCTGTTTTTAGCTTTTGAAGACATTCTTATATATGATAAAACCCTGCATAACATTTACTACGACTTCCATGATGCTGATGGATTCAGTACAACAGAAATGGAAGCCGACCTCGCTGCGTACAGATCCTATGTAACTTCGGAGAGAACGATTCGTCTTCAAACGACCAGAGAAAGCCACAAAAACTAATTTTCCAGCAATTCCCTGAAAAAAATTTTTTTATATAACTTGACGTGTCCTGAGTGACTCTGAAACTGATTCTTAAGGATAAGGCAGGGCATCACAAACCCATTGTAGTATGCTCAGCCTATCTTCCCTATGACTCAAGAGAGGACCCAGCTACCAGGGAACTCATTGACTTGATAGGATACTGTAGGGACAACGGGCTTCCTCTTGTTGTTGGATGCGACGCCAACGCACACAATGTTGTGTGGGGCAGCACTGACACCAACTCGAGGGGCGCAAGTCTTTTAGAGTACCTCAGTACAACTGATTTAGAAATTCTAAATCGGGGAAACACTCCAACTTTTGTCATGTCACAAAGGAGGGAGGTTATTGACCTAACTCTGACATCATTTTTGCTGGTTCCGGTTGTTAGGGAATGGAGGGTGTCTGATGAGCCATCTTTATCGGATCATAGACACATCCTCTTTAAGCTAAACCTTGAGCATGACATGGAGCTCAGTAGTTTTCGAAACCCGAGGACAACCAACTGCGCTCACTATATGGAGTCGCTTAAAGTGCGGTTAGATATGCCACTAATGCCATGCTGTAGAGTAAGGCAAGTGGAAAATGTGGCAAACTCTATACAGGAAGCCATAATAGACTCCTATGAGGAGAATTGTGCATTGCGGACCTATCGAGGTACCCAGAAAACACCTTGGCGGAACTTGGATCTTGAAAAGGCTCGTAAAGATACACGCAGGCTCTTTAACAGGGCCATGCGATTGAAATTACCTGCTGACTGGGAAGAACATAGGAATTTTCAACGCAGGTACAAAGAACTGATACGCAGTTCAAAGAGAGGGTCTTGGAGGACCTACTGCGAAAGCTTAGAAGGTCTTCCGGAAGCCGCTAGACTTCAAAGGATTCTCTTAAAAGGTCGAGGACAGAGCGTGGGGGCTCTAAGGCTTCCGACCGGTGGATATACTCCACTGCAGAGGAGGCTCTAGGAATGCTCCTGGAAACTCATTTTCCAGGCTCTCGTCCGGAATCTAATGATGATGTTACTGGGCAGGCTCTCCAAGTATGGGCAGGCTCGGTTGACTAAGGTCGTTACAGTAGACATTATTAAGTGGGCAATATCTTCGTTTTGCCCATTTAAGAGTGCGAGACCAGATGGAATATTCCCGGCGCTTCTTCAGAAGGGTCAGGAACTACTGATCCCACATCTTTTGCGCCTTTTTCGGGCCTGCCTGGCTTTGCGATATATTCCCGAACACTGTCGCATGGTTCGGGTAGCGTTTATTCCTAAACCGGGTCGTAATTGCTACGAAACTGCTAAGGACTAATCAGTCTATCCTCTTTTCTTTTGAAAACCATGGAGAAGATCGTGGATGCTTATATAAGAAACGGCGCAATGGGTAGAAATCCCATGCACCCATTCCAGCACGCTTACAGGACGGCCATGTCGACGGAGACGGCGCTTCATAGTCTAGTCAGTAGACTGGAGGTGGGGGTCTACTCCAAGGAGATGGCTCTGGGTGTGTTCTTGGATATCGAGGGGGCGTTTAACACCACCTTTGACTCCATTAGTGAGGCTGCTGAGAGTTTTGACGTGGATAAGGCTGTAATTACGTGGGTTCGCGTCATGCTTGAAAGTAGAATCATAACATCTTCTCTTGGGAGCGTGACAGTATGCTCGTCCGTGGTCAAATGATGTCCGTAGGGCGGAGTTCTTTCTCCGCTCTTGTGATGTCTGGTTGTGGATGGGCTGCTTCATACTCTCAAGGAGAGCGGAGTTTATGCTCAAAGCTACGCTGATGATCTTGCCATTGTAGTAATAGGCAAGTTCCCAAACACCATTATAAGGCTCATGCAGAGGGCTTTGGCCATGGTGGAAAAGTGGTGCCAAAAACACGGTATGTCTGTTAATCCGGATAAGACCGAAATGGTACCATTTACCCATAAGAGAAAAGTGGACCTTGAGAGGCTCACCCTCTTTGGGAAAGAGTTGAGACCTTCCGGGTCGGTAAAATATCTGGGCGTCTTAATAGACTCCCGACTGACCTGGAGGGATCATATTGAAAAGATCACAAAAAGGACCACAGCGTGTCTATGGGGTTTAAAACCTCGTATTGTGCATTGGCTTTACACGTCAGTGATAAGGCCAATGATCACTTACGGCGCTCTTGTGTGGTGGCCCGCCATTCGCAAGACCACATACAGAAGGATGCTTGACAAGCTCCAGAGACTGGCGTGTCTGGGCATAACTGGAGCCATAAAAACCACACCGACCCGATCTATGGAGGCTATACTGGGACTAAGTCCTCTGCACTTGCTTGTAGAAGAGGAGGCTCGGAAAGCTTCTGTTCGTTTAAACGACTGGGGTCGTTGGATACACAGAGACTGGGCATACGCGAGTTTGGACTGAACTGTTCAGATCAGACCCTCTCCTAGCAAGGAGAGATGCCATTATTCCGGTCTCAATTGCCTCTAAAAGGTTTTGTGTAATTGTTCGCGAGAGAGAGAACAATGGAGGGATTCCTCTCCATCCTTCCTCAAACCGGAGGGCCTTGTCTGGTTTACAGATGGCTCTCTAATGAAGGGAGGGATCTGGGGCGGGAATTTATTGGGAGAGTCCCAGGGCAATAATTAGTCTTGCTCTTGGACGGTATGCGACTGTATATCAGGCTGAGATTACAGCAATCTTGGACTGCGTACAGGAAAACCTTTCCAGAGGATACCACGACAAGCATATCTATATATGTTGTGATAGTCAAGCCGCGATTAAAGCTCTCTCCTCGAACAGAGTCAATTCGCTGCTAACGCTTGAATGCAGGAGAGCCCTAGAGAGGCTGTGTGAGTCCAATAGGGTTAGCCTCATTTGGGTGCCTGGCCATCAGGGCATTGGGGGTAATGAAGGGGCGGATCAGCTGGCTCGGAAAGGTAGCAACACTGCTTTCACTGGGCGGGAACCTGCTCTTGGAATTGCTCCTTCAGCTGTCAAGGCTAGGATTAAAAATCGCACTGTCGAGGAATTCCGTGCTGAATGACACGAGCTAGCAGGACTCAGACAGTCTAAGGTCTTCATATCAGGCCCTTATAGCCGTTCTGAGTCTAAGAGGTTTCTAAACCTAAACAAAAGTCAACTTAGAACTATTACCGGGGTCCTAACTGGACACTGGCTAGTGAAATATTACCTGCATAAGATTGGACTCGACAACGATCCATACTGCAGGTTTTGTGCTGAGGTAGATGAAACTACCGAGCATCTAGTCTGTCGATGTGACGCTTTAGTCAACGCCAGACTGCTTTGCTTGGGTGACACCTATGTGGAACCCGAGCTTGTGGGACGTGCGCGACCTGAAAGGGTCCTTTCCTTTCTAAAAAAGAGTGGGCTTTTGGCCTGACACGCCTACTTGGGAGGATAGCACAATGGGCCCCAGTGAGCCTAAGTGCTGCCCTTGTCGGGCTCCCCATCTATGTCTACGTGTCTACGAGTCTCTAAGAAATAAAACTGATGAGTTGTAACCATTTCTAGAAGAATTGGAGTTTCCCCCAACTTGTTGCAATTACTGAGCGCTGATTGAATCTAAACGAACCCTTTTATATGAAAAGATATTCCACAATAGCTAGATATGACAGAAATAATTCAGCTCATGGAGGAACACTGATTCTTGTTCTAAATAGGGATTTCGTCTCAGTAACTAAATTTGACCATTTGTTAGCCGTTAACTTTTTTGAATTTTCTAGTATATAATCAAAACTTTAATATCTATGTAATCTGTACTTACAGATCACCAAATTCTGATGTACAATATTTTTTTAATTTGCTAAATTTGCTAGAAGGTCTACCAGTAAAAGGCAGAAAAATTGTATGAGGGGAGTATACTACTGTTTGTGCCACCCAGAAATATTTAATTTCTATATTCGACTATTTCGGTCTTGCAATGCGTGTAGACGACGTTGAAGACGACTTCAACTAGAATTTCAAAATATTCTTCTTCTATCATTGATTACGTGGCGTCTGATTTTTCTCCATCAGAAGTTCAATCTCAGGTTTGTAGCACAGGTCTTTCCGATCACGAAGCAATATTTTCCAAATTCAGCATTTTCTCGGTCGCCAATTTTTCAGTATTTCGTAATATTTGCTTAAATACCGATTTAAAACTATCTAACCTAAGCGTCACAAACCGCGGACCACGAAGTTGTTAAAAATATGCGTTCTCTCTATATATAAAAAGAATCACCGACTTCATTCTTATTCTCGACTATATCTCCAATTATAGGAGGATCTACATTAAACCAGGGGCGTGCGGTGAAATTTTAAGAAAGGAGAGCAATTTTTAGAAACTTACCTATTTGTATTGCAATTCGATTCTTCGGTCATTTTTTGCAAATTCGTCAATGACGTCAACATAAAAACGTCGATGCTCCGACATATTTTGGAGAAGTTTATTGTCAATGGACAACAGCGATGTATGCGAAAATCTCTCCTGCCCCGTTGAATTTCTCACGAAATTTTTTATACGTTTAAGTATCGAAAAATTGCGTTCTACTGAAGAACTTGTGGCAGGTATTGTCAATACTAATTCACACAATTTCGACACTTCGGTGTAGGCATCTTCCAGCTCCTTGTCTTTTAAAAATTGCATTAGTTCCTTAGCGTTATTTTTTGCGCTAATGTCATCAGTTTCGTAAATCACTTTTAGTTCAGATCGCAGTAACACTCGGTCGAAGAACTAGCCATAATGAAGAAGAAGAGATTTAAACGCCTCTTCTGGAAAAGTTTCCTTATAAATGCATCAAAATTGCAGAGCTCGAGGAATTTAAAATCATTTCAACCGTTAAATCTGTCGTTGCTGAATTTGATAGATTATTTCATAAAAGAGGCGTCTATATGATGTTTGAACATTTTCCACCTTGTCTGTTCGAAGACGCTTGGCTTGTGGCTCTACATTTAACGTCATCGTTTTCTCCCAAAATAGGTCAAAGTCATCTCTTTTTTGGCTTAACATGGACTTAAAATCATCCACTTTTTTTTTGGCAAAAAGCAATATCATTTGTTTTAGTTTGTAATATATTAAAAACATAGTCCGAGAATGGAAATATTTCTGAAAATATGTTCAACAAATAATTAAAATTAAAATCTCGTTTCAAACAGTCCAAAAATCCCCTCGAACTATTTATTGCTTCTGAGTCCCACGTTTCATTATTTTCTATTATATTCTCAAATAGTTCAATCAGTGA
The DNA here is from genome assembly GCA_030620095.1 of Kuschelorhynchus macadamiae. Taxonomy (NCBI): domain Eukaryota; kingdom Metazoa; phylum Arthropoda; class Insecta; order Coleoptera; family Curculionidae; genus Kuschelorhynchus; species Kuschelorhynchus macadamiae. The sequence continues at coordinate 689,267 of JAUTXW010004963.1, read as the reverse complement.
TTCACGATTTTCAGATACTGTTAACACAAATCTTCCATTATAGTTCCACCTAGTAGGAGCTACTTTGGGCAATCGTTTGTGGACAATGGAGTCCAAAGCTTGTGTACGTTTTGTTGGCTTGAAAAAAAAAAGCAGCCATGCCACTTAAAGTAACGGAAAGTACTTTACACTCTTTAATGTGATTGATGGAATGGGATGAAACTAAATTTAATTTATAAGTAAAACAATGGACAAACACAGCACTTGGGAAAGTTTCTCGAACTTTAGCTTGCAGACCCCCTAATTGTCCTGCCATCACTGCAGCTCCATCACAGCTTTGAGCAACTAATTTTTTCTCTCCATTAATTTCTTTAGTAGCGTTATAAACTACGGTATATAATGCATCTGCTGTAAGATTTTCGGACACATTCTTAAAACCTAAAAATCGCTCTTGAATACTTCCGTCTGTTTTAACGTAGCGTATTACTATAGATAATTGGCTAAAATTAGTGATATCAGTTGTTTCGTCCAGAAGAATAGCAATGACCCGCGCCTCGCCAATCTCCTGCTCAATTCTTTTTAGAATATGGTTGCAACAATAGATCATTCTGGATTCGGTTCGACGTTCCGCGAAAAACGCTAGATTGCTCTAAATGATTTTTAAGCAATCATCATATTTAGCCATTAAACTAAGTAAATCTTGAAAATTTCCTCTATTTGAAGAAACCCTTGTTTTGTCGTGACCTATAAATCCCAATTCGTGCTGTCCGAGAAAACAAACAACGTCGATAAGTCTTCTTAATATTTGCCTATTTTTATCGACTAGTTCATTGTGTTGGCGGTGACTAATTTCCAACTGTTTATTAAGGGCGTGTTCAATTCTGGCTTTGCCGAAGACTTTTTCTTCTAGGACAGCCTGAAGAAATGCGCTTTGGACATAATGTGTCTTTTTACAGCTTTATGGAAATTGTTGAAATCGGAAAAACCAGTTTTATTCCAGAGACCTTTTTCATTTTCAAAAAGTAAACATGGCCAACAAAATAATTTACTTATATTTTCACACTCTGTTAGCCATTTAAATTGTTCGTATTGTTTTTCCGGACAAAAATATCTAATACAGTTTTGTGGTTAAATTTTTCATAGGCGGTTTTGCCCTTCCTTTGGAAATTATTTGAAGCTTATCAGCGAAGTTTAATATTGAAAATCCCTTTATTATTAAGACACACGCCACACATTCACAGACACTCTTCTTACTAAATTCTCCGACATTTTCAACGTTATTACCGACAGCCGAAGTTGACGGTATTTGCATATCCACGTCCGTATTTTTGTCTTTCATATCGCACCATGCACGACGCGACGTACGTATCACACAACACACGGATAGCCGTTCAAATAAAGAACCTACTCCAACGATAGCTTCTATCACCACAAGCACGCGACTGAAATGCAAAAAATTGCAAACAGCCGGTGGAAAGTTCAATGACCTCTGGCTCGATTCACAGGAAATCAAGCATTCAGGACTTGGCTGCAGAGAAGCTAGCGTCCCGCATAGGTTCTATTCGATATTCTATTGTGGCTCGGTCGGAGTCAAGGCCGCATTTATTATGGGCTTGATAATTAAGATAACATTTTAGCATTTTTAATATAAACTAAATTAATGGTTTCCTATTTCGAAAATTACATTTTAGAAGATGTTTTGTAATTTTTTTTTGGGGAAGCACTGCTTCCCTTTCTTCTATAGACTGTACGCCCCTGCCTTGTACATGGTTTTTCTTTGCACTTAGTAATCAAATAGTAAACTGCTTAAAAAATTAGTTGCCACAACAAATTTTTTCGTCATTTTGTAGACAGTATCTTGGAAACGCCTTAGGTTATTTTTAAAAGTTAAAAAGATTTTGTTGGGCCATTACTTGTTTAATTAATAGCCTGGAGTGATCTTTGATAAAAAATTTTTTTGTGTTATACAGGGTATGAAATCATATAATGTAAAAATTAAAAATTTTAACCATCTGCACCTCTTGCAATTGATGTTCTAGAACTTCCATAGTATTCACATTCAGAAGCATTTTTCCATGTCTCGGGCGGTATTTGTCGGTTTTTTATTTTTTGTTTAGAAAAAAAGTGACAGGGTGTTTTCAAAAAGTTTGTATTTTTTAAATTAAAAATATTAAAATTCGGGTTTTTTTTATTTATTCTGAAAATTCCGGGACTTTATATCCTAGTTTCTCTATTCGTTTAGAAGATGTTTTGTAATTTTTTTTTGGGAAGCACTACTTCCCTTGCTTCCATGGACTGCACGCCCCTGTATTAAACTACCAAGTCAGCAAAAAGAAACACTATCAAAAACGTCTAACAAAGTCTAAAAACGTTTCAAAGGAAACCTGGTCCACTATCAAAGACTTCAGAAACAAATCAAACCTTGTGGCTCAGATCTTGCCAAGGCCAAATGACCTAAATGGGTATTTTATTAATGTAAGCAAAAATGTTACTTCTGGTATCTCGCCAAGTTTGGACCCTCTTTCGTTTCTCCCTCGATCGAAAAATGTCGCTGATAGCTTTTTCTTAGGCCCTGCTAACAGGATGGAACTATTGAAAGAAATTAATAACCTCACTAACTCACAGCAAAACTTAGTGTAGCACTGATGGCCTATCAATTCAAATATTCCTGAACCTGCCGCTCCTAGTGATAGAGGCCTTTGCAATACTAATAAATAAATCCTTTATAAAAGGTATATTCCCTGAATGCCTTAAAACAGCTATAATTATTCCTCTTCATAAACGGGACGAAAAAACTAACTTTAGTAATTATCTCCCAATTGCTCTACTACCAGTGCTATCAGAAATCATTGAAAGGTTACTGAAGAATCGTTTTATGCCATTTCTCCTTCAACATCAGATAATATCCTCGGATCAGTTTGGATTTTTACCCAACAAGTGCACTAGTGACGCCATGTTCTCGTTGCTTAGCGACGTCTACTTATCCCTCAATAACATCCCCCCATCGCCTCAGTTTTTTTGCGACTATACAAAAGCCTTTGACTGTGTTAGTCATGAAATTTTGATAAGCAAGTATTTCTTAAAATTGTTTTAAATCTTATCTCGCGAATAGGCAACAAATTATAAGGGCAAATGGTTCTGATTCTGATTGTAAATTGACTGTGGAGTCTCTCAAGGTTCGGTCTTGGGACCAATTCTTTTTTTGTTATACATTAATGATATAACCAGCCTAAAAATTAAGGGAAAAATGTCTCTTTTTGCGGACGACACAAGCATAGCAAGGAGTGATTTTGAAACAACGTCCTTACATTCTAATATTTCCAACGACCTTGTTATGATTAAGGCTTGGTCAGATTCCAATCTGCTTTGCTTCAATATGGATAAAACGGTGGCTTTATCTTATAAGGGGACTTTACAACCACTTCAGCTACTTAACAGCAATATTACATACGTTGAGTCGGTTAAATTCCTGGGTTTGGATATAAATAACAACCTAAACTGGACGTGTCTTCTGCCAGACTTACTTATTTCTCTCTATTCGAATCCCATCTCCGCTGTGGCCTTCCCTTTTGGGGCTGCTGTACCACCGAGCAATTTCATAGTATTTTTAGGTTTCAAAAGAGAGCAATTCGCTATTTGTTTGGTCTAAATAATAGATCTCACTGCCAATAGATATGGGATGGAATCACTGTACCGTAGTGGAGGATCTCAGAAGTGTTTTAACTGTGGTGCTCTGGGTCATAAGCAGAGTGAATGTAAAAAGTCAAAGCAGTGCTCATACTGTGCGGATTCACACGATAGACTACAATGTGACAAGCGGGTTAAAAAGTGTGTCAATTGTTTACACATACATACTATATATAACTCAGAACATAAATATGATCACGACAGTGAAAACGAGATGGAATGTCCTGTACTTGCAAAAAAATACCACCTGGCTAGGGAGAGAATTAACTACAATGCTCCATCCCCCTCTTAGGTAGGAATAAATTAAAAAAAAAAAATCTAACTTATGGATTTATCGTTAGATATTGTTTTTGATGATATTGTAAAAAATTAAAAGAACCCTAGTATAGTTGAACCAATAAGTATTAAGCAGATAGAAATAGAAAATAAAATTGTTAGTATATTGCACCTAAATATAAGAAGCATGAAATAAAATTGTTGATCTATTAACATTTCTAGAAACATATGATCTTAAATTCTGTGATATAATTATTCTTGGAGAATCCTGGAAAGTTGAGAATCCTGATTTTTTTAATATTGACTGACTATTTAACTTATTACAATTTTGGGAATTTCAATAAAAATGATGGAATTTTTGTATATATTAAAATGGATATTAAGGCGAAAATTAATGAAATAAAATTTATAAACTCAGGATTGTCAATGAGCAAAATATCATTTACTATTAACAATGTAATTTATTCAATCAGTACACTTTACAGACCCCCCCTCATCGGATGTAAATCTGTTTTTTGATGACTTTAAACCTTTTAAATGACCATATAGATATATTTATTGGCGACATTAACATACATTTACAAGAGAATTCAAAGATATCAACAGAGTATAATGGCCTTTTGAATCAACATGATTTTTGTCCATATATAACTAAAACAACTAGCGAAACTAACAACACACACATGCATAGATCACATTATTATAAGACGAAAACTAAAGAGCACTTTCTTAAATTATCAATCTTATATTATACACACAGATATAACAGATCACTACCCTATAATGTTGAACATCAATAATACATCTACTCATACAGAACGGAAACTTACACAATATTACAATGTAACCACCATAAACTATACTAAATTGAATAATTTGTTAAGTTTGAAAAATTGGAATACCCTATTTAATGATGATAACCCCGAGTCAGCCACTCATCATTTTAATGATACGTTTCTTAAATATCTTAATCAGTCCAGAACTACTAAAACTTACAATTATAAACATAGAAAATCAAAACCTTGGATTACTGTTGGAATAATTATTTCAATTAAACACAGGGATAAACTTAAAAAACCACAGTAAGGAACTTGAAGATCAATATAAGATATATAGAAATAAACTTAAAAAAATTATAAATCAAACTAAAAATGCTTTCTATAAAAATAAAATTTCTAATAATTTTAATAACACAAGTAAAATATATCAAATTATCAGGGAGGCTACCAATGAAAAAACTACGAAAAGTACATGTAAAACCGAAATAATAGATGATAATGGTGATCTTTTGTTAAATGATAGGGACCTTGCTGATTATTGCAACGACTTTTTTATTAATATCGGAGAAAAAATGTCGAAAAAAATTACTAGACCTGATAATCCTTACAAAGTTAACTTCAGTAATGACAAATCGATGTTTCTCAGACCAGTAGATGAGAATGAACTTATTAAACATATGAATTCTTTAAAAAACGTCAGGGTATTGACGGCATCTCTGCAATAATAATAAAAACAACACACAAACACATACTTAAACCCCTCGCATTTATTTTTAATCTTATTTATAAAGAGGGAATAACACCAACTTTTTTTAAAACCTCTATAGTAATAATAATAATAATAATAAATAGCCTTTATTTAAACAGTGTTAGTAAAATAATATAAACAAACATTGTACTAGGGTGGCGAGATCTAGCATAGCTACTCACCTAACCACCCAATGTAACAATTATTAGAGGTAATGTTAGTAGTTAACAAACACATAAAAATAACCCTAAAAGTAAAATAAAATGAAATAATGAAAAGTTCAAAAATAATTAACAAACAAACAAAAACAAGAAATGTTACCTATACATGAAAGAGAGTGAAGAGAAGAAGTACAAATCCTTTTAATTGACAAAAAAAAAAGAACAAGTAGTTTCAGGTACTATGATTCTAATATAAGGAACAATAGTCACTAATAGCAACCAATAATTATGATGTGCGATCACTGTGTCCAGCCGAGCGTTCGGTCTAGCCAGACACAAAAAAAAAGAGAAAGTAGAAAAGTAAGAATATATTATCGATTTTCCGAATTTAGATGAAACTTAAGTTTTTTCTTAAATGTGTCAACAGCTGAGCAATTTTTTATGTCGGCCGGCAAAGCGTTGAAAAACTTGGCAGCGTTAAAACTAAATGAGCGCTGAAATAAAGAGGTTTTGTGCCGATTATCCGCCTTGTATCCCGATTATGGATATCGGAATGTTTGACAAGCTTCTCGAATAAATATGTAGGTATCTGCAATGTGTTAATTTTGAAAACCAGTGTACATAAATGCAACCGGAATCTTTGATCCAACTTAAGCCAAGCTGAATCAATATAACATGGTTTAATATGCTCGTACTTTCGTAACCCGTAGCAAAATCTCAGACATGCATTCTGCAGTCTTTGCAAACTCGCTTTATCCTCCTGTAACAAAGCAGGCCAGAATAACACATCACAGTATGATAACAGGGATAAAATCAACGAATCACATAACCTTAATTTAACCTCAGTTGATAAGACATTTTTAAATTGATAAAGAGTCCTTAACTTACCATAACTTTTTTGGAGCATGTAGGAAACGTGACACTTGAACCTCAACACACAATCTACATACACTCCTAGGTTCTTACAAGATTCTGAGACCGGTATTCTTACATTATTTATATTAATATTGAAATTCCTCAATATCTCCACATTATTTTTGCCAAATAGAAGAAGCTGAGTTTTATTTTGATTTAGCAAAAGGTTATGGGCGGTGGAGATTTGATATACAGGGTGGCCCATCGAAAACGTACCGCAAGGCATAACGGCCAGGGTATTTTTTTTTCAAAAAATCCAAAAACACGTCAATTTTGTTTGTGAGGGGGACAACTTTTGCCCTTAAAATGATCGCAAAATTTTCAACCCTCTAAGCGGGGGTGTCATCCCCTAAACTTTTTCAAATGGGAAGAGGGGTCAAGTGGTACCGCAATGAAAAGGGCTTTCTATTCTCTATACATTCCCGCTTTGGTTTTAAAAATCGGTCAAGTCATTTAGAAAATATGAAGGATTGAAATTTGAAAAATACATTTTTCAAAAAACGCATAAATTGAATTAAATAAAAAAAAACTTACCGTATTAATGAAGCAAATGCTGAAAATGTTGCCCGTCGACCTCCATACAGTAATACAAATTAGCTTCAAATCGTTCTCGAACATTCTGAAGAACTTGAGGGGTCACTTCGCGACAAACGTCAATAATTCGTGTTCGCAGATCTTCTAATGAGGCAAGTGGAGTGCTATACACTTTACTTTTTATGTGTCCCCATAGAAAAAAGTCTAAAGGAGTCAAGTCGGGTGACCGGGGAGGCCACTCAATGGCACCCCTTCGTCCTATCCACCGCCCGGGAAAGTTAGTGTTTAAATAATTACGCACATTTTGAGAGTAATGTGGAGGTGCACCGTCTTGTTGAAATATCAGTTCCGCTTCAACGTATCCAGGATTATTTTCGATGATGTCAGTTAGGGCTGGGTCGATGGTATTTTCCAGTAAATAAAAAGTACATATCACCTGTTAGAGTTCCAGGAAGAAAAAAAGGACCCACAATAGAATTTCCAAAAATACCAACCCACACGTTCAATTTCTGAGGATGTTGTGTGTGCACCTCGTGAAATTCCCTGGGGTTGTTCTCAGCCCAGTACCGACAGTTATGCCGATTAACTACACCGTTCAAAAAGAAAGTGCACTCATCCGAAAAACACACATTGAATAGAAAATTATTATTATTGGCCACTCGTTCACTAATAGTTTCACAAAATTGCAAGCGGCGATCAAAATCGTCTTCGTTGAGTTCTTGTACCAACTGAATTTTATACGGGTGGAAATGGTGTTTTTTCAATATTCTTTGGACACTTGAACGATTCACGCCGGTCTCATTGGCTAATTTTCTTGTACTCAGCGTACTATCCATGGCAACTTGGCCCAATACAAAGACCTCCATAGCTTCATTTACTACAGGATTTTCCATCTGCCTCTTTTTATTTATAAGGGATCCAGTTTCGCGAAATTTTGCTACTAACTCGCGAACAATTTTGCCGGAAAGGTGTTTTTCAGGATGTCGTTCATTAAATATCTGCGCAACCCGATTGCCACATTCATTATTTTTAAAATAAAGTTCGATTATTTCCACTTTTTCTGCAAGTGAGTACACCATAATTATTGATAAAAAATTTAATGATATTGAGAAATTTAAACGCACAAGTTACAGAACAGCTATCTAGCAACTACCGCACCTGATCGTTGTGGCATGTCAAATCACTAAAATCAGCAGTAAACATCTAAAATAACAGGACAAAAATAGCGAATTGGTCGAAGGAATTTATCCTTATCATTTACTCTGATAATTTGTAAATAAACATTTTAAATTTCAATCCTTCATATTTTCTAAATGACTCGACCGATTTTCAAAACCAAAGCGGGAATGTATAGAGAATAGAAAGCCCTTTTCATTGCGGTACCACTTGACCCCTCTTCCCATTTGAAAAAGTTTGGGGGATGACACCCCCGCTTAGAGGGTTGAAAATTTTGCGATCATTTTAAGGGCAAAAATTGTCCCCCTCACAAACAAAATTGACGTGTTTTTCGATTTTTTGAAAAAAAAATTAACCTGGCCGTTATGCCTTGCGGTACGTTTTCGATGGGCCACCCTGTATAATATGTAGGTCTTGGTTAATATATCTTTCGGCCAATTCAACTTTATCAGGGTTGAAACTATAATATAACTGAGTGTCATCAGCGTATTGATGAGAGTGCATCTTTTGCAAATGACCACTGAAGTCTGAAGTATAAAGAGAAAAGAGTAGAGGACCTAGTATACTGCCCTGAGGAACTCCACAACTAGAACCCAATACATCAGATGAGGTATTGCTAATTATAACTTTCTGAAGCCTTCCTTGTAGGTAGTTTTTTATAAACTCAATAGCAGGCTGGCGTAATCCGTAATATTTCAATTTAGTAACATATTGTGATCAATTGTATCAAATGCCCTACTATAATCAAGGAGCAACAGGCAGGAATTTTTACCTTCGTCAGTGGCACGAAAAATATCATCTGTTACTTTTAGAAGAGCTGTGGTCGTACTATACTTCGAACGAAAGCCAGATTGAGTGGATGGAAGGATATTTTGTTGTAATACATAACTATTTAACTGTTCATGGATTATTTTCTCGAGTATTTTTGAAAAAATAGGTAACAAACTTATAGGTCTAAAGTCAGCAAGAGTAGCGGCATTAGTAATTTTAGCAGTTGGAAGGACATTTGCAATCTTCCATTTACTAGGAAACTTACCAGAAGAGATACACATATTAATAATAAACGATATATGATTCAATAAGTGGGGAACTAATAAAGATATCATTCTGAGATCTACTCCATCTGCACCCCTGGCATTAGAACGCATGTGGGAAATTATTTTTTCAATCTTATCAGAACTAACCGTTGAAAATCTGAAATTGTTGTAAGTATTGTTAAAAAATGAATCTTTTTAATGATATAAGTACGTATTATTATTTGCATGTGATTGAAGTGGGGGAATACTATTAAGAAAATATTTATTAAAATCGTTTGGACTTCCTACTTCTTCAGGCCGACTATCCGGTACTGAGTCAATATTTAACCACTTCAAAGTACGCCAAAAGTTTTTTGGATCGACCCTAAACTGATGATTGAGGTAGGCCTCTTTTTCATTTCTGATGGACATGGTTACAAAATTCCTAATTTGCTTATAATCATTCCAACTTTCCTCGGTTTTAATTTTTTAATACTTAGAATGGGCTTTGTTCCTTAATCGCATCATATGCTTAATATTAGGAGTAATCCAGGGGGCAGGTGCTTTTGTGATACGAGAAGTCTTGACAGGAGCATGTTTATCGAAGAGCTCTATCACTGCCTTGGTAAAAAATTCCACCATTTCGTCGATATCAATTAAAGAATACAAGTAATCCCAGTCAAAACTATACATATCAGCAATAAAAACATCATAAACAAAGTTACTGTAGTCGCGATACGTCTTAAATTTAACAGAAATAGGTGATTTTCCACAATTTATGTTACATTTAACCAGACAGTGGTCTGAAATACCGTCCATTCTAACTACTATTGGATCCTGAACAAGGTTCACTGAAGAAGTAACTATGATATCAAGTAAAGTGGCGGTATTATTTGTAATTCGGGTGGGTTGCGCAATTAATTGATGTAATCCATACTTTTTTAAAAAATTATTTATTTTCCTATAGTCACATCTATAGGTAATGCAAAAGAAATTACAAATTATCGCCCTATAAGTCTAATTAACAATTTTAGCAAAGTTTTAGAAAAAGCATTAAATGAACGTTTGCTAAATGTTTTAAATTCAAGTAACATAATATCTTCAAAACAGTTTGGATTTATGGAGGGCATTGGAACATCAGATGCAATTAACTACCTGGTGTCAGAGGTTACAAATAAAATTAATGATAATAAAAGGACTATTGCCATATTCCTTGACCTTGCAAAAGCATTTGACACGGTCCCACATGATGCCCTTTTAAATACACTTTCGAGCTATGGTATTCGTGGCAATGTGTTTAAAGTATTTCAATCTTATCTAACAAACAGACAGCAGGCACTAAGAATTAATTATGTTGTCAGTGAAACAAATATTGTAAAGATGGGTATTCCACAGGGAACAGTTTTGGGTCTGTTTCTTATATTTATCAACCCTCTACTTAAGCAAATCAATATAGAAGGAACAAAACTGTCGTACGCCGATGACACGGCGCCAATTGTGGCAGGTAATTCATGGAATGAGGCTAGGCATAGTGCTGAGATCGCAATTAAAATTGTTAAGAAATGGTTTGATTCGTTTTTCCTTACACTCAATCTTAGAAAAACTAATTACATTGCTTTTTCACTTACTAATAAAAATATGCCTACATTTGACTCTATGAAAATTGTCTCGAACGAACATAACATAAATGAAGTAGAAAATGCCAAATATTTGGGTATTATTATAGATCGAGATTTGAAATGGAATAAACAAGTAGAAAAAGTTGTAAGTGGAATTAAGGGATTGTTTTATAAATTTTATTTACTTAGGGATTTTTTAAACAGAGGAACTACTCATTTCTGTTTACAAGGCACTGATTGAATATATTATTAGGTATAGTCTTGCTTCATTAAGTATTGCTCAAAACTATATTTTAAAGATAATTTTTAAAAAACCAAGACTTTACCACACATCGCTGCTCTACTCTGCAAATATCCTTAATTTGCGAAGTCTGTATATTTTATCTGTTTGTAAGTTTATGTGTAAAAAGAGTAATCCAGTACAAATATCTCATAAGTATGAAACAAGACTGAATTATTTGGACAAACTAAAACTACCTTCGTGCAATAATACACAGTACTTAAAATCAATTTTGTACTTAGGGCCAAAAATATTTAACTGTCTTCCTTTGAGCATTAGTGAGTTGAATGTCAAAGGTAAACAATCCAATACTAAATGTGCTGCATTTATATTTGCAAATTACAATAATTATTTTGCTAAATTATTTTGAGTTTTATATATATTTTGTATAATGGGACATTTTGTTGGCGCTGTGATGTTTATCTGAAAGATATTTGTTTTGTGAGGTGGAGGAAAGATTAACTATTTTAATGTTAATTACTATAAATTGTTTAATCAAAATTAAAGATCGCGCAATTTTGAGTGCAAATAACAAACTTAGTAATAAGAAATAAATATTAAAAGTGATATAATTATAGAGTGATTTAGTTTAATTATTATTTACAATAACAAAAAAAAGTAGGGACTCAACACCCTGTATCTCGAAAAACAAATATCTGCATACTCATATTTATATGAACTTTTCGTCTTAATTCTTTTTACTCTTTTCTCTCTCGCTTTAAAAGTTGGCGCATGTTTTTTGTATACTACGTTAAAATTATTAAACTGTAAAAAAATAAACAATGAAATTTATATATAAATTAAATTCTTATTTTTAAAAATATTATTTGCCGGGGCCCTGATCAACCGACTTTATTTACTACATCTAAATTAGTTGTGTAGCCTTTGTCCCTACGTTAAAAATGGCCTGTATCTGCATTATTATTCACGTAGGTTATAAAATCTGCTAAATTAATGCATTTTGAAAAAAGGGATTTACTGTTGCTTTGTGTCCCATTAAATTTGAACTATTGCATCACCATTATTATAATTAATTTAAAAAGAAAATCAATTTTAAACAGCTACTGTGTCGGAAAACAACTATCACAGTATTTCATAATACAATGGAAAGCAATATTTTTTTGTTTATCTGTATTAAAATTTTCTTACCTGCTAGTTATCGGCGTCATATTCAAGACACTCAACAAAAAAGTAGAATTTAATTTAGTTTATTTATCACAGACCAGGGCGGTTTATTCGTCATATCTGTTTCCTTTAGTGGTTTCCATTTGCAAATGCTAATGAGATTAAAATGCAATTGCATTTTAATCTCAATATTTGAAAATTTTTCGGTCTTTAAATATTTATGCAGCTTTTCATTTCAAGGTACCAATAAACAAGAAGATATTGAGATGTGGTTTTCAGACATGTTTTGCGAATTCTACTGCATATTATTGATTTTAGGCGTGAAATTTACTTTAAAAAACAATTTGAAAAGTTTTTGAGATATGAATTTAAAATATATATATATATATATATATATATATATATATATATATATATATATATATATATATATATATATATATATATATATATATATATATATATATATATATATATATATATATATATATATATATATATATATATATATATATATATATATATATATATATATATATATATATATATATATATATATATATATATATATATATATATATATATATATATATATACATATTTGCTTTGTGTTCTTTGACCTTTTTTCAATATATATTTATACTAATTTTTCTTGGTTTGAGGTCAATACATTAACAACAAAATTAGTACATATTTTCAAACATATATTTTGTATTTCTAAGGTTCGACCATAGTTTTGGTCTTTTTCAAACCTAAAAATTTGTTTAGCACTATTTTTTTATCAGTTTATAAAATATTGTAAATTTAGGATTTACCATAGAACGTAAAATAGATGAATTAAAAAGTACACATAATCCACATATCTGACATATACTACAAATATATTTAATTTACATTTTAGAACTATTGTGGACGGTTATTACAGACAAATTACAAGCGACTGAGCGACACTGTTACAGTAAAGATATACCGGGTGTCAACGATATCGTTTTACACGATGCCATTCAATTGCTTTTTAGGTTAGGATATTTATATTTGGGTTAACGAAATATGGTATTAAGACACATATTTTTCAGGAAAAAACAATTGAATATTACTGCTAGTTTTTCCGATATCAGAACCAAGTTAAGAATTTCAAATGGAACCCTGTATATTATTTTACATAGTTTGATAGAGCTTAGAATTACCTTTTCAATGACATATCACAAGTTACATTTTTTTTCAAAATGGCGGACCAGGAAGCGCTTTTTCAAAATTCAATAAGGCGGTCGTTTCCCGATACCGATGAAATTTTGTTTAACAATTTATTAAAATATTAAACAAAATGGGGTTTTCAATGGATTTTAATCAAATTTAAAATCAAATTTTTAATTTATCACAAAATGGGATAAGTTTAATTTTTTCTTTAAAATGTGAACTTTTTCTTAAATTTTCTCAAAGATTTTAAATAGAAAGTTGTATTTATTAAATATTAGTATTAAAGTATATCTTATTAGCTACACGAAACCGCATAACAAGCCGTATTTTTACTTTTTGTTTCAGAAAAAATTGACAAAACCTTGCCGATACACATTTTTCCTAATACATAGCATGAAACAAACACACACATATTATTAATCAGAAAATCCTGGAATATTTTTTATTCTTTATTGATAAGTAATTTTGTATTATTTTGACAATTTGTGACTGTTGTCTTATTTTAGGAAAGCGAGAAAAAATCACAAGTAGTATTAATTTTATTTTACCAGTAGATACGGTGCAGTAACATGAAAGATGACTTCACTAAGATAAGTAGGTCTTGGAAACAATTGCATAGGGATGCCATTATAATTTTCATTAGATTTAACCAGAAACGTCAAAAGTACTGTTTTGTATCGACATTTCTGATAACTTTCGTTACATTTTTACACTGAGAAAAACAAAAAACAAAAACAAAACCGCATAACAAACCGTATTTTTGCTTTTTGTTTGAGAAAAAATTGACGAAACTCTGCCGATATACATTTTTCGTAATACGTAACATGAAACACACACACCCACACACACATATTATTAATCAGTAAATTTCGGAATATTTTTTATTGATAAGCAATTTTGTATTATTTTGACATTTTATGATTTTTGCTGTCTTATTTTAGGAAATCGAGAAAAATTCACAAGTAGTATTAATTTTATTTTACCGGTAGGCTTTCGGTTTTTCCGGAAATACCTAGACCTAAGTCAAGAAGTTTAAAAAGAACCCTGTATATTTTTTCACACAGTTTGATAGAACTTAGAATTCCCTTTACATTGACATATCACAAGTTGATTTTTTTTCGAAATGGAGGACCAGGAAGCTTTTGTTCAAAATTCAATATGGCGGTCATTTTCTAACACCGAAGATATTTTTGAATTATAGGTAGAAATAATAAACAAATATGGGGGTTTTTATTGGGTTTAATGCTAATTTAAAATCAAACTTTCACAATTAATACAAAAGTCACTCAATTAAATGTTCTATGCGCTGTCCGCCTTGTTCTTGGCATAGTGTAACTCTCTCAACATTTTCCGCGAGCAGGTTTCGTAAATGCTGTTCTGAGATACTCTCAACGGCTCGTCTTATTCTATTTTCTAACATTTCCAACGATATTACAGGAGTTGCATACACTTTTTCTTTCAGATGACCCCATATAGAAAAATCAAGCGGGGTTAGGTCAGGCGACCTCGCTGGACATCGAATTGGTCCATTGGTTCCCAACCAGTTCTCACCAAATCGTTCATTCAAGTAATTTGCAACAATTCTTGAATTATGAGCAGGGGCGCCATCTTGTTGGTAAACTAAATCATAATTTTGCTGCAAATTATTTATAAAATGTTCAATTTCATTTTCGAGAAAGTCCAAATACATCTCGCCAGTTAAAGGCTGATGGAATAATATTGGACCAATAACGCTTAGTCCTACAACGCCTAACCAAACATTAACTCCAAAACGTTCCTGGAAGGCACCTTCTCTTACTAATCTTTGATTTTCCTTTGCCCAATAACGAAAATTATTTCTATTAAACATCCCTAGATTAGTAAACCTTGATTCGTCCGAAAAAGAATCTTATGATGAAACACAGGACTTATTCTATAATTATCTAAAAACCAATTGCAATAAATAAGTCGTCTTTGGAAGTCATTTTCAAATAGGTGGTGGTGAATTTGATACTTAAACGATTTAAACCCGTGTTTCTTTAAAATTTTTCTGGCGCTTTCATGGGACGTATTGCACTGTTTGCCTAATTCACGAAGGGAAGCTGTACGGTCATACTCGATGTACGCTAAAACGTTTGTTTCCACTTCTTCGCTTTACGAAACCATCATTACCATTAGCATGGACACCACCATTATTTTCATTTTTTAAATGTTGTACTAGCCAAGGATAATATGCATGTGAAGGAGCGTCACGATTCAGAAAGCGTTCCTGGTATAATCTCTCTGTGTCCCTTGAATTTTTGCGACATTCCCCATAAATAAGGAGCATGTCAATTTGATGCTCTCTTGAATAAACCATAATATTTATTTTTAAAACTAACTAGAACCACTTCTCAGTGTAAAAATGTAACGAAAGTTATCAGAAATGTCGATACAAAACAGTACTTTTGACGTTTCTGGTTAAATCTAATGAAAATTATAATGGCATCCCTATGCAATTGTTTCCAAAGCCTACTTATCTTAGTTAAGTCATCTTTCATGTTACTGCACCGTATCTACCGGTAAAATAAAATTAATACTACTTGTGATTTTTTCTCGCTTTCCTAAAATAAGACAACAGTCACAAAATGTCAAAATAATACAAAATTACTTATCAATAAACAATAAAAAATATTCCAGGATTTTCTGATTAATAATATGTGTGTGTTTGTTTCATGTTATGTATTAGGAAAAATGTATATCGGCAAGGTTTTGTCAATTTTTTCTGAAACAAAAAGCAAAAATACGGCTTGTTATGCGGTTTCGTGTAGCTAATAAGATATACTTTAATACTAATATTTAATAAATACAACTTTCTATTTAAAATCTTTGAGAAAATTTAAGAAAAAGTTCACATTTTAGAGAAAAAATTAAACTTATACTTATTTTAAATTTGATTAAAATCTATTGAAAACCCGATTTTGTTTAATATTTTAATAATTTGTTAAACAAAAATTTCATCGGTATCGGGAAACGACCGCCATATTGAATTTTGAAAAAGCGCTTCCTGGTCCGCCATTTTGAAAAAAAATATAACGTGTGATATGTCATTGAAAAGGTAATTCTAAGCTCTATCAAACTATGTAAAATAATATACAGGGTTCCATTTGAAATTCTTAACTTGGTTCTGATATCGGAAAAACTGGCAGTAATATTCAATTGTTTTTTCATGAAAAATATGTGTCTTAATACCATATTTCGTTAACCCAAATAAAAAAATCCTAACCTAAAAAGCAATTGAATGGCATCGTGTAAAACGATATCGTTGACACCCGGTATACAATTTATTTAGGTTGTTTATGTCTTTTTTGTCATTTATGGCGTTTTTGTTTTTTTGAATTTCAGCCATCTCAAAAAATTCTCTTTTTTTCAACTGAGGTTCGGATTTTAATACTTTCACTTGTTCGTAGTTGAAAGTATGTTTTTGGGACATCTAATGGTGTGTTAATGCGGTGCTGTTCTTTTTATCATACTTGTGACTTTTCAGTCTATTTTCTAAGTATTGGCTTGTTTGTCCAATATAAACACCGTTACAATTATTGCAAGGGATCTGATAAACTATATTGCTTTTTTTATTAATTGGCGTTTTCGATTTTAAGTTACTGAAGTTCTTTGATAATAAGTTATAGGCTTTGTGACTTGTCGTGATGTTATATTTTTTAAAAAGGTTTTGAAATTGCTGAGATAAACCATTTATGAAAGGCAGAGAAATGTATTTTGTTTTAGGCAAATTTGATGTAATAATGGCATTTTCAGAATTGTAATATTTATGTATTCTGCTTTTGAATAATTTATTTACTAATTTTTTAAAGTAGTGATTTAGATTTAATGCTGCTTTAGCCTTTTTAATTGCTCGTTCTCTGAATTCAGAGTCGGACAGCTTAATTGCCCGATCTGCCAGACCAATAATTACAGATTTTTTTTGAGACATTGGGTGGCAAGAGCTGAAATTTAGGTATCGAGAGGACCAAATTTGTTTTGTGTACCATTCCGTTTTAATTTTATTTCCTATATAATGTAGTATTAGGTCTAAAAAATACATAAAGAAAATATCCCATTATGGCCAATTGTCTGATGCATTCAATCCCAATTTACACCACTATCAAATTTTCTAAAAAAAATCTTAAAAAATATGGTACATAAAAATAATTACTATATCAAGGACTCCTATCAATTTAAAGAAAAATTAAAACATTTAGAAATTCCGGAAAATTACCAACTGATATTGCTTGATGTTGTTTCCCTGTATACCAGCGTTCCAATCTCATTGGCTACCAGAATAATTAAAAAGAAATGGTCTGAAATAAAAAAATACACAGATATTCCTCAAGATGAATTTCTTAAAGCAGTAGAATTAACACTAAATTCTACATTTTTTATATACGAAGATCAGTTATATAAACAAATAGAAGGTTGTGCTATGGGAGCATCTATATCAAGCGTCGTTGCCCAAATAGTCATGGAAGATTTAGAGGAGACTAAGAGTTCTAAGTAATGTGGAATTTAATATACCATTTTTTTATGGTTATGTCGATGATTGTATTACTGCAATCCCATCTGGCCAAACAGAAATTATTTTAAAGCAATTTAAATCAATACCATAAAAGACTACAATTTACAATTGAAAGCGAAGAGAACAACAAAATCAATTTTTTAGACCTAACATTACATCATATAGGAAATAAAATTAAAATGGAATGGTACACAAAACAAACTTGGTCCTCTCGATACCTAAATTTCAGCTCTTGCCACCCAATGTCTCAAAAAAAATCTGTAATTATTGGTCTGGCAGATCGGGCAATTAAGCTGTCCGACTCTGAATTCAGAGAACGAGCAATTAAAAAGGCTAAAGCAGCATTAAATAAATTATTCAAAAGCAGAATACATAAATATTACAATTCTGAAAATGCCATTATTACATCAAATTTGCCTAAAACAAAATACATTTCTCTGCCTTTCATAAATGGTTTATTCCAGCAATTTCAAAACCTTTTTAAAAAATATAACATCACGACAAGTCACAAAGCCTATAACTTATTATCAAAGAACTTCAGTAACTTAAAATCGAAAACGCCAATTAATAAAAAAAGCAATATAGTCTATCAGATCCCTTGCAATAATTGTAACGGTGTTTATATTGGACAAACAAGCCAATACTTAGAAATTAGACCGAAAAGTCACAAGTATGATAAAAAGAACAGAACCGCATTAACATTGAGAGGCTGAAATTCAAACAACCTAAATAAATTGTATATATCTTTACTGTAACAGTGTCGCTCAGTCCCTTATAATTTGTCTGTAATAAACGTCCACAATAGTTTTAAAATGTAAATAAAATATTTGTAGTATATGTCAGATATGTGGATTATGTGTACTTTTTAATTCAACTATTTTACCTTCTATAGTAAGTCCTAAATTTTTAATATTTTATAAAGTGATAAAAAAATAGCGCTAAACAAATTTTTAGGTTTGAAAAAGACCAAAACTATGGTCGAAACGTCACCTTAGAAATACAAAATATATGTTTGAAAATATGTACTAATTTTGTTGTTAATGTATTGACCTCAAACCAAGAAAAGTTAGGGTAAATATATATATATATATATATATATATATATATATATATATATATTCAAACATTTTTATTGGGCGGCATTTTGTCCCATCATATTGGATTCCTGTTAATATTTTACCAGTTTTTACCACCTGATTAATATTTGATGTATGTGCAAAAATTGAGATAAATTGGATAAATAGTTTTTTAATAATAATATTTTTAATATCTCACTTGGATTACCGTTTTATTTCGCCATATTGGATTTTTACCAAAATCAGATCATCCCCATATGACCCTTAATTTTTGACCAAAATTGTGCTGATTCAGCAGATAACATATATCAACAAACTACATCATACATATACTTAACTAATTGATACAGGGTGTCTGGAAATTGCGTCGCCAAATTTCAGAGGGTGATTCTACATAAAAAATATGAAAAAAAGTTAATATGCATCTGTGTCCGCACGTGACGTGTACTTTTTTGACATTTTAATAGAATATTAGGATTTTCTACTATTTTTGTATAAAAAAGGTGCTTTTGGTAAATGGTAGAAAAGTTAACGGTTTTCGAAAAAAATATTTTTATGTCGATCGAAATATTTTTTTTGGTCTATTTTTGCCTTGAATATTGTTAACAATATTCCATGACACATGTTTTTTCAAAGACTGATACTCTTCCCGAATCGCTGTCACATGTGTATGGTTTTTCAACCAGTTAAACCTTCCAAGTTCCTCTAATTCATTATATAATCCCTGTGAAAAGGTAATTTTTTGTTATTTAACCTCGTATTTCCTTATCAGAGTTAAAATAGTATAAATTTGCAACACTACAAAGCCGAATATTGCAGAAGAAATAGACATCTGTATCGGTTGTATTAAGAACAATAAACAAGTTGTCCAAAATGGTCAAGACGGAGGTCAAAGTTATTGATTTTTACTGATCATTTCCGGTCCATCAGTTACTACGTAATCTAACAACGAAGAAGAGGTGAATTTAGGACCAGTGCGCACCCTTGTAGTAGTACGTACTAATGAGGATAGCTGAGAAGATTCAAAAAGGTCAGACAGCATCTTGTAACTCATGCTCAAACCACCCCCATCAACATTCAAATCTCCACACAATTTTATAAAGCTAGAATTAGATGTTACCTGGGTTAATGTTTCATTCAAACTATTAAGGGAGAACCGCACGCAAAAAGTAAAAAACCAGCCACAAGGTCTAATCAAGTTCAAAATAAGATGAAAAGGTACCTACGTATTAGAAAAAAACTTCCTGCACGTTCGACTTCAAAAAAATGTATTATGTATAGGCAATTTAAATTACATTTCGGTTAAAAATGGATTCAAAACGGTTCACGCGCTGCAGAAATGCAAAGACACCAAATTTTGCAGTTACGTAGAGAAAGTATCAATGCAAGGCGGTAAAGAGCCATTTTGTGGATAAAAAAATTATATGCTACGACATTTGGGTCAAAAAGTGGTTAAAAAATGGTCCAGAAAGGACAAATCTACTTCTGTTTTATAATTCTAGTTTTGATTTTTTCATAAAAAATCAATTTTAGCGCCCAACAATACATGTTTCCTTAATTACATCACATTAAAGCTAATAAATATCTCTTACAGCTTTTACATAATATTGCAGCGGCGGAAGGCTTGCAAATGATCCATAATACTGCGTGCAGTTCCCCCTTAAAAAATTAGATAAAATCCGCGTTGGGCGGTCTATATAAATTAATAATGCCAATTCCATTGTCCAGTTTAATACATAAGCATTCTAGAATTGTTTCGGCAGAAAGGTTACTTATTATTAAAAAAATTAACTGCTAGAAACTAAATATTTTTTTAAGTATATGACTGGGCTTGATCACTCCTGGAAAACTGGCTAAGAATTCTATAGTTATTAATATAAATTTCATTCGATTTATCCTTAGTTAAATAAAATGTCCGGTAAAAATTGTTGACAAAACAAATCTAACAATGTAACTTTATTCGACAAACACTTATTTTAAAATCAAAAACATTTCCCTCGTCAATTCTCGATTGTTCTAAATATACATGAGAATTTTCCTCTAGATTTGGGACAGACGTGGATATAAAAAAAGAGTTTTTATCCAGAGGTTTTGATCCCTTATAACTATCAATAGACACATTATCAATAACATGAGAAAGAGTATCACTAACATCTTTAATAGAAGTATTTTATCAGTTTGTTTTAAAACTGTGAAAATAGTTTTTTTTAGAAATATTTATAATAAACAGCAAAAGTTGTGGTACGAGCAGGGATCGAACCCGCACCTTTAGTTCTCTAGGCCATGGCTCTAACCAATTGCGCTATCGTACCACTGACTATTCGTTAGAACTTGTACATATTCAAACCAACATGCGGTGTAAAAATTCCCAAAACTAAAAATAAAATATATATTCTAGGAGATAATTTGGCTAAAAACTTCAGACAAATATTGGACAAGGACCTAAACGCAGATTTTAATATTTCATCAGTGGTTAAGCAAAATGTTCTGCTGGATGATGTGGTGGCTAGTATTGCAGACTTAACTAAAATTTTACGAGCAGAGATTGGGTGATTGTTATGGGTGGATTCAAAAATGTTGTGAAGGGAATCAGAGTGGAAGAAAAAACACTGCAAAATCTAAAAAGTACTTGTAAATATACCAACTTGGTTATTTTTTCGGTGCCGTTGTAGTCAAATTGTAATCTATTAAATAATTTTATTACCGAACATAATAAAATGATGTTCCAAAAGATATGCTATTGTAAAAAATCTGGGTACTATTTGCATTTTAATGCCTTAATTGATTCTTCATATTTTGTTTTCAATAGCAGCCTACAAATTAAATATAGTGGTAAATATATAATAGCACTAGCACTGCAGAAATTAATTAATAACATTTCAATACATAATATACATTACACTAGAGAAATTAATATTGTTTTGGATGATACAGTTAAACAGATGAATATTGTTAATGACCAGGGAAACAGTAATTTTTTATAAACAACTCAATAGTTCTAATGAATTCTCAAAGTCTTTTGTCAAGATTTGATGAAATATATAATTTCATATTAAAGTGTAATCCGCTCATAATTTGCCTAACAGAAACAAGACTGACAGAAGACATTGAGGAT
Source organism: Kuschelorhynchus macadamiae (assembly GCA_030620095.1). Taxonomy (NCBI): domain Eukaryota; kingdom Metazoa; phylum Arthropoda; class Insecta; order Coleoptera; family Curculionidae; genus Kuschelorhynchus; species Kuschelorhynchus macadamiae. The sequence continues at coordinate 667,053 of JAUTXW010004963.1, read as the reverse complement.
TTTGAAATTGACATTACAGTGTACCAAATTGTAAGGGTTGATAGTAAGAATCGACACACAGGTGGCGTTGTAGTTTATATAAAAGATTGTATTACCATTTTAAATGTTGACAGATTTTAGTTTCAAAAAAATTATTGGTTTGTTGTAATAAAAGTAGCTCACATGGGACAATATTACATTTTGGGAAATTTGTATCATTCTCCCAATGAACAATGGTGTGAAAGTCTGCTTGATTGTAGTTACCCTATTATAATAATGGGTGATTTTAACATTAACTGGTTGGCATAAACTACATACTCAAATAAACTAAAAGAAATTGTAAATGATACTGGTTTACAGCAACTGGTTGAGACAGTAACACATCCTAATGACCAGGGTGGAAGCATAGTTGATTTAATATTGACTAACAAATTGAATCTTTTGGAATGTAAGGTGTTGGAAACCCCTCAAATAAGTGATCATTTTATTGTAAGTATAAATATTCAGATAAAAAGGGTTAGGAAGGATAATTTAACTATTCAAACAAGAGGTAGGATAGACTATGATGTGTTAAATAATAGATTATCACACATAAAATGGGACTATAGAGTTAGGGATTTAAATATTAAATATTATATATTTTATAATAATATTAAAGGTGCATTAGAAGATATAGCTCCCCGACTTGAAAAAGTAATAAAACCAAAGTTTAAAGAATGGTATAACGACAGAGTTGAAAAAGCAATTGAGGATAGGGACAATAGTTATAAAAAATTAAAAATAAATAAATCGGCAGATAATAGATTGAATTACAAACAATGTAGAAATAAGGTGGTGTCAGTTATCAGAGAGGAAAGAAAAAAATATTATCAAAACAAAATAGATTTATCAAAAAATAATGCTAAGCAAATGTGGCAAACATTAAGCCGATTAATTTCTGCAACTAATAAAAAAACTATTACTAAACTGGAAATCAACAATAGCGTTTTGATTAATTCAAAAGAAATTGCAGATAATTTGAATATTTATTTTGTGGAAAGTATTAATAATATAATACATGGTATTGACAAAACGAATATAGGACCAGAAACGACACCAAGTATAAATAATTCCAGTCTGCAAGACCATTTTGATTCATTTTGCTTAATTGATAACATAGAGCTAAGGGAAACTGTATTTTCATTGCCCAACAAAGGACATCCAGATGAACTAACACCTGAATTTTTAAAAAATATCTACCGAAATATAAAAGGGCCACTTCTGAACATCATAAATACTTCTTTAGAAACTGGACAGATTCCACACTTATTGAAGTTATCTACAGTAATCCCAATTCCAAAAATAAAAGGTACTATTAGGGCTGATCAGTTCAGACCCATTAATATGCTGGTTACAATTGAGAAAATTTTAGAAAAAATTGTATATAAACAATTAATGAAATTTATTACTGCAAATAATGTTCTGATGGTAAATCGATCTGGTTTTCGAAAGAATCACAGCTGTGAAACGGCTATTCAGAATGTTCTTTATGAATGGAAGAATCTCTTGGATGATAATTATGCAATAAGAGTAGTGTTCCTTGATTTACAACGGGCCTTTGAAACTATAGATAGGGATATACTGGTAAGCAAACTGAAGGGAATTGGTATAAGTAATACTGCTCTTGATTGGTTTGTAGATTATTTGAAGAATAGAAAGCAGGTTACCAAAATTAATAACAAAATTTCCACAGAAGTGTTTAACATTAACGGTGTTCCACAAGGAAGTACATTAGGTCCGATGTTATTTTTAATTTATATTAATGACATAAACCAGGTAATAAAAAATTGTTCTTTACACTTGTTTGCAGATGACACATTGCTGTGTTTTAATTCAAAGGATTTAACCCACTTAACTTCCACAATAAATTTAGAATTAAGTCATCTCTATAAATGGTTTAATAAAAAATTACTAAAATTAAATATACAAAAATCGAAATGTATGCTTATAAGAAGTAATAAAGTTCAAAATGAATTCATATCAAGTAATTTAAATATAATAGTAGGCAGTGATAATTTAGAAGTAGTAGAAAATATTAAATATCTTGGTTTTATAATTGATAAACATCTTAGTTTTAAAGAACATATATTGTATATAATTGGAAATATAACCAAAAACGTTAATTTCTTGTCACGAGTTTCACCATATCTTACTCGCTGGTCCAAGACTACTGTCTTTAACACATTAATCCTTCCACATTTGGTCTTTAGCTCCTCAATACTCTATTTTACTAACAAAAATGAGCTAAACAGGATGCAAAAACTTCAAAACAGATGTATGAGATTAATTTTGGGGGAAAAAAGAGAAAAACCTATAAGAAATATGCTAACGGCATTAGATTGACTCTCTATAGAATCATTTTTGAAATATCAAGTACTAATCCTTATTTATAAAATTAAAAATGGACTAACTCCTAACTATCTGACAGAAAAACTTGTCACGAACGAGTCTATACATACCTATCCAACAAGAAATAACAAAAATTTTTATGTGTATACGAAAAATAAGAGGAGTACTGAGAAAGTACTTAACCATAGAGGTTTGATTGAATTTAACTCCTTGCCACAGATAATTAAAGATAGTCCAAAATTGGATTTATTTAAGAAACTCTTAAAAAGACATCTAATGGGAGAGTGATACATACTATATTCTAATAAATAATTGTACATAAAGTGATTTGTAAAAATTTTATTTTATTTATATATTTGAGTGTTTGTTTTGATTAAGATAAATTTTATTTTACTTTTTATGTATTAGCTAAATGCTAAATAAAGGAATTATTATATAACCCAAATTTGGGTTATATTTATATAATAGCGATGTCAGATTTGACGTCAAGTCAAAAACGCCGCGCCATAAGGTTAGAGTATTTGGCAGGATCAATAATGGTTATGATACTGGTGGGTTTGAATATGTACAAGTTCTAACGAATTGCTTATCAGTGGTACGATAGCGCAATTACTTAGAGAAATGGACTAGTGATCCAGAGGTGCGGGTTCGATCCCCGCTCGTGTATAACTTTGGCTATTGATTGGAAACTAACAACTTTGTTAAAACCAGTTTTATAAGATTCTGAATCAAAACTCGTTATCTTTGGTCCCAGTTCATCAAATAAAGTTTTATTCAGATTTGAATTGAACGCTTCAATTAAGCAGTTAAAGTGCCGTTATTGAAATGTTTCAGATAGGTTATGCACTTCCTGGGTAGTGGTTGGTTCATGTATGATCAGATGGCCAACCTCCCACCGATAATTATTTATTCCAAAAAATAAATGAAAGTATTATGATTGCTTATTTTTTACGTCTCTGTTAAGTAATAATAGGTAATTGATTAAACAGAAAATCGAGCACTTTAGTTTTTCTGGCCAGTCGTAAAAACTAATTACACTGGCCGAAAAAAAAAATTTTTGTTGTAACAAATCAGAATAGCATAATCTAATAGGATGGACCTATCCAAATACGAAAATGACAAATAGAAAGTAGCACGTAGGGTTTTCTTATTAGAGTTGTAGAACCATATCGAATATACTTAATATCTATAGGAAAAATGATTTTAGAAAATTCTTAACTCTGTTTATTGACTATGTTTACAGTTTTCACCTATTAAACATACCATACATCTAAGAGAAAAGCAAACGAGAAAAATATTAACTTAAAACACTAATTAAACTTTATTTTTTCCGTTTATGGGGTGTCCTATCTTCTCTCTTCAAAAACCAACAGTAGTCACCCATCATGGCTGGATCCCATCGTCCTTGGTACCGAATTTCCATTTTTCTGATATCTTGTTGAAATCTTTCACCTTGCTCGTCACTTAGAGCTCCCAAATTTTTAGAAAAAAATGACAGATGGGAATGGAGAAGAGTTCATTAAGAAGGAAGGAATAAGAGTTCATTAACTAATTGTTCATATTTTTCATCCATATTGTTGCCTAAAAATCCTCTTACTACATTAACAAGTGAATTCCATGCTCTGAGTTCCTGCCTGGTAAGTTTTCCATAAAATTGACATCGTCCAGCAATTTTCTGATTTGTGGCTCAATAAAAATGCCTTCTTTTAATTTGGCATCACTTAACTGGGGAAAGACTTGTCTTAGGTATTTAAATCCATCACCATCTTTATTCAAAGCCTTCACGAAGTTTTTCATCAGCCCAAGTTTAACGTGAAGAGGAGGCAAAAGGACATTTTTGGGATCAACAAGAGGTATAAATTTAACATTTTGAGATCCCGGTTGAAATTCGCTTCTTTCTGGCCAAATTTTTGTTACATAATGCTGATTTATTGCACGACTGTCCCATAAACAAAGAAAACAGCAATATTTTGTGAATCACCCCTGAAGTTTCACTAAAATCACTAAAACTTTTAAGTCCCCACATATCTGCCATTTATACTTATTGTAGTTTATTTTAACCAAAATCGTGCGCATATTTTCATAATTTTTTTTCATTGTAACTGAATGGGCAACTGATATATTGGGTTTTAAATTTCTATGAATGAGCGCCACTCACGGAGAGAATGTTCAATATCAAGTTCCTGCATTAAACTGTCTATATCAGTACACGCGCACAACGAATTTTCCATACTGTAGAATTCAGAAAACATAGTATTTCTTTTTCTGAAATTCGTAATTTTTGTTTCTTTGGTCAATAGATTCCATCTCTTAAGACGAGAACCCAGAAGTTCTGACTGTTGCTTGGATAACCCCAAATCAGGTACTAAATCATTTAATTCACTTTGAACAATCAAACGTGGCTCGCCGGAACTGGGACCTGTGGTAAAAGTGGGATCGGTGCACTGTTCTTCTGAGCTGCCTGATGATGCGTTATCTCCATTATCTCCCAAATCAATAGCTTGCCAATCGCAAGACGCAATCGGCACTGGCAAATTTGCATTATGATGAACAGGTCGTATGGCAAATTGCAAATCTGGATATTCTATATTGTGCTTTCCTTCTTTGGAATAACCCTCAATTTTTGTCAGGAGAAAATAACAATCGTCAGAATGATTGGTGGGTTCTCGCCATACCACTGGAACTGCAAACGGCATACTTTTTCTCTTTCCCTTCATCCATTGCACCAATCATACACTACAGCTAATACAGCACACATGGGGAGCAACTTCGGCGCGTTTGACTCGACATTCTCGTCTTTACATACTTATCGATACACAGAGAACTACTCAATTCGAAATTCAACAGAAGACTGATGTTTAACGTTTATTTTATGTCTAAATGTCTAGGTAATTTTTCCGTTGTAAAATGGACCCATCTCAGCCGCCCCACATTAAAATTGTTTAGCTGCCAATATAAAAGGTTCTAATTAGGTTATTAAAAATGGTACGTATTAGGGCTTTCCGAATTTTTTTTTTATTATTGGGAGTGTATTTCCATTGTGAAAATAATGAGTTGGCCGGTATTAGAAAAATCTAGTCGGCCAGTGTTATTGTTGGGTTAAGTCTTTGGCGCTGTTTATGGGTACCCTGAAATGAATATCTTTGTACATATTTTTAAAGAATATCTATATTCATACACTCAGATTAAAATGCCAAACCATATAATATGCATATAATTATTTTAATTGCAAACAAAAACCATTAAAGGAAACAAAAGTGACGAATAAACCGCCTGTGATAAATAAATCAAAATATTTCTATTTTATTGTTATGTGTCTTGAATATGATGGCGAATATTAGCAGGTAAGAAAAATACACATATTAACAAGAAACGTTAATTTACATTATAGCGAGAAAATATCGTGACCGTTGTTTTTTGACACAGTAACTTTTGCAAAATATTTTTTTAAATTTATTGTTTATATGTTGCTATGATACTCCGGGTATCCTGTAAGAATATGCATGCTCTCGGAAGCATATAGGAGAGATCAAATAACCTTAATTTATCATAGAAGAAATCGTTTTTTTCTATGATAAACGATTTACCTTTTCGACTCTCACAATATATAATTTAATGAAATTTTAATATTGTATGTAGACCGTGAAGATTCATAAAAGCCCAGTACAGCAGATGTTTTACATTGATAAGGGAAGTCAAGAACGGACTTACCACCACAGTTGTTGAGTTGTTGGGTCAACATTTTCGCAGCTGAAAACTGATTTTTAATTCGCTCGTAAATGGAAAGTATTGTAATCGTAAAAAATTGATCTTCTCATTTCAGGGTCCCTAGACGCCGAAAAATACTTTTTGTGTGTCTATTGCCAAATAAACAACCAAATGTGTGAAATCTGTCCTAGAATTTCAAGAATTTTAATACCTTTTTACCTTCATTTTGCAATATGAAAATTTGTGATATTAGGAAGTTGCCTCTTAACGTTTGGGGCAATAATAAATACCAGTATCGTTTAATCAATCCTTTCAAGATAGTTCAGTGAAACTTTCCAAGTCACTAGCAGATAAAACCAGACCAGATGCCAAAACTCCCGTATCGGCTGTGGTGGATGCGATGGCGAACAAAGTAGTGGGGAGCCGAGCGGCAGGCCGCTTGGCTAGTACGGGGACTTTATGTATCGACTTACCGGAGTTGTATTAATCCGTATAGAATTCAATATGGTTAGGAGCGGTGTCCTTTGATATATTGTTTAACCACTTAACACGCGTAATGCGGCACTAAACTTATATCTATCGATACGGGTCTGTAGTCCCGAACTGTAGCACTAAGTAAACGAAGTATTATATAACTAAGATCACTATAACCGTAGTATAGTTCTTACTGTCTTGTGTTCACTTCACGCACACGAATAGAAGTCTTTATTAGAGGTTTATACGTTTAAAGTTTAAGAAGTAACTAAATACACAATATTCCCTCACCCCAAATAAACAATTTTGAAAACAATTGTTTAAAAGTAAAGCGAAATTTTAAAGTACAAATTAACTAATTAATTGTCCCCCCTCTTTAGGCTTATATTCTAACCTTGAAGGTGGTCCACATTGCCTCTGCGGCTTCCGCAAAGCAATTGGCAATGAAAGTCTTTTTTCTTGCTTAATAGTTGGAGAACTACCATTTTGCGTACTCGTAAAAGGAGTTTGTGTATCCAATAGTAATTCAAGTTCAATTTCATTCTGTGTATCTTCTTGCCCTTTATACTGTTTTATTTGATTAGAATGTCTTTTTAGTTTTTTATTATTAATTTGAACCATCCACACTTGAGTGCCTATTTGTTCAATTATTGTTCCTTTTTCCCAAGAATGATTATTTATGTTTTTGTACATTTTTATCCATACTTTTTCGCCAATTTGGAATTTGCTTGCAGAAAAATTTTTTGGTTTAGAATTTAAATTTGGTCGTACTAAGTCTAAAGTTGTACGAATCTGTCTTCCCAAAAATTGTTCACTTGGTGAAGCATTAATGGTAGGATGGGTGGTGCTTCTGTACTTGAACAGATAATTTTTTATGTGTTGTGGTACAAGATTTTCTGATACTGTCAAACATATTTTCTTTATAGCTGACTTGAACGACTGTACATAGCGCTCAGCTTGGTCATTAGAAGATGGATGATAGATAGGTGTAGTAATATGATTTATGCCGTAATGGTTACAAAATTCTTGAAAAACGCCAGAAGTGAAAGCTGTACCATTGTCTGACACAATTTCATGTACTAATCTATAGCTGATAAATAAATCTTTTAGAATGTTTATAGTAGTTTCGGAGCTGGTATTTTTGGTAGGTATGATTTCTAACCATTTAGAGTAAGTATCTACAATGATAAGAAACATAGAGTTCTTAAACGGTCCTGCGTAGTCTATGTGAATCCTATATCATGGTTTCGAAGCAGTAGGCCAGTTACTTATAGGTACTCTAGCAGGATTTTTATTTATAGAAGCACATGCAGTACAATTGTAAGAAATTGTTTCTATGTCGGAGTCTAAGAAAGGCCACCACAGGTATCTACGTGCATCAGCTTTCATACGTACAATCCCTGCGTGCGTTGAATGTAGATCTTTAAGAATTTTTGAACGCAAATTTTTCGGAATAATCGTTCTGACTCCCCATAAAATACAGTCATTTTGTATTGACGTTCAGTAAAATATGGTTTTATGTCATTATAGTGACAAGTTTTAGGCCAACCATTTAAAATAAAAAATTTAATCTTTTGTAGTATAGGATCTGTGGAAGTTTCTCTTATTATGTCATCGCATTTTACTGGAATATTTTTCTATAATATTTGAAATTACATAATCAAAATTATACCCAATTTTATCAAAACGGTCATCTGGTCCCATGGGTAATCTAGACAATCTGTCAGCTTGTCCAAACTTTGAAGTTGGGATATAGTTCATATCGAACGAATAACTCATAAGTAGTATTGCCCAACGCTGTAGTCTATTAGCTGTAGTAGTTGAGACACCTTTCTTGGAACCAAAAATAGAAAGTAATGGCCTATGATCTGTAAGTAGCTGAAAATGTCTGCCCCATAAATATTGGTGAAATTTTCGAATTCCGAAGACGATTGCTAGTCCTTAACGCTCTATCTGAAAATATCGCTGTTCTTCAGGTTTTAGTGTTTTGGACGCATGCGCAATTGGTTTCTCAGAACCATCAGGGTAGCGGTGGTAAATAACAGCACCGACTCCTATAGAAGAAGCATCAGCGGCCAAAATTAAGGGTAGATTAGGGTCATAATGAGCAAGAAATTTTGAAGAGGCTAACTCTTTTTGGATTGTCAGAAATGCTTGATCACATTCATCAGACCACTGCCAAGAAACATTTTTCCGTCGAAGTTTATTAAGAGGGTAACATAAATCTGCTAATTTAGGTATAAACTTGGAGTAATAATTAATCATGCCTAAATATGACTGTAGTTTTTCTAAATTAGTAGGCCTTGGCAATTTTAATATGGCTTCAACCTTTTTTGGTGATTTGTGAAGACCCCCTGAAGAAATAATAAATCCTAAATATTCAACATTTGGTTGCAAAAATTTGCGTTTTTCTAATTTAAGACCAAAATCTTGTATTCTCTGAAATATTCTTTCTAAATTTTGTAAATGTTGTTTTTCATTTTCTCCCGTAATAATAACATCGTCCAAATATGACGCAGTGTCTGGAAGTCCAACTAACATTTGATTCATTAAATTTTGGTATATACCAGGTGCAGAAGCAATTCCATATGGAAGTCTTTGAAAGCTGAATAGTCCTTTATGTGTACTAATCACACAAAAGTCTTTACTAGAGGAATCCAATTCAATTTGAAGATAAGCTTCGAAGAAATCAATAACTGTAAACATTTTTCCTCCATTCAGGTTTGCAAAAATTTCTTCCGGACGCGGAAGGTGACATTGATGGTTATTTAAACTACTGTTGAGTCCTGTTTTAAAATCAGCGCACAAGCGAATTTGTCCTCCTTTCTTTAGTACAGGAACAACTGGAGCTGCCCATTGTGAATATGATACAGGTTTCAAAACTCCCTTTTGTATCATTGTATTAATTTCCTCTTCTATTTTATCTCTAACAGAAAACGGTAAAGGACGTGCTCGACAAAAAATTGGTTTTGCATCAGATTTAAGCTCTAAATGTGCCTTGAATTTGGTGCAATGGCCTAATTGTTTGTCAAATATATCCGGATATGCAGAAATAATTTTCTCTAGATTTGGATTTCTTATTGAAGAATTCATAGAAATCTTAGGAGTGGAAGTAGTAGTTACAGAAAATATGTATAAGTTTCCTAACTCATTTATTGAATAAGTAAGATTTAACTCTGAAATCCAATCTCTCCCTAAGTTTAAGAAGTAACTAAATACACAATAGTTATAAAGTTTTACGGCCGTCTCGGTAATATGTCTTTCAATCCAATTACCGTGTAGTACGAGTGTTTTTGTCAGAGTTTGGATGTTTTTAATTTGTTTTTATTTGTAATTATGTGGGAACGTAAAACAAATTATTTAATCGTGTGGACAATATCCTTATACTTTTTATTTATTTATTTTTATTTATTGGTGTACAACAAAGATATAAACAGGTGTGAACCCAAAAGAGTATCCACAAATATTATAAATTAAAAAAAAAATTATAAAAATGTAAAAAACTAAAATCTAAATTATATAATAAATATATATAAATAGGCTAGATTACTGAATATTTTTTCGTAATATTATTTTGACAGATATTAATGGCATGGAGAAAAAGTCTATGTTATGGTAAGCATTACAACTTCCCGCTATCCTACATAACGGGGAGTTCTGAGAACAGTTTGTCCTTCTAAAAGGAACGTGAAATAATTGCATTTCCCTAAGGTTAGCCTGTGGAACATTTATACCTATCATTGACAAAAGATGTTGGTTACTGATGAGATTATTGATTACTTTATACAAAGATAATATGTATATGAAACAGGGGTATCTGTAATTGGCTTTAAATGATATAAATTTGAGAAATCGGTTTTGTATATTTTCTATACGATCAGCATAGACAGCATATCTTGGATTCCATATCAAAATGCCAAAATTCAGTTTACTGACAACGAAAGAGTTATATATACAAATGATTGATTTGACATTCGTGAACATGGAGCATTTTCGCATAACGTATCCTAACATCCTGGAGGCTTGATTTACGATTGAGTCAATACGTCTATCAAAGATAACTTTTGAATCTATGATTACTCCCAAGTCTCGCACATGGGTCACTTTCGGAAGAGTATTAGTGCCTATTTTACATTCAAAGATATATTCGCGTTTATTCCCAGAGAAAGTGATAGTGGAACACTTGATTAAGTTAGGAAAAAGACTATTTTCGTTGCAAAATTCAGTCACTCTTTTCAGATCACATTAAATTTTTTCACAATTCTGAATACTAAGAACTTTTCTGAAAAAATTTAGGTCATCCGTATACAGAAGAAAATCACAATGAAGAAAGCACGACTTAATGTTATTTAAGTATATTATAAAAAATAGAGGTCCGAGGTGTGATCCCTGGGGAACACCTGAAGTTGGCCTAGATTGTTCGGAGAGGAAACCTTGAAGGAAAATATGCTGTGACATATCCTTGATATAGGACTCTATCCATTTCAGGAAGGTACCACCCACACCGATCTCAGCAAGACGAGTCAGTAGGATAGTATGACTTATCTTGTCGAATGCCTTGCTAAAATCGATGTAAACAGACTTCATAAACAGACCTAAGTCTGTTTATGAAGGTATTCGGTAAATACGAACAGATGTGTTTCAAGTAAGGGTCCTCGAAAAAAAACCGTGTTGTTCTGAACTTATAATATTTTTAATTAGATTGAAGATATATTCGTAGACCAGCTTTTCAAAAAGCTTTGCGGATACCGATAATTTGCTTATTGGGTGGTAATTTTTTACGTTGTTTTGACCGCCTTAGAATATAGGGACAAGCATGGCAGACTTCTATCCATTTGGAAACTCCAGTTTCTAAGGAACGATTATAGAGTAGTGTAAGCGGCACAGAAATTGTTAATGCTGTTTTCTTGGCAAAAAGTGGGGATATCTTGTCTGGGCCTGCACCTTTTTTGATATCGAAACCCAGAAGTCCACGTAGTACTTCTGACAGACTATACACAATAGAATGAAGCCATACATTTTTTGATGAGGGAATGATAGAGGATTGATTAAACGTATACCTTTCTGGCTCGAAAACACTTAAAAAGTAAGAATTAAATGGTTTACTAATGTCACTCTCCACTCTCAGCGACCGTGTCATCCCACCGGATTTCGTTGGGTATTTTACTGACACTTTTTGTTTTTTTATCGATGCATAATTCCAAAATCTGTTGGCATTAGTGGTTAAATCATTTTGCACAGAAAGAATATGACTACTAAAATCTGAGTCAATGAAATGAAAAGATTATAATCATTTGGGTTTTTATATTTGCGCCATCTTTTATGCATTTTTTTTTGTTTGATTGTTCTAATTGTGTTAGACCTATAAAGCGTCGGAACATATTTGTTTTTGCTGTAGGTTGGCACATATTGGTGAATAATATTATTGATTATAGAGTAAAATCTATCCAACGAACAGCTGGGTGATTTATGCTCAAATTCGGTATGCAAATAATACTCCTCCGCCTCCTGATTTTTTACTACCCGTGCTTTCGCTGTCTCTAGGAAAAATTGAATACTGATTTAAGTCCACAATTTCATGGTCTAAAACTGAATTGTTCAACCATGATTCCATAACACATACCATGTCCGGATAGTTTACAGATGCATATTGTTTAAAAGTGCATAATTTAGTTCTCAAACCTCGAACGTTTTGATATATAACACTAAGAAACATGAAAATAATAGAGAAAGATTTTTAATCTTACCCCGGATCGGTAGCCTACAGTTTATCTACAGAAGATCTTCAGTATTCACAATATGAATAATCTTTGTTTTTTCAGCCTTACGAACCAACACATTTACCATTTTGTATCCAGACGTTTGACTGGAGAAAAAATATAACTTTTTTCTTGAGCTTTCTGACGTGCTTGCTTTAAAAGCATTTTAGCCTGAGGAGGTGGATATTCATTAATAAAAAATCTCTCAGACAGGGCAGGAATTTTAAAACCCTGTTGATTTCCAGGCATCTTTTTAGCTGCTTTAGCAGCCATCAAAAATCCGTCCCTCTGAAGTTTGGAGATAAATTTTATTATAATGTGTGTCAATCATGTTTGTTTGAATATTAAATTTAAGAAATTCGCTGATGTCAGTGACCACTGAAATGAGGTTTTCGTTGGGCTTTTCGTCGCGTAAATAGAAGAGCTATTTTAATACGTTCCCCTGTCGGCGACCAGCTAGAATAGGGTTTTAAGGCCGTAAACGAATAAAAACCCTACTTGAATATTGCACTGGATCGTGCCGTATTGGAGTAGGATTGTTCATCTTTTACGCAGTCTAAACAATTTGAAATAGTACTTCAATACAGCACGTGTTCTTTTGCGTATACAAAAACAATAATTATTGCACTTGAATTATTTATTTTTTGAAAAGTTACAATTGGATATTGTAGACTTATTTAATGTTTTTTTGGCACACTGTAAATTATTTTCAATATTATGGGGTCGCTTTTTGACACATTGAGTTTCTATTTTCGAAGGACGTCCAGCTTGAATTCTTCCTCCTGAAATACCTCTAGCTTTTCTGCGTGAAATGGATGTTGGCTGTACTTTGATCTTCCTTGATCTCCTACCGGCCGTTTTGAGTGTAACAAATGACATAATTTGTGATGGGGCCTGTAAAGATTCTAGTACTGCAGCAAACTTCTGTAAATAAAACCATTCTATATAGTAATTGATAAATAATCAGGTAAAGTTCCTACCTGTAACTGTGGTATATTGCTCGTATTTACGTCAATTTGTAGAACTTGACCAATATGTGCAAACTGATCATTTATTTTGTAGATTATGTTGTTGTAATTTTCAATACCTATTTAATCAATAGGCATGTTAAATTGTGATGGTTCTCTTAACGACTCCACTTGCTCAGATGTAGCTTGATCAGATGTGTGTTCACTTGATGATCCTTCCTGTTCGGGTGCATTAATGTCTTGAAAGAACGATAGTGGAACTTCTTTTCCTAGAGCTAGATATGCAAGCTGCCGGCGATCATTTTCAGATAGTAGTAAAGAAGATTTAAACATAACACCGTACTTCTTTTCAACTGCTAGTAGGTGTTTGCAAAAGCGACCACCACTGCCGCTTGGATAAGTGCAAAATCCAATTTCACTGTCAACTGAGTAGTACTCCGATGTTAGTTCGCTTTGGACATTAAATGTTTTTTCATCCACCTGTATAACTTCTGTAATATTTTTTGATCTTTCAAAACATTTTTGATAATCTAGTGTCATTTTTCGGGATCTTTAATTAGCAAAATATCAATCGTTTTCGGTGATATATTTCAAATGTCTTAAGCACAAAATCTGCCAAAGCACACATATTAAAGGCTTTACACCTCTGCAGAACGATATCTTTGAAGATACGTATAGAAGCCTCGCAATAATTATTTGTATTGTGTTCTATGTTTATCGTAAGTCGACGAAAAGCTAACGCCCATTCTTCACGTCTATCCCACAGGTCTTTTAAATGCTTCATAACTTTTGGGTTGCTATTTACTGCATCATGATCTTCCATCTTTTTAAAACAATCGTTAGCGTTTTCTTCGGTAATGGAAAACAAAATATCGCGAAACATATTCATAATTAATTTACGATTTTCTTTGGGAACATTGTTCTCTTTTAACCAGAGCCAACGCCATAGTACCTGAGTTACATGAAAAATACATAATAATAAAATACTGTTCGGAAATACTACTCTAAGAGCATTGCTGCTGAATCATCAGTCATTATAACTGCAGGTAAAAATAATACTTTAGTATTTTTTTCCAAGCTCATTCTGACTTGTGTGAAAGGCTACTGCAACTAGCGACGAACAAAGAAAAAGGACACACTTGTAATGCTCTGGTCACATGAAGAGCTGGAATCTATAAATAAAATTTCATTCGCAAAACCAGCCAAAAATATTCTTTTCATGATAGGTGTCATAATAACGACAATAGTAGGATTCTCCTTTATATATATTTCTCCTTCCGAAAGTTCTGCCTGCTTTTTCTTTAAAATTTCAGTCGCGCTACTCACATCTCTTTCACCATATCGTCCATTTCGCCATTTTTCATACAAATAGTTAACCTGTGAATCTGTTGGGTTTTTTTGAGCATTCGCCAAGCATTCAACAACACCCGCATCATCATTTTGAGCCAAGTCCATTTCGTGGAATGTTTTGGCTGCAGCAGGGCTCATTCCTGATTCAAAATATGATACAAACAAAGCCTTTACATCGTTATTGCAACGTAAAAGGTTGTAAGCCTGAGCAACGTGCAACCTGTGAGTGTGTAGATAATTTATGTCTATTAGAACGTGTAACCCTTCTCAAAGTAATTTAGATTTCTTCAGAGTGTGATGCGTTTGTTTCAAAAATTTGACAGTTGCAGTTACGCTTCTCGCCTTTCTTTTTATATTTTACCTTATTTTTTAATGAAAGGTGACATAAATACCGTTTACGAAATTGGAGGATTGTATAAATTTATCACATTTTTCATCATAAGTTTCGCCATTTAACTTGCATTGAAAAGACAAAGTGTAGTTTTCACCTGCTTGACCGTTCAGTTTCACGATTCGATAGTCTGTTAATATTGCACTAAGTAATGTTCTAATGTTGTCTTCCATTTTAGCAGTACACTTTTATTCACAAACGACCGAACCTTGCCGCCACGTGTTGATATAAATATAACCTCTCCTACTCGCAAGGAAACACGCGTTGTACTAAAGTAGCAATTTCAGAATTTATGCCGGCGTGTTAAATAAACAATCCTACTCCAATATGGCACCATCCGGCGCAATATTCAAGTAGGTTTTCTGCAAGTTTACTGGCTAAAAACCCTATTCCATCTGGTCACTGGCGGAGGGACGTATTGACATAGCCTTTCTATATACGCGTCCGGGTCAGTGCTAGACTTAGTACGGGCATGCGCGCCATGGACACGGCAAATTGAACACAGCCAGCGGGTCCCAGGTAGACTATTAATCATAGCCACCTGAGTTTTAGAAACATCGGAGCACAAACTATTAGAGTGATAAGAGCACGCACAAATACCACACTGAAGGCCAGGAGATTTTTTTGTAATTGCCTTGGTACAGATTTTGCAAACAGTCATTGTATTCCCACAAAACTTGGTTTAGTGGGATACACAAAAAGAAATTATATTTTTCTCACGATAAACCACAATATTTCACTACTTTAACTAGAGTGAAAAACGACGATGTGAATAATCTTGAATCTGGTATGATATTTACGTATAGAGACGTTTTACTTTGCCAGAGAGAAAATTCATGGTTGTGTGTCTACTTGTTATGTTTTAACGAAGTTAGTGGAGAAAGTACTTTATACAGGTGCCCAAAAAATCGTCAAAAGTAAGTATATCTAAATGCATATCTTACAGCATAAGACTTGTTTAGAATTGTTTTTTAATTTTATAAATATATTTAACCAAGTAATCTTGATATGTTGTTAATAAGTCCTAACAAATATTTTAGAGCGAGCAATAGCCTGTCTTGAGGCTGCTAGAAGAACAGATCTTCTAGAAAAGAACTATAATCATTTTGATAGAAAATTTTTTTCTACGACTTCAACAAGCATCCAATCGCAAAAATCGTTATATTATCAGGTTAGAAAAAAATATGTATAAAATAAAATATTACTTCCACATCTCCAAAAGATGAGGAAGTAAACGGCGAAAAAAATTCTTTCTGTCTGTTAGTTTACGCGATAAATTTCCAAAGAATTGATCCATCGTGTTGAAAGTTACGGTACACAAGGAAAATGGTTCGGATTGTTTTTGGACAAAATCGGCTGAAAGGAACGAGTTGAAACGGAGGGTTAATCAGTAAAAAATATTTTTTTGTAAATGACCATGTATTATGTCCTTTCATGGTTCTTTGGTAATATAGATTTGAATAATAAGCCCTCTGTCCATAGTAAAAGGTTAGGGAAAAAAGAAAAAAGAGGATGAAAATTAAGAAGTTGAAATATCGGGTAATATATCGTTTTATGGGTTCCTGGATATACAGATGCCAAATTAAGAATGTATTTGAAATTTAATAGTAACTTTAAGAATGTTGAGGGGTAGAAAGGGAGGGTTAAAATTTACCCTTTCCTAAAAGAATGCATTGTAGGCACAAACTAGGACGTTTTTCCGATTTTATTATGGAAGTTATTTCACTGTTGTTTCAACTCTTATCTCTTTTACGAAGGCCTTTCAACAAAGACTAGGACTGATTTTTTTACGGCTCAGTGCAACGAGTTACATACCGCCAAAAATCAGAAAATATCATCCAAGTAGGCTTCTTTCATTTTGCGAAATGTCAGTTGTCATAAATTATTTGTTGAGAGTTGAGATATTGTTACCGCGCCTCTAAGAATCGTGATAGATGAATTGAAAAAACAAAGATATGCGATCAAATTTTGTGTTCGTCTCGGAAAATCAACAACGGAAACTTTTTCGATGATTAATACGGCTTTTGGGGAATTGTCTATGGCAAGATCTGCTTGTCTTCGATTGCGTAAAGAGTTTAGTAATGGCAGGGAAAGTTGTGAAGTGCAAGGCGGTCCAGGTCCTCCTATTGTGGCACTAACTGAACCATCAATACCGGAGAAGTAATTATTCGCACAGATTCACGATCCCACAACTCTCAAATATTCTTAAAATATCTGTTGGAACTGCGTTTACTCTTTTACACAAGCATTTAAACATGCCTAGAGTTTGTGCTCGCTGGATTCCGCGTATACTGACACCAGATCTGATCTGATTTTTAAGATTTGTATTAGTAATGTCATAAACACTGGCTCATAATTTAGACAGTTTTTTAATCCTATCTATCTATCCATATGTATTTTTGCATTTATAACTGTAATTTTCAGTTTATTTGCCTAGAATAATATTGCGTCAATAATAAATTATTTGTTTCAGTTACCAATAAACGACATATTTATTATAAAACGAGTGTTATATAACTACATTGGTGCGGGCAATTTTCTAACATACGTTACAATAGCTATAAGGACATAATGGTGCAGACCACTTAAACCAGATGCGTCAAGGTCATTCAAACTAAACGTTAAATTTGACACTATTTCGCATCTGGTCTGATTTTATCTGGGCTATAAGCATCTACTTCGATAATTAATTTTAATTAAAAACTTATGTGAACTTGTTTTACTGTAACGAAATGAGCATACATCTAATTTGTTGTCAGTATCGGATTCAGTTTTAGAAGACCTTCTCACGTGGGGGCTACATGACCTAGGCTGCCATTTGAAAAAAGAAAGTTGGGGTAACTACAATTTAAGGGCTTGCAGGGAGGGGGCTGAAACAATTTCACTTGTTCCAGCGTTTTTGTGAAAAATGACTCATACAGAAGATGTGAGTTTTGCACGTTTCTTTTGAACAACCCTGTATATTCCAATTGACAAAATTGGTCAATCTCAGACCTCTTCGGAATGATTCATAATGATAGTAGGTTGTGGTGTAAGTTGGAACATTGAACAGTAATGCAAATATGTTGAGAACTCTAAAAGATATGAATTTAAGCAATCCTATATAGACAATGAACCCTGCTTAGATATTGTATAAAGTTACCAAATTTGTATTTGATTGAATTTATTATTAGCTAGGATTTTTGAAAAGCCTTGGGTTTTTAAGTTGTGCATCAGTAATTTTGTATTTAATTGATATAGTCGTTTATTTTTAGGATCGTCGTAACACTTTTGCAGTTTTGTTTCTTCGTCTTTATTTTTGCAGGTAAGTTCTGTCATATTGTTTAGCTGTTAGATTGTACAGGGTTTTCGGTTATATTTTGAACGGGGTTTACACGCTTTATTCTTAGAGGTAGAAACAAATGTTAAATTCAAAAGTTGTTGGGTTCTGTCTGAACCGCCAGAATTTGCTAACCAGATTAATAAATGACAATTGCAAATTAAAAAATTGAGCATCGACTTTTTATTTCTTGACTGAGGTTTAAAATTGTTATTTTAAATTCTGATTTCAAAAATATATACTTTGTCTATATTCAGACTAACGGTTATCGCATAAATTTGATCTAAAAAAAATCAAGTGCTCTGGCTCCATAACAAATTTAACATAGGCGGCTTTGATTTCATTTGTTTTTATTTTAACATGGTCATTATGTCACTGGTTTTGGGCACCTGATTGACGTGGATAAATTTTTACATGATGCACAAGTGGCCACTACATAATATTTCAAATATAGTTTGTTGCCAATTTTAATCTATAAAGCCTATACGTCGCAGTGTTGTTGGCTTGCCCTGTACATTCCTGTCAAATTTGTATTACTTACCTAACTACCTTTACCTAAAACCCACCTACATTTTAATATTTCCAATCTTCATAAATAAAAAAACTAGTAGAAAAACTCTATATTGTTAAAATGAATAAAAGTATAATAAAATATTGAAGATTGATTTTAATATTATTAAAGATTGAAGGGTTAAAGGGAGAACTGTTGAACCGTTATCGATCTCTCGGCGAGGACTTTGAAACTCGGCCGCTAGATGGATTTGGTGGTACTCTTCGGTTTTCCAACGTCTATAGGGCTGGGCTGCCGTCGGCTAACTAGATAACTAGTGATCGGTAGAGTGGGTCGGGGTAAAAATAGAAAAAGTATGCGCCACCTGTTTTTATGGCCCTTAAAAGAAAGCCCGAGACAGGATGAACTTAGGAAAAATAGGAAAATACAAAAACTTTACAATAACACCAATACCGTAAAGTGGGGATATTTTGCGCCATAAGGGGATACATTGCGCCACTTGCGAAAAAAGATCAAAGTGTTCTCCATAGAGACGCACTGGTTTTAAACGAACCGAACGCGTTACTGTATTAAAGGTTGCATATGCAATAATTAAACAGACCGTGAAATGATGCCTTCTAGACGTTATAAGGTGCTTTAGTTGGGCAGTGAATATTTAGGTGTTAAACGTTAACATATTTTAGTTGTAAAAATCTTGTTAAATCTTGATTATCATTAGATATAAAACAGGTAAATATTTATATATTTTGTTTATGATATATTGTTTTGCCGTTGCATATAATATTTTGCTTTTAAAACAATTTTTAAACATAAAAATAAATAAATTCGTTTAAAGTGTCAAAATATTACCAACTCGGGGATACTTTGCTCCGCCTGATTACTGGAGCAAATATCCCTTACATGTTTAGGAAGTTGTGTTGCCTATTTATCCAATTAGTGGCGCAAAGTATATTGTTTATTTATTTTTTCTTTTTTCAGAAATGCCTAGACAACACAAAAGAAAACTTGGCGCGAGAAAATACGCCGATTACACTGAAGAATCAGTTCAAGCATGTTTGGCTGAAATAAGATCTGGAACCATTTCACACAGAAAAGCAGAAGATAAATACAAAATTCCTAGAAGAACAATTTTTAATAAACTAAAAGGAAAACACTCAAAAAAATTCGGCAAACAACCAGTATTTAATATCGAGGAAGAAAATCATTTTGAGACGTGTATAATCTCCATGGGGGAATTTGGTTTTCCCGTAAACGTTAGAGAATTACGACACATCATGAAAAACTATCTCGACCAAGCCGGAAAGCAAGTCAAAATTTTCCACAATAATATACCCGGGCGAGAGTGGATTAAATCATTTCTTAAACGGCATCGTGGACTTTCTGAAAGGTTTGCAGAGAATGTAAAAAGAAACAGGGCTGCAGTAGACGAAACTACCCTAAGGAGTTTTATTGAAAATTTAATTGAAGAAACAAAGGATGTTCCAGCCAAAAACATTTGGAATTTTGATGAAACTAACCTTGTGGACGACCCCGGCAAAAAGAGAGTTTTAGTCAAAAAGGGCTGCAAATACCCAGAAACTATTAGAAATGCATCAAAAACTTCTGTTTCGGTTATGTTTTCTGGAAATGCCGATGGCGAGCTTATTCCGCCCTATGTGGTTTATCGTGCTCAACATATGTGGTCGACATGGACGGAAAATGGGCCGAAGGGTTGCAGGTATAATGCCAGCCCCACTGGTTGGTTTGATGCTGCAATTTTCAACGACTGGCTCAAAAACCAAATGATGCCACGTCTGAAAAAATTAGAAGGGAAAAAGGTCTTGATTTGTGATAATCTTTCCTCCCATATAACTGTAGACACACTTAAACTTTGCGGTGATAACCAGGTAAGCCTAATATGTCTACCACCTAACAGCACGCATTTGACACAGCCGCTGGATGTGGCAATGTTCAGGCCTTTAAAAATAGCATGGAGGCAAGTCCTCACTGAATGGAAAGACACTCCAGAAGGAATGCGCAGCACTAATATACAAAAACAACACTTTCCACCGTTATTAAATAAGATGCTGGAAATTCTTGAACCAAATATTGCAGAGAACTTAAAATCTGGTTTCCGTAAGTGTGGGATATATCCAGCAAATGTTCAGGAACTGTTAAACCGTATTCCCAGAAACACTTCCGATCCAAGTGAAATTCATTCTGCGTTTTTACAAAGCCTTGAGGCGAGAAGATCTGATTCAACAAGAACTGTCCAGACACGTAGAAAAAAACTGAACATTCCTGCAGGAAGAAGTGTTTGCATTGAACCGGAGAATAGTGGCGAAGACATAAATTTGTCCGATGAACTCACGAAATCTCTAAAAGCTAAAAAGAAAACCGATTTAGATATTTTTAGTGACAATTCCTCAGATGATAGTATTAACTTTGATGAGATAGTCAATGAACACGAAAAAGAACAGCAGTTTATTGATTATGTGGACAACAACAAATTAGAAAAAACAGAATTCCAGTTTATGGATATTGTAAGAGAAGTTGGGCAATTTGTTGCATTTACTTACGAAGGGGAAATATTTCCTGGGCAAATTGTAAATTTCAATGATCAACAAGTGGTCATCAAAGCAATGCAGAAATCTTTAAAAGCATGGAAATGGCCCCAGAAACTAGACCAAATGAGTTACTCGTGGGACGACGTGCTAGGATCCATTAAGCCGCCTGTACAGATTTCTAAGAGAGGTTTTTATAAAGTTCCAGGGTTACAACAATGGTGGTCTTAGCTGATTATTTAAACTCATTCGATATTTTCATAAAGTTTTTAAGAACAAACACTTTTATTTAAACTCATTTGATATTTTTAAATAGTTTTTAAGAATAAACACTGTTAATTTTTTATTGTTAATCAACAGAATAAAGTTTTATTTTATTTTTTAAAATATTTTTCTTTTTTTTTCGAACTAAAATATGCAAAAAGCTTTTTCCTGGTGCTTTAATAAGTAAAGTGGAGAAATGTCTACGTATTAGAGGAGGTACATTGCTCCACAAATAAATCAAGCGTTTATTACAACCATTTTTGCAGGGCGGCGCAAAGTTGCCCCAGCCATTGACAAGCTTTGCGCCACTTTTAATTTAAAAAAAAATACCTTGAGGGACTTTTTGTTAGAAAAATATTACAAAAACATGCTTAATAAACCTTCCTTTACCATCTGTAGAAATCTTACATTTGTATCTATTTAAAACATATTTTTTATTTGGGGTTAAACTTAACTTACGTTAAAAGTGGAGCAAAGTAACCTCATTTTACGGTATCCTTAATATTGAAAAATATATTTACGAAAACTTACCGTTTTAGCCTTGTTTATACATAGATTATAGTCACACTTAGTTCATATAAAGTTTAATAAATGAGATTAAAGACATTAATAATTATTACCTTCTCTTACGAATATTTCCTGAGTATGAGCAAAAGAAAGAGAGAGAGAGCTGTCTATAAAATATAGGAAGAGGTCGTAAGATGTGACGTAACCTAACCTAGGGTTCTTCCAAATAATTTTGTATGTTGCGCTTAAATTTTTATATATTTAATAATAAGTGGTACGAGAGAAAGCTCATCAAGATTTAACTATGTTAAGTATCTCAGAAAGAAAGTAGTGTGGGTTTTATACCAAGTTAACTTAAATCAAAAGGCTACAAAACTTACATCATTCAAGTTTTAAGTACAGTACTTCTCAGTGATTTAATTACTTTCGAAATAGGCCTATTTAACCCAGTTTACAAATAAATGTGCACTGAGTGCTATTCGTTAAAAGTTAAAAACTAGACATGATTTAAAGTGTTTCGTTAAAGTTCATTATATATTAATTCTATTATCAAAATGGAATGGCTCTATTTGGCACATAATAACACTAACAGACAGTCAAGTATGTTCCCAAGACAACACACACAGATCAAACCTGAAGTTGATTATATTTGATACGTAGAAGAATCTGTCGAGGATCTCACAACATCATCGAGGATGTACATATGGTTGGCAGGCCTAGTTTCATACAGCTTGAAACATGACTCCTGAGGGACTGCAAGCAAGCTTCAGAGTGACTGTGCTATGGCTAAAGTTCATCAGCACACAAGAACATTGGACCAAAACACCAAATAAAAAAAGAAAGGCCTAAAAGAAACAAATCAAGCAATAGAAGAAAGTTCGAGAACCCAAGGTAGGTAAATTATACATTTTAGTTTTTATAATAAATATTTGTGAGAGAATGATGAAAATGAGACTTACCAATGATTCAAAGAGTCAAGAACATGTGACTTGGAATGAAAAATGGGTTTCTTCCACTAAAATTCTAATTTTAACTCAGCTAGCATAGCTATAGGACACTTAAACAATAAGTCACCCAAAATAATTAGAACGAACCCATTTTTCGAAGAAAAATCGGCAAAAATGCCCTAAAGACAACCAAAAGTTCCAGAATATGGTCTGCCTTTTTTTAACTCCTGTCACTTTTTCTTTCTCCTGTTGGATAGAAACCTAGAGATTTTTGATATAACCCTGATGTTGGTACTACTAATTGTTAATGAAGTTGACAGATATTTCAAAATTAATTTAAATTTAGATAACTTTTATTTTTGTTTTGAGATAATTAGGATATACCAAAATGTTAGTTAAAATTACAATGGTAAGTTTCAAAATGAAGATTTTTGATCATATAAATATGATTTCCTATTTTTCTAATTCCTAACCTTATTGTTTGTTATTGTTTTTACTAAAGGTTATGTAATGTGCTTTCTCTTAATTTCAGAAAAATATCAGCTTTAGTTCTACAAAGGGGCTTGATGCTACTGAAAAACAACAAATACAATAAGAGCTAAAGAGAGCTATCACCAGAATACAAGGTAAACTTTGATTTCTTTTACTTAACTTAATAAGCCTAAAATTGTCAACTCCATAATCACGTAACCAATTTGTACCTAAAATTGCCAATTTTAATAATTTGCTTCAGAATGAGAAGAATGTGCCTATGGAGGTCTCCACCACGTGGTTTAGTGGTATACAGTTAACCTAGGATTACTGAGATTGTGATTTTAAGTTATGAATTAAACGATAAAAAAAAACATTAAATATGTGTCTTATTTCAACTATGAAGATTATAGGAACTGGTAAGCATATTTTATAGATATTATCTTAAATAAAAGTATAGCAAAATTCTAAATTTCTGTTAGGAAAATATAACCCGTTACAATGTATCTCAAAATTCCTATTTATATCTTAGTTATATGATAAAAAACAAACTGCACTTTTAGGCTTGTTACTGCAAATCAAGTAACCAAAACTAACACGAACAAATAACAATAGCTTGCTATGTTTGCTTCCGATATCGAAGTAACAATGGTGGAGGGGGTAGTAACAAAAATTTGGTGAAATTTGACCGTTTGGAAAATAAAAACGAGCCAACGTGGATAAAATCAATGAGCGACGTCAAATCGTAAGCGCCACAAAGAATCAGTGCCGGGCTAATGGTTAAAAAAATAGTGGAAGTGTTAGTTAGAGAAAAGCAGGACAGACAAGGTCTAAAATGGGCAGCGCATGCAAAACATTTCTTGCAAATATCCGCTACTATACAGCCACTTAAATTCAGAAAACCAGGAACCCGTATTTAAAAGGTCCTTTTTGTTATCTTCTTTCCAACGGGAAAATGGAGTTTCTTACAAACGGGCCGAAACAAATTCATTTTCAACCACACACATGCGCCACTCCTCCAAAGAATAAAATAAAAGACCGTTAAATACTGAATAAAGCACGATCGCCGCGATCTACTTTACGTACAATATGAACAGAAGCGTTAAAGTGCGGCTCTTCCTTAGAGACGCGGTCTTCGTACATGCGATACTCTCGTTGCCATAGCAACGTATTATTTTCAGGCGTTATTTTTGTTTCTCGCTGGAAGATTTTTACGGAGCTCGCACGTGACTCGTCCGTTAATATTCAAATTAGTATATTGTATTGATTTTTAAAGTGTGTTAAAAAATTATTTGCCAGGTTTTTTTGGGGAAGAGGCACCTCCCCTACTTCCTCCGAATCGCCGCCACTGCAAAAAAAAGGCCGAATTTTTAATGTGTTTCCAGGTTTTCCTAGGATTAATACGTTGAAATTATCCGAACTACCAAATATGTACCGGTAAATAGGATAGTCTTTTTTGTAACTAAAATTACATTTTAAAAGTAACCGTTACAAGATACTCAACAAAAGTATCTAGTTACAAGATACTTTTTCATAACAGAACGAAAACTTTCACGGCTGTGGTCAATAAAGAAATCATGGTTCTTGGGATTAGACCGTGTCAAAATGGAATCACTTTCCGACGTTTCGCCTTCGATTGCACGAGGCATCTTCAGGGATCTTCACTTCACGAGCATCAATCGGAACACTGAATGAGCTCGGAGAGACCCAGGCCGGCTATTTATAGTCGACCTGTGTTTACCGAAGCGTGACTCGGTGTAACGATCGGTTTCCACGTATGACGTAGACTGAAGCCCGTATCTCTATTAAAATTGTTAGGATGCTTATAAATTTCAATAGATTCTCTAATTTTGCGTTTATAGATTGTACGTATGTTGGACCGGCGAAGTAACCTTGCAATCTTGTCTGTGGTTTCATGTATAAATGGAAGAACTACATTTCCTATCGGTAATTCCTTATTAGTATTGTGGCGACTGAATGTCTCCCACATTTGTCTGCCAAAGTTAAAAGTTGCGCATATCACACTGTATATATTTGTTTTTCTTTTCATTGTTACTGCATAACATACTGTACATATTTATTTTATTTTACATTTACTTTTTTAATCTAGGCTAATTATCTATTGCTATTGAGAAATGTAACAATTTGTAGGTACTTAGTTTTCTGTACATAATTGTGGGAATTTCCATCGGCATTTAAAGTCTAATTTAGTTTTAAGGTTCTTGTATGCTATCCGTTAATTTTTATTTTTACAACACTTCTTTGTACGATTTTAAAATATGTTGTTGCACGTTCGATAGTAGGAACCATCACCGATAGTAAACTGTTTATTGCATTTAGGGTTTATGAGGATGAGGAAAATACCGAAACGACCCTTCTTAGTAAAGCTTTCTCCAAATTCCCATTTTACTATCTGTAATGAATGTTTTTATTTTGACCATGGGAAAGTTTACGAAGATAAAAAAACCCCTTTTGCCAACGAATAGGACCAATCAAAGCAAGGAACTTTGGCACAGGGGGTGGAACTTTATGTTTCTTGAGATTTGTATTAATATTAGAGGAGGACTCTGTTTTTGGACTTGCAAGAAGTCGGATTTGAATTTTATTGTTCTAGTTCAATAGACTTATTTTATTTCGTTCTAACAGTGTTTCAATAAACTCTCACAGTTCATATAAAAAAGGAATGTATTGGATATATAGCTAATCAAGCACACACATACGTTCCTAAAGTATCATTTCGTGGAGTTGGATTATTATATTTTCTAATTGATCGTCTAATCCATCGCATTGATACCTCTTGAATAAGTTTTAGGGTGGAATTTTCTAATCTTCCTTGAGTAACCTGTATCCGCCTAAGTTCGTCTGAGGCTGATATTGACTGCTTTGTAAATGTAACAATACTTTTTATTTTTTAATGACTTGGTTGATTATGTCACCTGAGAGATCTATAGCTTTGTTGGAATCAGATTTAAAGTGTGGGCAAAGCAAGATAAGTGTTTCTCTTTGCCAAAAATGTCAGTTATAGCTTTAACGATATTACTACCGTTGTCAGTTACCACTACATTTACTTTGTTTAGTTCGATATTCCAATCTCTACAAATTTTCAAAATATTTTCTTGAATATAAGAGGCAGTGTGACTTTCAAACAGTTGAAAAACACCAATAACTATCGACTTAAGTTCATATTCAGACAAATTTAAAAAATGTGCTGTTAGACCTAAATAACTTATAGTGGTTTGGGTTTCAATCCAAATGTCGGTAGTCAATACAAAACCAGGTACATTTTTAAACATATTTTTAGTAATATTGCTTAAGTCTTCATATTTTTTGTTCATTAATCTAGTTATAGTTTGTCTAGAAGGTATTTTGTATATGTATAAAGGCTGTGTTGTTTTTAAAAAATATCTAAAGCCCTCTTTTTCAACAGTAGAAAAAGGTAATGCATCTTTTGCGATCATGTACAATAATCCATCGGTTATATTATTGTGCTTTTGCCCCCCCTGTTCAAAAGACTTAATTTTACAAAAAGCTTCATTAATTGGTAAAAGTTTTAATTTCTTTTTGGCGCACCTATATCTAGGTCTAAAGAAGATGATGACGAACCTTGAACTGAAGTTACCTCCTCTTCCACTGATTATTTTCTTGGAATAGTCTCTAATGTACTGCTGCTATTTTTACCACTAGATTCCGGGTTAGGAAAAAAAGTTTTAATTGTTTGCACTTTAGATGTCGATGGCATTGCATCTATGTCTATGAGTGTTTCTTTTAAACTGCCTGAACCACAGTCAGAGCCTCGGTCAGATCTAAACAAAAATAAATAACAAACAATCAGTTTGATTTGTAAATTTAAAATAAATGTACATTAACTTACAGAACTAATGTTGTCTCCGATGCTGTAGCTATTTTTATTCCATGTTTTCGCTTTAGATGATTCAAAAGATTTGTTGTATTGCCTGAATACTTTACTGTGGTATTACAATGTCTGCAACGAGCAGATTTATTATTGTCACCATCATCACACAAAAAATGTTTCCAAACGCTACTTGTTTTTGGAGACATATTATACTGATCAGATACAATTAACAATATCTCGAGCTCACAAGGTATATTGTATATTTGTTACAAACTCTCTAAAACCGTCCAAGAAATAATAAAATGCGAATATTGAGAACATGCGAAACGCAAAAAAGAATAATTAAATGTTTCCAATTTGCACTAGAACGAGTGATTCCCCGGATGGGCGGATCGGCGCGTGGCGCAGACACTGCCATCTCGTACGCGTAAGGTAAACCACGACATAACGTAAATATTTGTGGTGCGTTTACACCGAAGGCAATAAATCGGAACTATTTTTTTATGTTGCAGTATAAAAAATTTAATAAACTATTACTGTGTTAAAAGTTTTATGGTATTATGGTTAAGTAGACGTATTGTTTATCCATTCGATTTTTTGGGTAAAAGAATCGATTAGTCGAATCGATTTATAATTCTAGAATCGATTCGATTCCTCCGATGCATCGATTTAAAGGGATCGATTCAATTCATAATCGAATCGATCCTGGCCATCCCTAGTCCAGGGTGGTAGTAGGAAGACTGAAACAATGTTTATTATGTACGTACAAAAATGTATTGTTTATTGCTGACATTCACAAATTATTGATATGCGGAAGAGTACCAAGCTGTATTTTCTTCAAAATATAGGTCATGTTGTCTAAGGAACTCATGCAGCACCTCTTTCTTGCTGCTTATGGTTGGTAATTTTTCAGCTAAGGTGCTGTGATAACTAGCATTATAATAAAAGACTACACTGCCTGGCGGGATATTCGGAAGGAGAGAATTTTTCATCCAATTTTCAAAAAACTCACTTGTCATGTCCTGATGATAGTCTGACGAGCAGTCCTTTGATGATTTTTTGCTGAAAGTAGATAAGCGTTCGGCACCCAGCCATCTCTCGAACGTTTTTTCTTTGTCTTGCGATAAATATGGTCGCATACAAATAAAAGCCCATAAGATTCTAAACAAAAAAGGTTTTATCCACTTTTTAGGTGACACCAGCACTATCGATATATCACTCATTTTAAGATTACTGATTGGCGTTTTCTTGAATTACAGTCCAGTAAACATAGATGACTACATCACAAAAAAATCGAATTACAGAGGTTTTCGAATTTACGAAGACGTTAAGCTAAGTTTCAGGTCATTTAAGTGTAAAAAATTAATATTAAGGGAATTCCTATTCGGATGATAGGTATTTCCGACCTGTTTCAACTATATAGTATTTAAATAACAACTCTGTACGCCAAAACGTGACATCTTCACTAATATAAAAATTTTTCCTGATTTTGTTCCTCGAATTTTACAGATACTCCGAGGTATTATATTTATACAAAAAGACCTAAAGTTGATGTGATAAAAGTCGAATCTAGCAGTTTACATCTAAAGCTATTTGTTGAGAACATAGGATATTCTTCATCAAGTATCAGTTATGACGACCCGGCTCCGTATTATGTTGTTCAGTACTCAGAGGTAAGACTTAATTTGTTATTTTATTTTATATGTATAAAGTCACACATTCGGAATCTAAAAGACACTTAAAAGTTTAAGGCATGCCTTTATCATCTATGACATCAGTAAATGAAGCAGCTGGTAAAATACTTTCACCCGTGACTCCTGCGGCGGACAAAGTACTGTCAAACTTAAATAGAGTTTTGGGTTTAGGATTTGCGAACTGTTATTACTCTGACTTGGATCAGAAAGAGAATGCCTAGAAATTTCTACTAACTACTAACTTGAGCAAATACAGTAACGTTTATTACAATTTTTACAAGATGACAAACATTGGCAAAACTTGAGGTTAAGATGTTTAAGATGAGTATTACTTAAATTTGTTGCACACATATGACGGTGTTCCTATAAGAAAATGTATGCAATTTTTATTTTTATCAAATCTAGAAATAACATTATTAACCATATTATAAGGGAACAATATTTTTTATAGAAAGTCTTTCAGATTTTTTTGCGTTGGAACTCTTGAAGAACCTTGCTCCAGGTCAAATTTAGTAATAAGAGATTTATCAATTTATTTAAATAACATCATAAATAAATAATCCCATTGATTAGTGAGAAATCCTTATGTTTTAAGAGCCGACTAATTTTCCAAAAAGGTGTCTAAGAGAAGACGCAACAAAGTTGGATTTCCCCCCAGTTACATAATTGTCAGCCGTTTAATATAGCGTTCCTACCAAGAATAAATGCTGAGCCATGAGTTGAAATGCATTAAATACGTCTAAAAAGAAAAAAACGGTTTGAATAAGGGTTTTTAATATTTAAATCACTGCCTTTATTTTCAAACAAATCAAAATAAATTGTTCGAATAGTATAAAAATCGCCTAAAAAGCCTTCGCGTATCGTTTCTTCAATTTTAAAATGTGTGTCTTCCATTTTCAAATGGCTAGCTCTAAAATGATTTCTTATGGAACTATCTGCTTTTGCACGTTCCACCAAATTATATATAGTAGATGAATCATTTACCGCAGTAATTTTTTATTTTTTAATTTGATAACCTACTCTAAAATATTAAATAGGTCTCAAATGTCAAAAACTATGTGAAATAAAAATGTGCACATTTTAATGCGACCGAGCTTAGATACAAAATTATAATTAATAATAAGAAATCATCTATCTGAACTGAAATTCCCAAAGAAATGCGTAATTTCATGTACTCGACCCAATGTTTAAAATCAAGAAGAAATATTGGATATTCAGAATGATCATCACCTTAGCTCTGAATTTGGAGAGACAAAAGTGGACTGTATATATCAATACTAGTTAGTTAGTTAATACTGAATTTATAAAGATCGACTATCACAAATGAATGTCCAAGTTGACAATACAAATGCATGGCTTTGAATATTTAAGCCAAGAAACAATAATTAGATGAATGATTACGACCGTTCTACACCATACATTCACCTTAGTTCATTGCAGTTCAGACGTCAGTGACAAAATGCATCAAATACGAGTTGGGTATTCCGTATGCTTTAAGAAGACAGGTAAACCGTAACGTCCCGGTCTGGTGTATCTAACGCACTGTTTTGCTGTATGCGACGACTTGTCGATCGAAGCATTTAGTGTAGTTGTTTAGAAATATGAAAAGAAGAAAAGGAGGAGGCGTCCAATTTATATTGTCATCGAAGACATTACTTTTTATAAATTATGTATTTAATAAATAAATATAAATAACATACTTTAAACTCAAAAACTCACACACTAAAGAACCCGTTAAATTACCAACCTATACGTGCCCTCCAACCTTATATAAGATCATCACAGCCACAATTACCAGGAAAATAGAACAACATCTAGCACACAAAAACATTCTAACGGAAGAGCAAAAAAGGTTTAAGAAAAACAACCGAGGATGCAAGAAGCAGCTAATTATAGAGAGCGTCATTATGGAATAAACCAGGAAAAATTATAGAAACCGTCACACTGGTTACATAGATTATAAAAAAGCCTTTGATTCGATACCTCACAGTTGGCTAACCAGAGTGTTAGAATTATACAAAGTCAATCAAAAACTCAATTTCTTACCCAAATCATGAGTACATGGAAAGCTAAAATCAACTTGAGAACACAAAAAGCACACATCGAAACAGAAGAGATCTACATTAAATGAGGTATATTCCAAGAAGATTCAATCAACGCTTTGTGGTTCTGCCTCTGTCTCAATCCACTTTCAAACACACTGAATAACACAAACTTCGGATTCCACATTAAACACCAAAAAAATAACGTACACAAGATAAAACATCTCTTGTACATGGATGACATAAAATTATACGCAAGTACAAAGGCGCAGCTAAAGAAACTCCTTAAAATCACAGAAACGTTTACCCTGGAGATCAACATGGAATTTAAGATCAGTAAATGTAAGCTACTTCATATCAACAAGGTACAGTGAAAAGACCACCCTACGACAGAAACAATCAACAATGAAACCATAGATAACATGCTCAAAAAAGAAACATAGAGATATCTAGGCTTCCATCGAAGCACGAAAATTAACCAGACTCCTATCAAATTAGGGCTCAAGACGGAATTTAAAACCAGACTCACAAAACTGCTAAAAACAAAACTGAACTCCAGAAATCTAACGAAAGCTATTAACACCTTCGGCGTACCTATTCTTACGTATTCGTTTGGTATCATTAAATGGTCACGCACAGACATAGAAAACATTCACATTCTCAAACGTTCTGAATTCATTAAACACAGGAAGTTACATCCCACGCATGCAAGGAAAGACTCATTATCGAGAGAAAAGAAGGAGGGAGGGGAATTATAGATATACAATCGATAAATAAAAAACAAATTTACGAACGCTAGCATGGGAAAAAACATTGCAAAATAAAATTGACTATCTTGATTGACTGAATATCTAAATGGGCTAAGAACGACAAAACTAGAGAGATTACTGGAATCGACCATTCAACGTACTAGAGTACATTCCCGCCAAGATCAAGAGAATATTACACCTATTCAATGCCTCAATACTCTTAAACAAAAAGTCTCTGTATATGCAGATCATTTAAGAAGGTATAAAGTCAGCAATGAGAGAAAGCATGATAACGCTTTATTTGCAAGATCAGAAAAGGGATTTTATAGAACCCTCAATAAAAATACGGAAGGGGAAAATACAGAAAACCCTATAGAGGAGGTGATTGAGCATTTTTGGAAGGAGTAATTATCTACGTCCATAACATCTAATTTAAGCGCAAGCTGGATTAAACTAGGAAATATAAGTGCTCGGGAATATAAGCAAAGGCAGTATAATCTTTTCACAACTGAGAAAATTACGAGTATCCTTAAAATGGTACACAACTGGAAAGCCCCAGACCCTGGTGGAATACATAATTACTGGTTAAAGAAAGGCAGGGCCACGAAAAATTAGCATTTTTCCTTGCCTTCCAGTGCTTTATAAGCTGAAAACATCCTGTATAACTTTAAGGATATCGACTATTGTGAACACAACAAAATAATATCTATACAGCAAAATGATTGTGCTAAAGACTCTATGGGTTGTAAAGAGCAACGGATAATTGTTGTTGCCTTACGTTGACTGGAGAAATCTCTTTATAGCTTATTATATTGATTATAAAAAAGCGTTCGACTCTATGCCGCATGACTGGCTCATCAGCGTACTAAAAATGTACAATATCGATCCCTGTATTTTTAGAAATATTTATAATCAACAGCAAAAGTTATGGAATTTATTATTACGGTTAGAATATTTAGCCGGATCAACAATAATTGTGATACTGGTGGATTTGAATATGTACAAGTTCTAACGAATTGCTTATCAGTGGTACGATAGCGCAATTGATTAGAGCGATGGACTAGGGATCCAGAGGTGCGGGTTCGATCCCCGCTCATACTATAACTTTTGTTGTTAATTATAAATATTTTTGAAAACATATTTCACAGTTTAAAAAGGAACTGATAAAATATTTCTAATGATCCCTGTATAATACATTTTTTGCCCTGTCAACCTGGCACACTACTATTTGCTTGAATGATACCAATATTGACATCAAAAGTCATCGTCTACCAACAAAAAGAGGTATTTTTCAAGGTGATTCACTGATTCCTCTATGGTTTTGTATTGTTATGAACCCTCTGTCTAAACTTTAACCCTCGCATTCATTAAAAAGGTTTAAGATTTAGTCCAGGTCTAGTTGCAATGATACTTAAAACTCTTAGTTCGCCAGTTATGTTTCGCTTATGTACTGTCATTTTGTAATTGTGACTCTTAAAAACATTATTTGTTTAATTGTTAAAAATGTCATCTTAAACCTATAACTGTCAAGTTAGACTTGGTCTAAATTTAAGCGTCTATAGTGAATGCGGCTACTGGATATGGGTTTAGTATCAAAAAGAACAACAGAGAAAAAAATTGGTTTAACTCATCTTTTATATGGGGACGATTTAAAACTAATGGCAGCTACCAAGAACGAGGTGGATCAGATGCTCAAAATTGTCGGAAATTTCTTTTATAGATATTACAATGCCGTTTGAGCTAGGTAAGCGCAGAACTGTGAGTATAAGGAAGGTAGGATTCAGGAGGATGGATTTGAGATGCAGAAGAGTCAGAGTATGGAAGCAATACGACATGGAGATACCTACAAATATCTTGGTATACAGCAAGGGCAGTGTATAAATCACCGAGTAATGAAGGATGAACTGACAAGCGAGTTAACAAGAAGAATACGTCAACTGCTGAAATCAAAACTTAACAGCAACAAAAGATCAGAACCCTACTCGCAAAGACGCAAAAACACCATCCAAGAAGTGCCATAGAACGTACGGCAATTCCACGTCATCAAGGTGGAAGAGGATTAACAGATATCTCAAAGCAACTAGACCAACAAATCACCAAAATGCGAAGCTATTTTCAACAAAAAGCAGGCACATCTGACTTATATCGGATTATATGTAATTCGGATCACTTTACGCCTTTACAAAGAGCATCTCATCACGAACCCGTAGATGAGAAACTGAAGAGTTGCAGGGAAAAGCCTCTGCATGGCAGACATTTAAATGAGGTCAGTCAGGATTACGTCGACAACATAGCGTCGAACTAGTGGCTGACGTCGGGACTGATGTTTCCTGAAACGGAGGATTTCCGCCGCCTCACTCGCTTTCCTATAAATATACATTTTTATTTTCAAAATTAATTCTTTCCAAGTTGATACATTATTCTCTGAAAATTGTCTAAAACACTATGAAAATTTCATCAAATATGCATAAATCATAAATAAACACTTGACTTTACTAACCAATAGTACAATGTCCAATAACTGCAATATCATTTCTTTTTTATTCGACTTTACCTATACGCGGCGATGCGAATTGCGCCTCGGACACTTGAATGGTATTTGGATTTTTAATAAGTCTGAGAAAGAGGGAAAAGGGTCGTGTTGCATATGTAGATTCATTCCATCTCTTTTTATTGCATTTGAGGCGATGAAAACTTCGCTTAATGATTGAGTCGTTGCCATTTACTGTTAGCACAGATTAAATATAAATGCAAATAATTATTATTTATCGGTAAATGACAATCGCGCATCCGGCTGCCAAATGCAAGCCGTTTTTTTGTTGATATTTGCGTGGGCGTGTGGAGTATTCGTATTTGACTGTTACCGGTAACGGTTTGAGATTGAGCGGGAAGTGGGTGGATATTGAGATTATTCGGCAATAATTTGGTGTTTGTTTTATAGTATTATTTCGTGAATGTCGCGCGTTTAGTCTGTGTTGAGTGTTACTCTATCTAAAGTATTTTTGACGTTGCGTTAGTTTAATTATTGAGTAGATAGACTGATAGAGTAGTTTATATGAATTAGTGATTACAATTTAAAATAAACGAAACGTGTGAACTATGAATCCAGTCCACGATATCGTTATGTCACTATTGACAACGGCATTTTCCAGGCGTCCCGAGGATGAGAAAAAAGAAATTCTTCGCGGAGATAGACCCGTGCCGAAGATAAGTACCTTAAGTAGTGATAAAAAAGACTGTCGACAATATAAACGATCATTTCAAACGTCATGGTATCAAACACACACTTGGATTTGTGGAAGTGTTTTTAAGCAGCGTTTATATTGTTGGCCTTGCTTAATACTGGGAAAAACAAAAACAGTATGGACTTCTGATGGATACGTTGATTTTAAAAATGTTTCTAGAGCGGTTAAAATGCATGAAGGGTCTAAAGACCATATTCAAAATACCTTAGGTTTTGTACGTTTGTCTCAAAATATGACTACAATTAAAGATGCACTAATCGAAAATGCTCGTTTATCTAAATTATTGTACAATGAAGATGTTAGGAAAAACGGCTTGCTTTTGACATACCTTATAGATACGACTATATTACTGGGAAAACAAGAACTGGCTTTTAGGGGGCATGACGAATCCAAATCTTCTCTTAACAGAGGGAAATTTAAGGAAGTTTTTAATTGTTTAATTAAACGTAACACCGAACTTGTAAAGCATTTAGAAGAGAAAAGTGTATTTACGGGACATCGAAAACTATTCAAAATGAATTAATATTTTGTATTGTCGAACATATGAGAGACTTTATTAAACAAGAAATATCGGAGGCTACATTTTTCTCATTAATTGTAGATGATACGACGGATATAGTTGCAAAAGCCCAATGTTGTGTAACTGTTAGGTATGTAAATAAATTAGCCGAAATAAAAGAACGTTTTTTAGGCTTTTTTGATATAAGTGAGGATTCTAGAGCTAATGCACTCTATAACTTAATTGTAAGAATCTTGGAACCTTTAAATTTTAAACGGAAATTAGTAGCACAATGTTATGATGGAGCTGCGGTTATGGCCAGAGAATTGAGCGGTCTACAAACACGAATAAGATCAGATGCCCCACAAGCAATGTACACTCATTGTGCTGCTAATCGTCTCAATTTAATTTTACAACAGGGTTCAAATTATATTAAGGAAAGCAGAATCTTTTTCGCAACTCTGAAAAGTTTGCCTGCTTTTTTCCATAAATCGTACAAACGCACATCTATATTGGACAAAATAATTAAAAAACGATTTCCGCAAGCAAGTGATACAAGGTGGTATTCTCGATCAAAAATTCTAATTTTTGTTGCAAATAATTGGGAAGGACTAACCTTAGTTTTTCAGGACATGATTGAAAATCCAGAATTAGACTCAGATACTATACACATGGCCAAGGGGTATCTAAAAGACCTTTCCGATTTTGAATTTGCTTTTTTAACTTTTGCATTTAAAAAAATTTTTTTTGTTACTGATATCCTGTTTCAAATTTTTCAGTTAAGTAACCTAGAAATTGAACATTGCCGTCAAACGATTAAATGAGCTGCGCGCTGAAAATTTCCTTAAATCCATTTTTGAAAAAGCAAAATCACTTACCGGATTGCCATGTAGTAGACAAACCCGTAGCATGAGCGAATCAGATTTAATGGAAAAATATAAAAATCTGTTTTATGAAATTTTAGACTGTATAATTTTTCAAATTAACATCAGGTTTGAAGATTTACACAAATTGGAATTTGTGAAACTTCTCAATACATCAAAATACAAAGACTTTGCCACAGAATTCCCTATTAGTCTATTAAATTCGTTAGAAAAAACGTATCTAAAAATATTTGACAAAGACCGCCTCAAAAATGAGCTAAGCATAATTTACCGAGATGAACAATTTTATGAAGTCAATATTCAATCCCCTTAACAAGTGTACAGGCCGAAAGAGATTTTTCGTCCTTAAAGCGAATAAAGACCTACTTACGAAATAATATATCTCAAGATAGGCTCTCAGCCCTGTCGATCATGGCAATAGAAAAAGAGTTATTAGTTAAACTTTCTGAATGTAATGGTGACTTTTATGACAAAATCATTGAGAAATTTGCTTCTTTAAAAGACAGGCGCATTAATTTAATTTACAAAAAGTGACTTAACTGCACCATCCACATACCTATTTGCCTAAACAGTTTTGGTTTTGTATAAAAAAATTACTGTCCACACCATATTAGATTATTACAGGTTTATTACACTTTAAACTCGATTCTGACTATTTTGATTAAGTATTTTAAATATTTTTTATAAAAAAATCCAATGATGAAAAATGTGTATATTATATATCTTTGAGAAGAATATATATGTACCTGAGGATAAAACGAACTACATGAAAATTGAGTGAATATCTTAAAGATTATTATTTTATTTTTATATCTATATAATAATTTTTATTTTAAAAATTACTTAATGAAAAATTGGGCATATATCTTGGTATTGGTATGTAAAAGACAAAAACAAATCATAAAAATGAGTCAATTTGGGCGTGGCAGCCCAAAAATTTTTCGCCTACGGCGCCATCTACCTATTATAAGTAACAAACCTTCTCTCGCCTCCCCAGTTTTAGACACCACGAGCCCCCACTGTATACCGAATACTCATAATTTACGTCTGAAGTATGCAGGAAAGACTGAAAAATATCGTGACTTAGAGGAACAGATCAGGAGACATTATCACTTCTACGTTTCTAAATCGTTTCTAAACTTCCAGGTGGTAGAGCGTACTGTTTTTATTTTTCACAAACCTAAAGTAAGCTTCCTATTTTTGGCCTGAGAGCAATTGGTTCGCTAAAATTTAAGTTCCTATTGGCATTGGGCGTATCCAAAGATGATTACCACTAACCCAGAGCGCTAAAGATTTATAAGTGGCACAAAAGGGATTCGAGATTCAATTTCTCTTTTTATAAAGAAAAACGTATAATATACACTACGTATCAAAATTAACGCACCACCATAAATTGCACAGCATTTCAATGTGGATTTTCTTGCGGACTGCTAAACGGATTTTGATGAATTTTTTTTAAATGTAGATTTGTTTATCGCTAAAAACACTGCGATATGAATTTTTATTAAAATTTTAGTTTTGAGCATATACAGAGGCCAACAATAACAGTAATTTTTCTCCAGAATATTTGAAACACCCTGTGGATCGTTTCAGCCGGAACGGCGGGTATACTCTTGATACAAATTATAGCCCCATGTTTTATTAACAATTTGGTTTTTGTTTCATGTCAATATCTCTATTTTTAAATCAAATACAGAGTAAAAGATTAAAGCGCACTAGTTTATTTTAACAATTTAGCAACTTAAAAATAACAATAATAACAATATTGGTCGCAAGGACAAAATTAGAAAAAAATTGTGAATATTAATATCGCGTGTTTCCGCCTCTACTCTGTATAACAGTTTCACATCGACGACTACTAGGCACAAGGCGTCTAATCTACTCTTGATCAATGTCGTTCCATAAATTTGTGACAAAATTTTGAATGTCGTCAAGAGACGCTGGTAAGGGCTGATGGTTTCTAAGTTGTCTGTCTATGATGTCCCGCAAATGTTCAATAGAGTTGAGGTCTGGACTATTTGCAGGCCAGTTCAGAGTCTCAATACCCACCTCATGTAAATACTCTTGCACTATACCAGCGACGTGGGGTCTTGCATTGTCGTGCATTAACAAGAAAGTTGGTCAATGTAAGGAGCAAAAGGAACAATATGTTCGGATAAGATGTCAGAAATGTACCGTTCACTGTTCAATGGACCACCACGTAAAGAAATAAGTTCTGTTCGGGCAGTCAAAGAAATTCCTCCCTAAACCATTACAGAACCTTCATTAAATATCGAGGTTTGACGAATGTTACACTGTGAATAACGCTCATTTGGCCTGCGTAGTATTCGTACGCGTCGGTCGGAGCTTTACAAACAAAACCTCGACTCGTTCGTGAACACGACTCGCTCCCAATCCTCAAGATTCTAGTTTACATGCTGTCTGGCGAATTGCAGTCTAGCTCTGCGATGGTTTGCGTTTAACCTCGGCTCTCTTGCTGGAATTCTTAAATTCTGTTTTGCAAGTCATCTTCTTACAGTAGATACACTTATTTGGACGTTATGTGTAGCGTGAAGTTGTACCTGAAGATTTCTTGCTGTTACAAAACGTTCTCTCAAAGCACGTAACCGAATGAAACGATCCTGGTTCACTATTGTTCCTCGGTGCCTTCCTTGCCCATGACGTCGGTTATGATCGTTAGTTTGCTCAAAACGGTGGACAACGCGCGATATTGATGAATGAGAAACTCCCAGTCTCCCAGCTATAGCACGGTACCTTAATCCTTCATCGGCCAATGTAATTGCTGTTAAGCGTTCGTCACGAGACAAATTCCTTGTTACATAGCCAAAATTTTAACACTTTTGAAAGATAAAATTGACACATAATAAACAAACATGACAGTTTGTCAAACTTGTTCATTTCATGGCCTACCTTATTTTAAGATGTTGAATTGTTAAAATAAACTAGTGCGCTTTAGTCTTTTGCTCTGTATTTCATTTAAAAATAGAGATATTAACATGAAACAAAAACCAAATTGTTAAAAAAATTTGGGGCTATAATTTGTATCAAGCGTATACCCGCTGTTGCGGCTAAAACGAACCACAGGGTGTTTCAAATATTCTGGAGAGAAATTACCCTCATTGTTGGCCCCTGTATATGTTCAAAACTAAAATTTTAATAAAAACTCACATCGCTGCGTTTTTAGCGATAAACAAATCTACATTTAAAAAAAAATTCATCAAAATCCGTTCAGTGGTTCGCAAGAAAATCCACATTGAAATGCTGTGCAATTTATAGTAGTGCATTAATTTTGATGCGTAGTGTATTTTTGTTAAACGAAGCTTCTTTACATAATTATTTGTTTTTTAATTTACTATTTTTCAATTACTAAAGGATTTAATCAGTTTATTGATATGGAAACTGTCTTTAGCTACTTCGTGTTTTCCAGAAGGATATTACTTAACGTTTATCTGTTAAAAAAAATAGATATTAAGTTTTTAGTTTATACTATAAATATTTGTTACAAAGTGTCTTTTTTACGATCTCAGTTATTTCAGGAGGCGGAACTAGCCTGGCATAACATTCCTATGCCATTGTCGTATCCTGAACAAGACGATAGGGTCATTATTACAAAACTAAAGCCTTGCAAGTCTTACAGAATTAGAGTAATTGGCTGTTATGACTCGGGAGATGTCACAAGTTTAGAAAAAATTACAGATGCGAGAATAATGACCTTAGGACCCTACAAAACACTTTGTAGAAGTAAAACTGGAGGTAGAGTATGAGATATTCTAATATAACGTAATTTCCAGACTCATCGTCAGCAGTCGAATTTCATGTTTAACAGTATTGACAATTTGAATGTTGTTTTGTAGGTTTTTGTGAATTTTCTCAATTGACTTTTGACATAAATGTATCAAACCTAGTATATTTATATTATAATCAATAAGAAATCCAAATTGTAGATATAATATATATACAAAGTATTCAAAAAATGTATGCCAGGATATTTAACATTCGAATATGTTACTGCTGATAGCACATTAAAACTTGGTTCATGCAATTTGTTTTCTAAGTGAAGGTTCTAACTTTAGTAGTTGTTAGATATAATAGTTAGTATTTTCTTAATGTTTAAAATCCATTATCAAAAAAATAAAATAAAAAATATAGATTTCTTAACTTATTTTTATATGGAACCACCTATATATTGTGTATGTTATTCAAATGGGTCTCTACTTACTGGTTATAAATACTCCAGATTTGATACCTTTTTTAAAATAATATATACAATATATATATATATATATATATATATATATATATATATATATATATATATATATATATATATATATATATATATATATATATATATATATAAAAAAAGAATGTCTCGACCGTACGCTGAATCAGCTAGTTTGTATTCTCGGGTAAGCGGTCTGTGGTTTGTGTCAAACAAAAACAAAAAATCTCATTTATCCATCAATATTCTATATTTCGCCATTGATTAATGGCTTCCTCAGGTAAATAGCTAAAATACAACACTAATGAATTAACAGTACAATCAAAATAAAACAAACTTACATTCAGAGTTACCATACAGAACGTTAAACAATTTTAATTGAAAAACATTGGTAAAATCGTGCGTGTTGAAGGTCCTCTGGCTAACTCACATCGTAGATGCTTAAAACGAAATGCATTCAGGTGTTCGTAAAATACAGAATTTATACTCGTCGGTAGCTACAGTTTTAAACAATAAACCTGCAACCACACTAACGGGTTCAACAAAAATACAAGGCAACAGTGGCAAAGTACATAGAAATACAGTGGTGCTAAACAAGAATGTTACAATAAATGGTACTAAGCTGAAAATAAGAGGTAAGGGTAAAAACGGG
This sequence comes from Kuschelorhynchus macadamiae, assembly GCA_030620095.1. NCBI lineage: Eukaryota > Metazoa > Arthropoda > Insecta > Coleoptera > Curculionidae > Kuschelorhynchus > Kuschelorhynchus macadamiae. The sequence goes on along the minus strand of JAUTXW010004963.1, from coordinate 625,634 downwards.
GGGGGGGGGGGGTGAAAATTTTAATTTGTTGGAAAAATCGAGTAATAAGTCGTTTTATAGGTTTTTGGGCATGCAGATTTCAATTTTAACGCATGTTTAATGTTTTAGTGAAAATAAGAGGCAATAGTAAAAAGGGGAGGGGGTGAAAATTAAAATTAATGTGAAAAATCCAGTAATGTATAATTGTGTATATAGGTTGGTGTGAAAGTACTGATTCCATTGGCAGCGGTTTATTATTTATTACGATACTTTTTACTTTAAGTACTTTCTTACGTGTGCCTGAATTTATTATCAATTTGCCCAAACTTAAACAAATTTTGAAATACCGATTTTAAATTTTCGCTTAAGGTATGGATAAATTTATCATTCGCCTTCCAAATAAAAGTAAGAAGGTTCCAGAGCCCAAGACCGCGTCTTATGAGCCTGTGCCTTCGCAGCCATCTTTATCTCAAGCTCAAGACAATAATACTGATACGATTGATATCATAGAAAATGAGGGGTTGCCTTTCACATCTAATGTCTCAAATAAGCTGCCAATAAAAGCCGGTAAAAGTTCTGGTTCAGGTCGTTGCTTTCAATTAAACTGGAAAATACGTTCAAATGGATACATTACAAGAAAGATGTATCAAAAGTATTTTGTGAAATATGTCAAAATGTATACCTAAAACATAAAATGCCAATGAATGCCACGTATACAAGGCTTTCTTACAAGACATTTGTTATGGAAGGATTCAACCAATGGAATATAGCACTAGAGAGATTTCGATATCACGAAAAATCAGATATGCATAGTCACGCTGTGGAGGCGATGTCTACAATAGACAAAGGCGTAAACATGATAGCAGCTATGTCGAAAGCAAAAGTTTTGGAAATGAAAACTGCAAAAACTGCGTTGCTGAAAATTATCGGGTCCATTAAGTATCTAGCAGGGCAAGGACTTGCATTAAGAGGTCATACAGAAGATGATTCAAACTTCGTTCAGCTTTTATTGCTTCGAACTGAAGATTCTACAGAATTAAAGACATGGATGAACCGAAATAAGTATAAATGGATATCGCATGACATTATTAATGAAATACTGAGTTTACTCGATGATTATATCCGTAATAAAATTATTGCTAGGATTAAGCCAAATATATTTGCAATTATCGCTGATGAGACCACAGATCTTTCAAAAAAAGAACAACTCTCAGTTTGTTTCAGAACTGTTGATGATAATTTCGAAATATCAGAATATTTTTGGGACTTTATGAAACGCTTTTGACTAATGCGAAGACGTTACATAAAGTTTTAAAAGATATATTTATAAGATATAGCTTAGACATATCTTCAGTACGAGGCCAGTGCTGACGGGGCTGCAAACATGAGTGGAGCTTTATCAGGTCTACAAAAAAGGATAGTTAATGATAAACCACGTGCTATATACGTTCATTACATAGCCCACTCTCTTGACTTGCTTGTACAAGATTCATTTATTGGCATACCTAAGGTAAGAGATTTTTTAATGCATGCTAAAGACATTTTAAATTATATTCGAGATTCGGCAAAACGTTTAAATATTTTTTACAAAATTAAAACCAACACCGAAGACGCTGGTTCATTGTCCTTAAGACCTTTTTGTCCCACTAGATGGTGTCTTCGTGTAACATCTTTAAAATCACTGTTTGGCACAATTATCAAGAGGTATGTGAATTTATGATAAACCAAAATATTGAAAAAAGCGAAAGCAAATGCTTGTCTTGAAAAAATGTATTCATTTGAATTTTATTTTTTACTAAAAATTTTAATAAATACATTTGAAAATATAGAGGTTTGAATACCAATATTCAAAAAGTTAACATTAACATTGCAGACGCAATAAAAAAAATTGACTGCCTTGCTAAGACACTCGAGACTCAACAAACTAATTTCGAAAACATATGGGAACAAATAATCTCCGAGAAGGATAATTTGAATATTGATGAACCTGTTTTGCCAAGGAAAAGAATGGTTCCCCTCAAATTGGGTGGTTCAAAAAATCTATATTATCCAAATTCACCTGAGGAAACGTACTGACGTTTATATTACGAAAATAATAGATACTTGTATTCAAAGCCTTAACAACCGTTTTAATTCGGACGGAATAAAAAGAGCAAGAGATATTGAAGAATTTTTATTGACAAATAACGAAAACAATATAATTCAGGAAAATTATAGTAGCGATTTTGATTTAGAAAGACTCCATTTACATAAAAGAATTTTTTTTGATAGTAACGGGGGGCAAAATTTTCATTCAGCAACAGAAATCGCTTTATATTTAAATCAAAATATACATTTAAAAGAATTATTTTCTGAATACTGTTTTAAAATTATTTTTTGCTATCCCTATAACATCGTGTACTTCTGAACGAAGTTGTTCAAATTTATTGAGACTAAAAACATTTTTAAGGACAAGAATGACGCAGGCCAGTTTAAATGACTGCATTGTCTTAAATTCATATAAAGATATGTTAAGGGAAGTGGATCAAAATGAAATTGCAAATATATTTATACAGGCGAAATATGTTTTCATTAGATTAATAGTTCCGACCGACCTAAAACTGTGAAATATCGGTTTATATCTATTTTTGTTTTTTGTTTTTTGAGAATTTGTTATAATTTTTTTATTGTTTAGCAGTGTTATTTTTTAGAATAAGTTTATTTGTGGGTTATCTGAATTTTTATTTTTTATGTAAATACCTACTAATAAATAATTTTACCCAAAATAAATTTGTATAATTTGAAATAGATGTCCAGGCGGTCTTTTAGTCTTTTATGCCGCTCTTGTCTAAAGCACCCATACTGATTTTAGAAAGCCGGCGCCTATAACACTGGCCATTTCATAAATGTAAAGGAAACCAAGGTTCTAGCATCGGTTCAAGAATTTTATAAAATTGAAATTTGTAAACATACACAAAACTTCATTAGAGATACAGGTTATAGGAAACCGATCTTAACACAGGCTCACGGTTCGGCAAGCACAAGTCGGGTATAAAAGCCCTCCCTGAATCTCTCCGAGCTCATTCAGTGTTCGCATCTCGTGAAGTAGATCCCTGAAGATGCCTTGTGCAATCAAAGGCGAAACGTCGGATAGTAATTTCAATTTAACGTGTAATCCTAATAATTTCATTTATTAATTTGTAGATCAGTTACCTGGGATATTAGTTAAGCTAAAGTGGCATCTAATTGACCGAGCTAATAGAGTTTACTTGGAATGGGATATTGCACAAGGAATTGAGAGAATTCGTGATTACGAAATAAAATGGGTAAGATTGGACATTTTTTGTCATTTTTCACAAATTTTGATTGAGTTATACCATTTTACTAGGATATTTAACATTTTAATCAAAAGACTGAGGCGAATATATCTATTTGGCGGGTAAAACAGTTTTTCAAATAATAGCCCAGTGACCAGGAGGCTGTCAGAGGAATATAATAATTGTGATTTTGTTTCTTTAAGAGTACCCTCGAGGGACTGTTACCTAGATTCACAAAAAAATGGTCAAAAAGAATAAAAAAGCCAATATTTTCCAAATTATCGCGGATACCGTTGTCGCGTTTTGAAATTACCCGTGCGTCACTTAAATTACGTCATCGAATCCATATCAATCAAGTCAAAATGTTGTGAGTAAAAAAGTCAAAAAAGGTTCTGTGTTCATATGCGCTACAGCCTTAAAGGTTCGCCGCTTGGAATGTTTAGTCCGTAATTTAAAAAACTACGTGTTCTGCGGGAAATTTCGTCTCAATAGAAAATGCTTAAAACAATTAATTTTTACATTATACTACATATTTTACCAACACCAACTTTATGTTTTGAAATAACATAATAGCAAGCTAAAAATTATTCCAAATCAATTCTATTTCGGTACTTTTGTTTATGTATATTAAAAAATCATCCACATTTTTCGTATTACATTTTATTAACTTTATTTTTTAACATAATATTAAATTTTCGTTTATTACCTACTTCAAAATAAGTTTACTACAAGAAAAAATTTGACTAAAATCTATTAAGTCAATACAAATTAGTAAAATACACAAGGTACCTAAAAAATATACACAAATTATACTGAATCATAAACATCATCAGATTCTGAATCTGAAGCTTCACTAGTATTTATTATAAGTGGTTCAACTTCAATGTCAATTATAAACTGTTCCCTTTCATACCAGTTTTCCCATACTTCTACAGTACATTCAAATTCAAATTCAAATTGAAATTTTTTATTTGGTTTCGAGCGCTATAAATATAGAAAGAAACACGTCAAATAGAAATGTAAATAGACATATGACAAGTACCTAATATAAACTAACAGATATATCTAAATATAGATCACAAAACATAGTATATAATTTTTTCCTCGAGTTAAAATCCGTTCTTCAGTGCGATGTCCAACAAAACAAGGAAAAAAAAGGTTTTCAGTGAAAAATTCATCTGTGGTGTAAAAAATCTGTGATAAAAGTAAGCTTTTAATTTTATTTTTGAATTTATTTTGACAATGTATTGCTTTAATGTTATAAGGTAACATATAAATTTTACTCCCAGCGTAGATTGGTGATTTTTTATAAATATTTAAGTTATGCTTGTCTAAGCAGAAGTTATTTTTATTTCTTGTATCATACACATGAAAATTACTGTTAATTTGAATTAGATTTTTATTTCGATGGATATATGATAATAATTTTAAGAGATAAATTGAAGCAACTGTCAAAAGTTTATATGACGTGAATGTCTCTCTGCAAGATGTTTTAAAAGGTATACTAAAAATGATTCTAACAATTCTTTTTTGTATTATAAATACTCTCTCTATATCTGAGGCCTGACCCACACTACTATGTTATAAGCTATTGCAGAGTATATGAAAGCATAATATACATTAATAATTGTTGTACGGTCAACATAATTACGGAGACCAGAAATTACGTAAGCTCCCCTATTAAGCTTCTTACAAATATTGTCGATCTGAATGTTCCAATTAAGGTGGCAATCCATAGATAAACCCAAGAAACTAACACATGAGGAAAGCTCAAGATCATAACCATCGAAGGAAATGCTGATATCACAAGGTTCTCTACGAATAGTTCTTAAGTTCATAGCTACAGTTTTGGTATGGTTAATCATTAGCTTATTAGCAAAGCACCATTTAGTACAGTGTTGATTTTATTTTTTAAGTGATTTTCTGACATATCGGGTACTACGATAGTAGTATCATCTGCATATAGAAAAACCTGGCCCTGACTTATGTAGTCAGAAAGGTCATTAATGAATTCCCTGAGGTGTGCCAATATTCTGATTAAAATCAGACGACATTACATTTTTAATTTTTACAGAAAATTTTCTGTCAGTCAAAAATGAAACTATAAATGCATTTATATTACCACGTAGTCCTAGGGCGTCTAGCTTAGCAGAGACAAACGGTTTATCAACAGTGTCGAATGCACGTGTCAAGTCAAAAGACAACGTAATTACAAATTCACATTTGCCCATCTTATTAGAAATATACTGTACAAGATCAATGCACTCAGTTTCCGTAGACATACCTCTCCGAAAACCATGTTGCCTGTCGTTTAAGATATTATATTTGCAAATAAAGTCATAAATACGATTGTAAACAATTTTTTCAAAAATCTTAGAAAAGGAACTCAATAAGGAAATAAGCCTGTAGTTTTCCATGCTAAGAGAATCCCCCCTCTTAAATATAGGTACAACTATGGATTTCTTTAGCCTGTCAGGAAATACACCAGCACACACCGAAACATTAATCAGGTCACACAATGTGGTTGAAATATTAAATATAACATGTTTAATAAACTTAATGGATATAGAGTCGAAACCACAAGAGCCTTTGTTGGGGAAATTCATGACAACTCTCTCCACCTCGGTACTTGTAACAAACCGATAATAAAACGAATTCAAGACAAGTCTTCGACCAATAGTGCACATGTCGGAGAATCGCCCACCGAAATAAGTACCCAGCTTGGTAGGGATAACTAATTCCAGGTATTCCCCAAAGACTGACGCAACCTCAAGTGGCTCAGAAATTATTTTATTATCCCGATATAGAACCATATTTTTTGTGGTATTAATGTTTTTGCCCTGTATTTTGTTAACTATTGACCAGCTTGTTTTAACTTTATTGGTTGAACGAGAAATTAAAGTGTTGTGGTAAGCGATGTTTGATTGCATCGTCCCTACTATTATCTTTTAGCCAGTTTAGTTTTTCTAGATTATTAATTTGGATTAAAAGGTCCTCCGAAAATCTCATTTTAAAATTATTTTTAATTTTTTTGGTCTTTATGGGAAAAGTGGTTTGAAAACTCCAACAAAAGGAGTCAAACAAAGTATCAAAATCAAGGTTTGGGTCGGAACCTAAAAAACCTTTAAACGCTCTACCATAAATGAATTCATTAATACCTATTTCATTAATGGATCTGTAATCCATAGTACTTATTGATTTTTTTGGCAAATCGCATGTATCAATAATCTTAAATTTAAGTATTTGAGCTGTATGATCTGAGAAACCCAAATCACAGTAACGTACCTGAAGCAAAGAAGGTTTATTAGAAATAACATAGTCTAAAATGGCATTCAGTCGGGTTGGATTTTTTAAAAGAGAGACCTCTAATAAATCCGAGAGTATTCTATGTGATTTATCATTACATCCAGCATTTACATTCAAATCACCACACACCATGACCAACCCAAAACTGGATGCTGCTGTGAATAAAATTTGATTTAGTACATCAATAAAAAGCTGCAAGTGTCCCGATGGTGGTCGGTAGATATCAATCAAGCAAAGATGTTTTAGTTTCAGACAGCAACACTCAATAACTGACTCAACTGAGAGACTGTCAATAATCTCCACAGGGGAAGCCTCCGATATGAGAGAGTCATGAAAAAATATGGCAGTTCCGCCATGCTTACTTTTAGTTCCGCAAAAACTATTTAAGAAGGTAAAATTATTGATATAAATATTGTTAATTTGTTCACTGGTTAGCCAGTGTTCGTCAAAACACAGAATTTTAGGACAATATTTCTGACAAACTACCTCAATTAAATCTGTCTTGTTGGACAGGCACTGAACATTGATGTGCAACACAGTGACATCCAATGATTGATTAACTCCTAAGCATTCTGATTCATTATGGGTGAGGCAGGCTGATGAAAATTTTTCTTGGGGAAAGTAAACCTTCTAACTGCAGATCCCTCCGGCCATATTTGGGCATCGTAGACTTTGTTTAGCTGGTAAAGTGGGAAAGTAATTTTAAACGAAGCTGAGGAAGGGTCTTTTTTCACAAGTTTTTCAGAGCCGTCATCTTCAAGTAATTTAATAACATGTCACTGGTGGTATCCTCCGAAAGACGATATACGTGAAGATATCCATTTTTGGGTACAGTTTTTAGGTTGTTGATAGTCGATTTATTGCTTCCGATCACTGTCTTTCCTTTGTTTATTTGTTTATGTCAGCGCGTGGTATTTTGGTATTTGGTCTGCTCCGCAACAGTTTTCGATACATTGAGATCTTGCTGACTGAAAGGCATATGTTTAAACCTTTGCAGATTTTGTGGGGGCTGGTGGGGGGCCGGCGGAGGTGTTTCGTTGTTATTCCTATGGGCATGAGCAGGTCCTTCAACAAGCGTAGCTTGCCGTACCGAGGATTTAAAACATGATGTGTTGTTCTCCATTATATTTATAGATGTCGCATGTTGTAGTATTTCTTGATTTCTTGGGTTTGTTTTTTGTTGGGGTTCACGTAATAATTCAATTAGTAATTTTTGGTCACTAATATGATCTACTAGTCTACTATTTACCTCTTGGGAGCCTTCCAACTTTACACGTAATGTTTCAAGTTCAATCTTTTGCTTTACACACGTATTTTGTAAACAAATATTAACATCAATGTCAATATTACTGTCATGAAAAACTTCTTGATCACTTATTTCACTTATAAATACCTTCAGAAACTTATTTTTCACTTCACACAGTGGTTTATTAGCCTCAAAAGCACTTGGTAGTTTTTGATTTACTATTAGTTCAATTATTTATGATTTTTTTAATTTATTTAATTCCACAACTAACAAGTGACAATATACGTCGGCCATCTTAATAGTTTACTTAATTGGTTTGCCCCCAATGCCACGTCCCACATACCAAGAACTTTTTCATCGCCATAACTATCTCCGCCTACCAATATGTTTATTGTAATACCACTTAGCATAGGCCCAGATTAGATCAATGGCATTAAAGTCACAATGGTATGGTGGAAGTTTTAAAACTTCATGACCACGTTGTGTTAGTAATTCGTCAATTTCATAAACATTCTTTTTTCTATTTATTTTTGCTAATTGTAACAACTCGGGTTTCAAAAGATTCGTATCAAATGTGATGTTGTTCTTTTTTAACCAATTTATTATGTCCACTTTTGTAGTGGCAGATGAAGGTTGTTTCTCCTTTCTTGTCCATTACTATTAAAGATGGCTCTTCTAAATTTGGAGTTAACTGAGTCGAGACCCATTTAGTAAATATACTATTATTTATTTCACCATGGTAATCCATTGTCATTGATTTTAAACTGAACAATAAGTTGGCATTCTGAAGAAAACCTTTTGAAGAGCCAGCATGAAGACTGACAAAACGCTTACCATCATACCCTTATGGCTTTCGTACACTTTTTGTGTTTCGATCTTGCCATGGCATGGTTTTATTTCCTTTGGCATAACTAGAAATATTATTCCTATATTTACGTAAAAAACCAGCCCTAAGAGAAGAAATATGGGCTTTTTCAATTAATGCCCTTCTGTTATCATCCTTTCTAAATTTAAAGCCCAATTCATTCAGCAGAATACGCAGAGAGGTGTCACCAATGTGTACAATTTCTCTAATTTTCAGCTCTTCATTTAGGTCCTTAATACATGTTTCCCTAAAAAGAAAAAAATGTGTTATGGATATCGTTAAAATAAAAATCATATTTGATAAGAAATTTCATTTAAATTGGGTTTGTTGGGATATAATGTATTTCGAACATCCATTTTGGTGCTTTCGGGTAAATCAGTTGTCTTGACTGTTAGGTAACATTTGCTTTTAGACAACATAGAACGAAAGCTTTCACGGCTGTGGTCAATTAAGAAATCATGGTCAAAATGGAATCACTTTCCGACGTTTCGCCTTCGATTGCACGAGGCATCTTTAGGGATCTTCACTTCACGAGATCGGAACACTGAATGAACTCAGAGAGACCTAGGCCGGCCATTTATAGTCGACCTGTGTTTACCGAAGCGTGACTTGGTGTAACGATCGGTTTCCACTTATGATGTAGATTGAAGCCCGTATCTCTATTAAAATAGTTAGGATGCTTATAAATTTTAATAGATTCTCTAATTTTGCGTTTATAGAGTCCCGAAACCGATGCAAGAACTTTGGTTTCTTTTACATTTATGACATGCCCAATCGAATGTTGGTGTTCAGATACAGCAGATTGTACAGGGTGTTCCAGCGAGGACTGAACAGGGACCTATTTTCGACCTTCCTTGTATTTTGGACTCCAAAAATGTCATCGAAAAAATATTTGAACCAGAAACAAAAGAGTTACGCTATGCATCAGGTGTTTTTTAAATGGAATGTATCGTTTTTTATACGATTTTTGGAAAGAGTGATTTTTTTTATGTCCATTCTGATTAAAAGATTTGATTTTGCGATAGCTGTTTATATTACATTTGAATGTTTTACAAACTAAAATTTTAGCTTCACCTGTTTAAAATATACGATAGGTTGGTATAGGTGATCAAGGTAAAATGACGTTTGAATGCTTTGTCAATAAAAATTGACATTATTTTAATTATTGTCGAAGTCTTCACCTAAAAAATATATATTTGACTCTGATCGAAATGAAATACTCTTTGGACGAGAGACTACAGATTGTTATGCTATTTTACAAGTGCCAAGAAAATGCAAGAAGAAGATTTATTGCAAATTTTCATAGAAATATATCCATCAATACAATTCTAAGGATAAAAAACCTATTTGAGGAAAATAAAACTTTACATGATAAAAAAAGAAATTCAATAAAAAATAATTATTAAATAATAAAATAAAACTACTAATAACATAAGTTTTCAATGTGACCGCCGTTTTTCTCGAAACAACATCGATAACCCCTTTGTAGCCTTTCTAAACTTGCTGTTACAATATGATTTTCCTGGTTAAGGCGGTTTATTTCATCGACAATTTTTCCCATGATCTCTTGAATATTTTCGTTTCGTTGTCTGTATACGACGTTCTTCAAATGGCCCCAAAGAAATGTATCCAAAACTGAGAGGTCGGGGCTATTGGGCGGCCAAGCATATGTTCCATTTCGCCCTATCCATTCGTTATGGCGCCGATTTAAAAATTGAACCACATCATGCACGGCATGAGGAGGCACCCCATCATGTTGCCAAATTAAATTCTGATATTCTGCCAATGGTAAGTCTTCCAAAAAATTTTCAATTTCGTTTTCTAAAAACTCATAATATCTGTGCCCATTTAAAGTCCCGTTAAAAAATATTGGTCCCAAAATTTTATTGTTTTTTATCCCACACAAAACATGAATAGAATTCCTCCCTTGAAATTTAATAGTCTGGAACTTTTTTGGATTTTCAACGGCCCAGTGGTGACTATTATGTCTGTTGAATACTCCCGATGTTGTGAAAGTAGCTTCGTCGGTCCACACAATATTTTTGAATAAATCAGGGTCTTCGTTTTCTTGCCGAATTACCATTTGAGAAACAAATTGGAAGCGAAGTTCTTTTTGTGCCGGTGTTAGGTGCTGAAGTGGAAGGATACGAAAAGGCCTAAATTTATGAATTTTCAGAGTCCTGTGAACAGTCCCTCGGGTAACTCTTCTGCGCCTTACACCGCCACCGTACTGAACTTCCCGAACTGCATCCGAAATAGATGGTTGGATTAACTTGAAAATAATTTATAATGGCCTGGTCTCGATTTCTTCTTCTTTGTATATTTCTTTTTCTATCATGTAAAGTTTTATTTTCCTCAAATAGGTTTTTTATCCTTAGAATTGTATTGATGGATATATTTCTATGAAAATTTGCAATAAATCTTGTTCTTGCTTCTCTTGCATTTTCTTGGCACTTGTAAAATAGCATAACAATCTGTAGTCTCTCGTTCAAAGAGTATTTCATTTCGATCAGAGTCAAATATATATTTTTTGGGTGAAGACTTCGACAATAATTAAAATAATGTCAATTTTTATTGACAAAGCATTCAAACGTCATTTTACCTTGATCACCTATACCAACCTATCGTATATTTTAAACAGGTGAAGCTAAAATTTTAGTTTGTAAAACATTAAAATGTAATATAAACAGCTATCGCAAAATCAAATCTTTTAATCAGAACGGACATAAAAAAAATCACTCTTTCTAAAAATCGTATAAAAAACGATACATTCCATTTAAAAAACACCTGATGCATAGCGTAACTCTTTTGTTTCTGGTTCAAATATTTTTTCGATGATATTTTTGGATTCTACAAGAAAAAATACATCGATTGGCTATTTTGAATTTTTCCAAAATACAAGGAAGGTCGAAAATAGGTCCCTGTTCAGTCCTCGCTGGAACACCCTGTACAATTTGTTTCTTTCTGATACATCGTTCATGTTCCTTAAGCCTAGTCGATATGGATCGTCCAGTTTCTCCAATATAAACACCACAACAGGAACAAGGAATTGCATATACTCCTTCCGTTTGAAAAGGAATAATGTCCTTTGACGATCTCAAACATTGTCCAATTTTCTTGTGTGTGTTGAAGATTGTACGTATGCTGGACCGGCGAAGTAACCTTGCAAACTTGTCTGTGGTTCCGTGTATAAACGGAAGAACTACATTTCCTATCGGTAATTCCTTATTAGTATCATTTCGTGGAGTAGGATTATTATATTTTCTAATTGATCGTCTAATATCATCAGTGCAATATCCATTCCCTCTTAAAGCTTGAATCAGTTTCTCTGTTTCCGATTGTAAAGAATTTTGGTCACAAATCGCGAGAGCTCTGTAAACCAATGAATTAATGACTGATTGCTTTTGTGCTGGATGATGATGGGAATTTGCATTTATGTACCTGTTCGTATGCGTTGGTTTTCTATATACAGAGTGTCCTAAGGAACCATCCCCTTTCCTTTGTACAAGAACATCTAGAAAGGGAATCGTGCCTTCTGATTCAATTTCAATTGTAAATTTTATGTTAGCATGTTGTTGATTTAGATGATCAATTGATTACAAAAGTGTCGTCTACATATCTGAACCATGATTTTGGTTTTAGTGGAGACGACTCTAAGGCTTCCTCCTCAAAAGCTTCCATGAAGATATTGGCTACCACCGGTGACAGTGAGATCCCATTGCTGCTCCTGAGGTTTGCTCATAGAAAGTTCCTTGAAACACAAAATACGTTGATGTAAGACATGCTTCAATTAGATCTAAAAGTGAGTTGTCAATACTATTATGGTGAAATAAGTCTGATATTATGGAAATTGAATCATTTATAGGCACATTCGTATACAGCGATTCTACATCAAAACTGACTAAGATATCTTTGGGATCTAATTGGATTGATCTAAGTTCTTTTACAAAATGCGTAGAGTTTCTAATATATGAATGTGTTTTTCCTGTAAAATTATTAAGAATTTTTGAAAGATATTTACCAATTTTGTTAGTAAGAGATCCTATTGCACTGACGATAGGTCGAAGTGGTACATTCAATTTCCATAATATCAAACTTATTTCACCATAATAGCATTGACAACTCACTTTTAGATCTAATTGAAGCATGCCTTACATCAAATAATAACTAGATACAGCATCATCCCCGAATTAGGGCAAAATGTGTGTCTACAAAGTAAGAATTTGCTGCGATATTTTTATTTACTGATCAAAAGAGCGTTTTGGATAATCCATTTATTTGTATTACTCCAAAATACCACACACGAATAGTCACTGTATTAAACAGGGTCTCTAAAAACTTCACAAACAAGTGAAACAATAGGAAACATGTAAATGTAAATATGAACACAAAAAAATATCGGCGATCGATGAAGGAAAAGAACCGGTAAATAATGCACTTTAACACTTATTGATAGTGTTGCAAAACCTATTCAAGCAACCATAATTAACGAATATCAACATAATGGAATAAACCCGATTGGTAGGAGGTCAAGGCACGATCTCCTGGTAAAAATATTATTAAAAACGTTAAAAGTAGGCTAAAATACACATTTAAAACAATTAAAAGTCAGCCACAAATCATCCCAGATCTAATACGTGTAGAGAAAATGAACAAGTGTTCCACATAAATTTATTATCTCTAGTATGTCTGGCCGTTACCAGAAATTGTTGAGAGTTCAGGGTGAACATATTAGCTTTTATTTTTCCTAACTTGTACATTTGTAACCATCGTTTTATAAATTATTTTGAATTTTTTTACTGTTTCAATTTTCGCATGATAATATGTTTTTCTTTTTGATATTTCCTGTATACATAAATAATTATAACTTTTTCTTCTAGAGTCAGTTTTTATTTTAACGAATATTTTTTACAGAACTTGTATAAACACTCTAACAATTTTAAGCTACAAAAATATGGCTTTTTTCTTTTCTTTAATTAAAAAAATATACTGTATTGAATTTAACTTTGTCTGCCTCAAAGTATGAACCAACTGAAACCCTTTATATTAAGTTAACGGCAACTGAACTTCATTAACGTCTATAGTAACTTAGAAAACACGACCATATTTCTTAAAATAGAGTATATTTGTCGTACATATAGTAATAGTTACATACAAAGTTCATGGACCTGGAAAAGAGAACTTACTTCTATATTTTGTTTTTTAAATTAAATCATGATTATCGTCCATAGTTTAGGTTTTTTAACTCACCTCTATGGTATAAACTATGCCTTTAATTAGTGTACAATGAAAAAATTATTGTGCGATTAAACCTTTCTACCAGTTCATCTTGTTTCTCCTAGAAATAATGTTAAATGTACCTAAGCGTTGGGTAACGGAAAACTGAAAGCGTTTTAGGTATAATAATAATACGCACCTCTGAATGGTTAATCACTTCCGCCAAAACTAGTTTATAAAAGCAAATCTAATTTAATTTAGTTCTTAACAGTGTTCTGTGATCTAAGATCTAATTGACAACAAATTTAAAACTAAAACACTAAAATATATGTATTCTGTGTACTCTACTCGGTCGAACAACACAAGAGCGTTACATGCGTTGTCGATGCCAATCGTGTTAACTCGGAGTTCCTACAAATCTGTTCCCCAGACTCTTGTTGGGAAATCTGGATCTTTTTAAAGATCCGGTCAACGGATCTGTGTCAGTTTAAAAACCAGGATCAGTGATCCGGATCTCTGATCTCTTTAAATTCGTTAAAATAGGCAAGCCATATTCGTCATATTGAGCATTGGGTATGTATGCGTAGCTCCATCCATCTGAAAACTTTGTAAGCATGCAGAGTCGGTTATATAGACAGCATTGTCCAACATTTTTTTTTGTTTTTCGTGACGAGTAAAATGAGTATGTGATTTACAGGAAACGTTTTAAGTTTAATTTATTTCTCAGAAAATGTACAGACATGAACTTGTTAGATTTAGATTTTTAATATTATTTGTAATTCTTTTTATTAAATATCATCCTATTATTATTACTAATTATAAGGCTATCTGAACTTCAATATACACATCGCACTAAAAAAGTAGAGATTTAAATCTATTATCTAATCCACACAACATAAATATGTTTTAAAGGACTGGTGTAATATGATGCGATGATTTACGAGTCAACAAGCCAACGAACCCCAAATTAAATTTTTACACGAGATTTTGGCTATACAGAAATTCACGTTTCATGGCAATCAGCATTCAACAAGCTAATGACCGACCGACCCATCCACCCTATCATCCCGTTCTTCTTATCAATCAGACCGGTTCGAAAGTTTCCGACACGAGACTTACAAACGATGATGATGCATTGAATGAACTGAAGAATTGACTGAACCATCAGTGTTGCCAATCGGTGTATAATTATACGATTTTAGCATCTTTTAACCTTGCTGTGTATAATTTTCTAACCCTATTACAATTCGTATAAAACCGTATATTTTGGTTAAAGGTAGATTCCACATTATTCGTATCAAAATTCAAACACTGCGAGAAATTGTCAACATTGAGCCACAGAAGTCTTGATGGTTGCATTGTATGTATGACTTGTCGATTCTCGAGTTTTGTCGTGTCGATACGCTGAACTGAACTTGTAGTGATGTGCAACGTGCAAACCTTTTACGATATCTGATGGTATCGATATTAAATACTTCTATGATTAAGAGTAGGAGAGCTCGTTGATTAGAATATCAGTAAGTAAACGGAGGATTTTTGTGACCATTTTGAGTGTAAGAAATGAATAATTGAATTGAATAAATGAAAAACAGATAATCAAAAGTATGTGATTGGTATATGTATGTGTGTACTAACATTTATATATTACTTATTCAGTCATATATAACTTTATAAAAAATTACAATAAAATAGGTAATAAAACATATAAAAACATCTAATTTTATTACAAAGTTACTTCAATTTATTTAGGTAATAAAAATACAAATAATAAAGTTTTCAATACAAATTAAAATGGATTTTTAAAGTTTAGTAAATATCATTGGCATTTAAAAAAATTAGTTCTCTGGCAGTGCATGCTTTTAGCCTACTTCTGCTGACAGAAACTAGTTGCCCCGCTTTAGAAAAAATACGTTCACTGGGAACGGAATTGGCTTCAAAAAATGAACAAAAAATATTTCATTACTTTTTTTTTTTTTTTAATGTGTTAAATTCATTTAAAAATTATTTATAAAAAAACTATACATTTAAACAGTAATCTATTACAAATCCTAAAACTATTCAAATAATTTAATACTATTACATAAAGTTTTTATGCAACCACGTAATACGCGGTAGTGTCTGACTATCTGACACTTTTTCAGTAAAGTGATATTACTAATATTTGAAAGTATTGAGTACAAAGAATCAGATACTTTTTTTTATTGAATTTTTGATTATTGAGTCAGTTAATAGTTTTCTTCGTCCCCCCCCTTCTTCTACCACAAGGATCCAGGGACGGGTGTATAAAATCGTATCTTTTGGATCTAGTCATTGTGTAATTTAATGATTTACTATTGACAACACTGAGACAAACACAACTGGTAAATTAATATAATTCACGTTAACAACAAACTGAACAAAATAAACTCGAGACTAATAAAACTGAAATCACAAAACGCTGGCAATGTCGTCCATTAACCACAAAAAAGACAAATGTCGTCTGGCTGACGGCTTGACAAATGACGCCTGTTGTTGTTGAACATTGTACCGATGCCAGATTTCGCGTATACGTAATGACGTCACGTCTCGTTTTTGGTCGGGTAACGTAATTTAAAGTTTGGGGCTCGTTTAATTGCCTTTTGTCGGCCGGGGAAGCAATAAAATTGATTTTTTTTCAGATATATGTTTCAATAACACGTGACCTTATAATCTAGTATTTTTTCGTATTTAAAAATGTATGCCCTATTCAATCCAATTAAATATTCGAAAAATAATTTCCACTCGCTTGGAAAACTTTAAAGAAGCAATTATTTTTTTAGAGCTATAGACATGAAGCCTGTCCACCAAACGAGGTTAACAAAGGTACACATATCGTATCTAATAATGAGGTTAGTTATGAATTGGACGTGGAACCGTTTTCAAGATATTTCATAACATTAACTATACATACTAATGAAGGAGGTGAAATATTCGGGGGATATTTCCACACTGAAGAAATTGTTACGCAATATAGGGGTAAGTGTCTAATTTTGACCTTTTATATTTTCGGGCTGACCGGTTACGTATACTGACCGAAGAAAACAATTATACAGGATGTTCCTTAATGACATGCTAATATGTAAGGGGGTAATTCTTGGACATATTTTAAGAAAAAAAAACTTCATATGAACGTATGTCTTAAACGTCTTCACCTTTGAGGTACAGGCTGGTAAAATTTTCGATAAAAATTTTTTTTAAATAACTGAAGCTATTGTAGATATCTTTATGAAATTTGATGCACGTCAGTGGCATCCATACGGGTTTTGTTTTGAACACTTTTGGAGAAAAAACTGCTGCGCCACTGATTTCTCTTAAAATAATTTTTGTAATCTTGATTTATTTCAAAGCAATTTTGATTTTCTTTCGTCTGACGCATGGTTTTCGGTTAAAAAAAATCAAAGCTATTTTACTTCAGGCTCAAATGGCTATTATAACTTTTGAACACATAAATCTAGGTCCTAACACTGGAACCTGTGGTGGAAGATCAAAATACAAGCTTCTCACAAAATTATATATGAATCAAATTTTTTTTCAGTTCAACAATAAATATTATAAACAACTTGAGGAAACTGCAATGGGCAATTGCTTATCTCTATTCCTTTATTTATTGGTAGATTAGAAACCCAATTCAAAAAAGAACTCAAGTACTCAAGTAAGGGTGTGGTATAGATATGTAGACGATATATTTGCTATTTTTGATACTAAAACAGAAACACTTTCTTAGAAACATTAAACAATAAATATCCTTCTATTAATTTTACGTACAAAAAGGAGAACAATGGGCAATTACCTTTTCTCGACACGTTAGTTATTAGAAATAACGATAAATTAGAATTTGATATTTATAGGAAATTTACTAATACTGATAGATATATAACATTCGACTCATTTCATTGCCCTCAACACAAAATGGCAACATTTCATTTCTTAACTTACAGGTTAGTCAATTTTCCATTAAGTAAAGAACGTTTTAACAATGAAATGGATCGAATTAAAAATATAGCTAAAAGTAATCGATATAATGATAATTTTATACATAAATTAGTAAATAGACATAAGCATAAGAAAATGTTAAAAGGTGCCACGACTCTTCAAGCACCTTAAGCTCCCAATAAGTTCATAGTAATCCCATATGATCCCCGATACACGAGAGGTCTAGAAAAAGTATTTAAAAACGTAGGTTTTAGAGTAACCTACAAAACGGAGAACAGTTTGATAAATCTCCTTGGAAACCCTAAAGACAAAATCGACTTGAAGGAGAGGAGTGGCATCTATGAAATTAGCTGTAATGAATGCGATCTAAAATATGTTGGGCAAACTAAACGCTCCATTCGTTTTAAAGAACACATGGCACAAAGTCAAGCGTTGCCCAACATACTTTGGAAAACAATTACCAAACAGGAATAAATAATCTTAAGTTAATTAAAAAATTTTTTTTTTGTTTCTGGTTTTTGGCCTTACAAACTATGTGTTTTAGCCACGAAATAAGTAAATATTTAGTGAAATACTGTAGCTTTCAATAATTTGAAAAGAAGGTAAAATTAAATTGCACGTTATAATTCAAACCTAGCCACATATAGATGGGGACACATATTTCACGTCCAGGGGTCTGTCAGGACGACTTTAAACAAGACAAACAATGGAAGACCTCTAAATAAGGAAATATACATTAGGAAAGGTTTAGGATATAATATCTATTTTAGTAGCATAAAGTTATAAATGTGGGAAAAAAATTCTCTGAAGGTATGCTAAATTTCAAAGCCAATTTTTTTAAGGAAGTTGTACAAGCAGGCAAAAAAGCCAATATTATTTGTTATTAAAATATCAGGTAGCCATATAGGTAAAATAAAATTGTTTTCAATTAAATATTTTATCAATTCATTTGAATGTTGTTGGTGTAATTGGCAGTTGAAAAAAATATGGTTTAAATCGCCAAACTCTCCACATAAACAAAAATTCTTGGCTATGAAATCGACTTTTCATTTCTAGTTATTCCAGAGTGAGCTTTAGTCCATATAAAATAAATTTCAATGTTTTTGGCTTTTGCTTGACGTATTAAGTCTAATGTTCATACTACAAATATGTGAGGGTAAATATTTGTATTCTCAATAAAATTTGATAACTTTTTAAGAACTGATTGTGAATCAGAGCATATAATTATATAATTATAATTTTGAGTTAAAGCCCATTCGATTGCATAATAGATTGCTGCGGCTTCTGCCGAAAAAATGCTTAAATTTGGATCAAGTGTAAAAAACCGCTGATAATTTGGTGAGGGGCAATAGAAAGCTCCACCTAAGCTGTTCTCAGTTTTTGAACCATCAGTATAAATAATAAGGTAATTTAAGGGGTATCTGGATATGATTTCTTTAAAAAGTATTTGAGTTGAAGTTCTGTTTTCTGGATATGACGGAAAGGTAACTTCAGGAGTAACAAAAATGGTATGGTAGTTTATTTCAAATATGCTCTAAATATGACACATTTAAGATACGGAAGAACAGAAAAGTTAAGCGTTGCCCAACATGCTTTGGAAAACAATCACCAAATAGGAATAAATAATCTTAAGTTGATTAAAAATGTATCTAATAATAGATTATTGGATGCATTTGAGAGTATAGAAATAGTTAAATGTGGTAAGAAGGCACTAAATAAAGACAGAGGGCCTATTCCCTATAGTCCTCTCTATTGCTTACTTGGCAACGGTGCAGTCGGGTGCAACCAAGTGTGAACACCTTTACCTATAAATAGTCTCGGTTAGGATAACTTACTTTAGTTTATATCATCTGATGATGCTAACTTGGTTAGCGAAACGCGCGTCCAGAACGTAACAAGTTGTGATGTAGTGTGGTTAGAACTCTTGTATTTTGACACATAAATCTAGTTATCCTGGAATAAATTACGTTTTTACAAACGTCAACGAGAAAGGTGCGGTTTGCACTGGTTTATTAAGAAATGATCATTGTAAAACATATTCAACCCGTGTCTTGCTAACTTAACAAAAAACCCTAAAAAAAAATTTTCAAAGTGAAAATTTAGTCATATATCCAAAAATATTGACCCCAGGACGCAATGGATGGTTTTAATGCATTTGTTAGCTGAAAATACATATAAAAACGTACTTTTTCCACGCATTTCCAAAAAAAAAATTTTTCTGGTAAAAAAATTTGCATGTTTTTGGGTCTCAGATTGTGTTCAAACTGCGTTTCTATACTAATTCGATGTCCTAGAAACCGAAAAAAACGTCCATTCGTTCTTAGGACGAACCGTGGAATTTTTATCGCCTTTGGAAAATCGGGAAAATCACGACTTTATGCACGCCTTCGGAAAATCGTCGATATCTCGAGAACCGTTAGTCCTAGAAAACGGCTCGCCTACGGAAAATTCCCTATCAGATGTACAGGGTGTCCCACATAAGATCCTCTATCCCCTTATCTCGAAAGATATACAATTTAGGAAAAAAAGTTATATATAAAGTGTTATTGTTTTTAAGTAAACTTTTATATTATATACCTTTCATGTATACAGGGTGCTCAGTTTTTCCTGGTTAGAGTCAGACTCAAAAATTAAATGGGACACCCTGTATATTAACCTGGATATGGATTCCTCATTAAAAATAATTAAGTGTTAACTATGCAGAGGTCGTTGGACCAAATGGAAATATTCGTTGGCCTCCGCGGAGTCCAGATTTGACGCCCCTGGACTATTTTCTGTGGGGAACATTAAAGGATAAAGTATACAAAAATAAACCTCAAGATGTTGATGATCTCAAGAATCGAATAAGGGAAGAAATTCAAAATATCAATGAAAGTGCTGCAGTAAGAGATGCCTTAAGAAAAATGGAAGTCATCTACACAACTTGTATTGCCCAAAATGGAGGCCATGTGGCAAATTTACTTTAATTTTCCCTTTTGCATTAGGTATATTGGTCCTTTCGTTATACATGCAATTGTTTTTTGATTTTACACATTAATTCATTTGTAATTATGTAAATGTTCTCTATTAACTTAACTTCTTACTACATACTTATTTAATAGTTCACAAAATTTACATAATGTTAAATGTTAAAACATTTCTATATTTGCTAAAATTTCGTGTTCGTTGAAATAAAAGATTAATATTTTTGTTATGTCGGCCATAGGTATTTTATTATATCGATCATTGGAAAGAATTAATTTCTCAGAAAATACAGACATCTTAGTTAAAATTGCAAACTATAGTATTTTGTTGAAAATCTACTATGGTCAGCCCGTTAAAAAATATTTGTGACGTATTTCGTCATTAAATTTAAACCAAAGGTATTTTTTATTGCATAAAAAAAGTTTAATAGCGAATATTTTCTAAACGGTTAGAGATAGGTATAGGTTATTATATACAAAGTTACTTTAATTTTTTGTGAACCATCGAAATCTGCAATAATATACAGGGTGTTCCATTTAAGATTATTGACTTATAAGTAATTTTATATATTCCGATCGATTGAATTTCTGATATCACCCTGTATAATTTGTAGTCAAAGTAAACAACTTAAATTATATATTGTGGTGTTATCTTTAATATAAAAATGGCAGCTTCACCAAATATTATATACTTATATTTTTTTCTACTACCTTAAGTATATACGTTTTTAGCAAAAAATTAAATAAAACGGCTATTATATCTTAATCTACAATATCTTAATGAAAGTTACGCTTATTTTTAATGAGGAATCCATATCCAGGATAATATACAGGGTGTCCCATTTAATTTTTAGGAGTTGACTCCTAACCAGGAAAAACTGAGCACCCTGTATACATGAAAGGTATATAATATAAAAGTTCACTTAAAAACAATAACACTTTATATATAACTTTTTTTCCTAAATTGTATATCTTTCGAGATAAGAGGATAGAGGATCTTATGTGGGACACCCTGTACAAACATTCAAGGGAAAATCGCATTCTAGACAAAATGGCGGATGTGTCGCCTGCATCGAGTCGGAAAGAAAATTCATAACATAATCCCATTTTCAAGACCAATTTTCAGTTAAAGCAGGGGCAGGAGCAGGGACGTAGACAGGGGTGGCCTGAGGGGGCCGCGGCTGCCCCTTTCTATCCTGTGGCCCAACCAATTAGCCTGTCTAAATATTTTATATGGTACGCTCATAAAAGCAAAATTTGTTATTTAATTCAAAAACCTAAAATGAATGTCGAAAATTCGCTTTAATTTTTTTACTGGCACATTTTATTTATTACAGGATCCATCATTAATGTAAAAAAAAATCTTTAGTAGGAAAGTATGCTACTTTGACACACTAATGGCAGACCCTGTATATAGGCCCCTCTAGAACTATTTGTGCCTCCCCCAAATTAATTTTCTGTCTACGTCTCTGGTAATGGCCTGGTAATATTTTGGTAAAAATCTCATATGGCAGAACAAGAAGGCGGACTAGTGAAACGTTAAAAAATTTACGCACAAAATCAAGCGTTACATAAGAAAGAAATGATAACATATTCGTATGAACCGTTCACTGTAAAATAAAATTTCATTACGAGGGAAGTTCCGGGTAAAGGATATTTACCGATTTTTGTTAGTTATTGTTAACGTTATCGCTTTGGTTATAGTTATCGTTATCGTTATCGTTATAGTTATCATTATCGGTATCGTTATCGTTATAGATGTTGTTATTATTGATACTGATGTTGTTGTTATTTTTAAAAATATTAATCCTGTATTATCAAAAAGACATTTTTTATTTTCAGAGAGACTATTGAAAGAGGAATTTCCGGAAGCTGACGTAGACGAGACTGACTCATCTAGCGTCACTGTGCATTTTAAGAATTTTAATTGCAAAAAAATTAAATATCGTTTATTACGTACAAGGCGTATAGCAATGCTTCGACAACTTTTAACAAGATTGAATATAGAGATATATCCAGTATACAGTTTCCTCTTAAAAACGATCAGTTAGTTATTAGCAATTTAAGCGCCAATTGTAATTACAGAATTAGTTTTACCGCTTCAAGATCTGCCAATTGGGAACGAAATGTTAGTCTTGGCATATTAGAAGCTGTGACTAAAGGAACAGGTAAGTATAGGACGAAAACTTTCACGGCCTTATTCAGTTAAGAAATCATGATTCTTCCCAACGACATGGAAATAACATAGACCCAGTTGTTTACATTTTGGAGGAATCCAACATTAACCCTGGTTTGCCAAACCGTTACTGTGGCCAGATTATAACGGATATCATCCTTTATACTATTACCTAAATAAACAAGGAATTCCAGAGATTCCCAGTATAAATTTCCATATAGAATATTTTAAAACTGATAATTAAATGGCTTATTATAAATAACTCAAACCGAATCTGTTTTAAATGTAATTTAAATCTTCTGTAATTATTATTCCTTATTTCAAGAAATAAAGCCCAGAATAATCGGCAACGTCGGAATTCTACCTTTTTCGAGTATACTACAGATTTCTTTCGGGATCATTCGGAAGACGCCGAAGACGGTCGTAGTCATTCATGATTCGATTATTTGATGCACGGCGTTGTAATTGTTCTAGTTGGTGAAATAAGTGTTTTTCGGAAATCCAAGTGTTTTGTGTGGCTATTTTCAAGAATCTGTTTAAAAAACTTTAAGAACTTTAAGAAGTACGAACTTGCTTTATTTGCAGAAAAAGAAACGATTTAAACCCAGAAGTTTGTTTTCGAAGGTAAGTAAGGTTATGTCATACCAGTGCTGTAGTTGAAAGGTAAAATCACCGTCCAATAGCGTTCTTATATTTGCAAATGAAGTATTGTTTTTGTATTGCACATTTCCGTTGGGCTTAAATTAATTTTTGTATAACTTCAACTTATCTATAAAGTCGAAGACACTGATGATAAATGGAGTACAGCGTTTTGCTAATTTATATATTTGTGAAAAGTCACAAATATTCCTCTAAAATTTATCAAACCACCTTTTTTGATTAATAAACAACATAAATATACTATTTGGTAAAGCATAGGTACTAAATTTTAATTGAGTAAGCTGTAAGACCCACTATTTTATGTTGTCATTAATTACACCAGGATGGTTTGCATTTTAAATGAAATTTTCAAGGAATATTTAGGGTAGTGTCGGAGTTCTCATATAGCAAGCATATACAAAAAATGAAAATAGCGCAATAGAGTTCTTTTCAATTTTTCATTTGCTATAGATTTTCTTTAATGAATTTGAAATGCTTTCATTTATTGCCTAAAAATTTGGTTTTTAAAAACAAGTAATCAAAAAATTAAATAAATACCATCCTGAGGTACATTATCCCAACTAGACAGAATCAGTTTTTATCAGGTGATTTCGGTAATATAAATAATAATATAATATATTAAAATGAATGTTAAAAATATTAAACATCTTGGCACAAAATACTTTTTGTCAATAAGTGAAATATATAACTAGTTCCCCTGCATGTGCAATAAAATATGAAAAAAAAGATATGCAAAAAATTTTTAGTTTTTGCCAAGATCTATTAAAACATTACAGGTAGATTTCAATTATGAAAATGTAAAATAATTGTAAAGGTGGTGTGTGAGCAAATATGACCTTGCCGACTTGTGCTTAATATTTTTAGGTTTTATATATTTAATAGTATTTTCATAAATAATAGCTTAGTCACTTTGTTAATATCGAGGTTAATGTGGTGTTATCTTCTATAGAGGGTCTGGAACCATATTGTTACATTAAAAATCTGGATTTCTTTACGGGTTAAATAATCATAAATGTATTCATCTTACTTTTTAGTACTTTCTCAAAATTCTAAAACATTATGATATTAGTTAGACGTCGTATGTAGTATCTCTGGAAATCTTCAAATGCCTACCTTTAATGAGCGTTTATTTAAAAGTTTTTCTTTTTTTGAGAATTCTAATTATCCCTCACTGTCAAAATCGAATATTTTTTGGAGGTAATTTTTTTCAATCCCCAAAGGTAAATTCAATAATTTTCTTATTCTTTAAATCGTGTTCTGTATACATAAAGATAAGAATTTCAAAATTGTATGAAAATGGATTACGAAGAGAAATTTTCAGCAGCTACCATATATTCTAAGTTTAATAATAATAATTTTTGTTGGAATTATAATAAATTTGGTCTCGGCACGCATTCGCAATTTTGCTTATGACAGGAGATTTTTATGGAAGAAAAATGAAATTTATTTTCCTATCGATTTATGTTAAAAACTGTCGTACTTACGAAAAAATCATTAAGTATAAATATATCATATATATATCATGTATAAATCATATTTGCGAAACTTCTTTGCAATCGCAGAATGTCTTAACAGTGTAAACTTGGGCTTGTTGAAAAACCCGTCAAAAAGTTAGAATTTCTCAAAAAATAGCCTTGACTCCGATTTTGAAAATCGTCACTGAATCATTAAATATGTAATAGACGAGCTATTGTTATATAAATAATGAAATATTAAATTAATATAAGCGAATGTACTTTTGTTTTGTCGATAATAATAGTTGTTTGTTATTATATCAAACCGTTTATAAATAAATTATACCAAACTTTTAAACTTTGTTTTATTTTTATAAACCACGTGTCCGGGTGAAAATTTATAAAGTGCAGCACCACTTTCAACCTTGTTATTTAAATTTTTATAAAAATTAAGTATCAAATATAGTGTAAAATATTATACAGGGTGCTTCAGAATCACCAAAAAGTTTCGATGATTTTATTTTTAAACATCTTGGATTTTAATGCATTTATTTACTTTTTTTATTATTGATTTCTTGATAAGAGTTGGTGGTTCAAAAAAAATATTTTTGATAGTAATAAACTTTAGATAAGGATGTTCAAAAAAGTGAATTTCACTAACAATTTCAAAAAAATAAAATTTTTCTAACGGTAGTTTTAAGGGCCATAAAAAATCGTAAATAT
This sequence comes from Kuschelorhynchus macadamiae, assembly GCA_030620095.1. NCBI lineage: Eukaryota > Metazoa > Arthropoda > Insecta > Coleoptera > Curculionidae > Kuschelorhynchus > Kuschelorhynchus macadamiae. The sequence goes on along the minus strand of JAUTXW010004963.1, from coordinate 599,798 downwards.
AAACAGTAAAATTTTTTATATTATAGTTGTGGAGATATTTAAGTTCAAACAACAAAAAAACATTTTTCTATTTAAATCTTTTCTTAGCTATTACTAATATGACAAACTGATACTAAACCTTTATTTACGATTTTTTACGGCCGCGGCAGTCACAAAAATTTTAATTTTTGAAATACACTTTTTCGTATTTTTTGAATGCTCTGTATATCTGACTTAAAGTTGAATATTGTGTTAACTATTTTTTCGACAAACAGACAAGTTTTATCAAGAAGAAAGTTTTTCGAGAAATTGATATTAAAAAATTTCCCATTTAGTGCAGACTTTTCCACGACATAATATCTAAATTAATTGTTTTCAAGTTATTATTAAAACTCTCACTTTTGCAATGTGAAGTCGTTCCTGTTCATCTTAGAACAAAAAAACTGTCGTATCCACCATACTAATATTTGGGCTCAAAAAAAATATAGCAAATAATACATTATCTCAAAAATAGCTACGCCACTGGTAAGCCTCTCGAAGATATCTGACAGCGTTGCAATTTTCACCGCAACTTACTCTTTATGCGATCAGTCCGTCTTTTTTCTACTTATACACAACAACAAATTGATGTTTGATTCTATTTATTTCATTTTTATGAATGAAATGAGGGGTCTATTTCTTTTTGACGTCATTGATTCTTCCGATTAGACCGTGTCAAATTGAAATTACTATCCGACGTTTCGCATTCGATTGCACGAGGTATCTTCAGGGATCTTTATTCTACGAGACCTGAATAATTAATGAGCTCGGAGAGATTCAGGCGGACTTTTATACCCGACATTTGTTCGCCGAACCGTGATCCTGTATTAAGATCGATTTCCACGTGTGATGTAGACCGTAACCCATAACTCTATGGAAGTTTTTTGTATATTTAAAAATTTCTACAGATTCTCTAATTTTTCCTTTATAAAATCCTGGAATCAACGCTAGAACCTTGGTTTCTTTTATATTTACAACATTACCAGTAGTATGCTAGTGTTCAGTTTGAAAAGGTACATCTTTCGGGGATTACAAGCACTGTCAAATCTTCTTATGTGCATTGAAGATTTTTTGTATGCTGGACCGTCGAAGTAATCGTCCTATTTTGTCTGAAGTGCCATGTGTGTAGGGAAGAACAACACTACCTAACGGTGGCTCCTTATCATATTCCTTTCGCGAAGTTGGATTGCTCTATCTTTTAATTAGTTCATAGCCATTCCTTCTCCGAGCTTCGGTCAATTTCGATGTTACAGAACCGAAATAGCTCTAAATGCTAGTGAGTTATCAACCGTTTTCTTTTGTGCTGGATGCGTCGGTTGTCTATAGACAGAATGTCCTAAGGTACAATTTTCCTTCCTTTAAACACATCATCTAGAAAGAGAATCATTTCATTAGATTCAACTTCCACTGTGATCAGGGGCATGCGGTGAAATTTGAGACAGAGGAAGCAATTTTTCAAAACTTACTATCTTGACCTATCCCAACTCGGTGTGAGCGATCTACGTCACTCGTCGACCGGCTTCCTTTAGCACGGCAATCTTGGCTCTTGTGTGTGCGTTTAATTACATATATTAATCTTTTTTTGTTCAAAATTAAAACTTTTTTGTTACAATAAAATGCAGCCTTAAAGATATAAGTTATTATAATTTTAAACTTATGTTTAGTGATGTTGGTTTAAATTTCTTCTTTTGTTGGGTGCATTTCAAAAAGTTCGCATCGTATTTGAAAAAATATGATGTGTCTCAAAAAATATTCGTGCAAAAAATTTTAGCATGACAAATAGTTGTACCTATAACTTTAGAAACTGTACATTTTTTATACAAGGTGTCCCAGTAGAGTGTTCTCGGTTTTGGTGATAGTGGTTAGAGATAGAGAAAAAGTTTAAATATAAATATTAGTATATATTATGACTTATATACCTACTTAAATAGTTTTTCATACATGAAACTATATATTTTATAACATTTTTGAATTTTATCTAAAGTTGTACATCTACTTCATATAATGTTCATAGGCCTAAGTTAAATTGTTTTCGAGATATTGACATTTAAAAATTGGGATTTTCGATTTTGAGCATCTGTAGAGTCTACACGGTTTTCAAATTAGAACAAAATGGTTTGCACTTTCCTAATTTAGTTTTTAATAGTCTACTACATTTCTTCCCTATTTCTAACCGGTACCAAGTTATCAACCGAGAACACACTATGGGGACACCTTATGTATATTATAAGTATTTTGCATATTTTATTAACTATAGGTATACTATTTGCAGTAAACACAATTATTTCACTGTTCAAATATCTTTTTTAATAATAGAAAATAAATCAGCACACAATTTATGCTTAAACGGTAACAAATTTAAAATTCAGTTAATAATTTTTTTCATTTTTTTATACAGCTTTTCGTGGGTGTCCCCTACAGAATAGCTTCTTTTTTTCCTTCGCCAGTTCATTTAAATATTTCATTCTTATAAATAACCTTTGTCTTAAGAACACTCTTGCGGCGTCTAGGTTAATGTTATTGTGTCTATTTGTAATTATTTTCAATAGTTTTTCGATTATTTTCTTTATTAATTCCTTATTAAATTAATTATTAATTAATTAACACTAAAATATCTTAAAACTTCACTTGAGGAAGTAAAAAAATACTATGGAAAATACAAATGACAACTATCGCAAAGAAAACGTCAAGCAGAATTAGCAGTAATCTGGCCGCTTTGTCAGATCGGGTCGCCAGTCGACGTCACAACCTCCGCTTCACCCGCGCGTCCCCCTGGCCTGATAGCTGCTCATCGAGGTAACTTTATAGGGTTAACTCATAGGCTAACTTTCTTAGCTGTATCTCATAGGCTAACTTTCTTAGCTGTATCGCCGTTAAACCAAAACCTCTTTTGTCAATCTTAGTAACATACTTTACAAGTGCCTGACTTTGATTTAAATTAAATGTAGTAGAAAACCTCTCTCCATCTTTGGGTGTTCCTGATCATTTTTCATTTTCTTTACATACCTTCAGAGGGTCCGTTCTAGGATGTCATATAGAGATACTACACTATTGCAAGATCTTCCATCAATCACTTCTTGCATCGCCTCAATCATAGCATTTTCATTCCACGTACGCCTATTCGTCTTTCTTTGATATATTTTACATCTAAAAACAAAAAAAAAACGCGTTTTTTAAAGCAATTCGCTATTTGTTTATTCATGTTTATAAAATCAATAAAATGGGCTGAATTAACGACCAGTGGGGTGAGATGACGAATTCGTCAAATTACCCGGTCCATCTTGCCCCTTAAGGTTATGTTTAATGTTCTGCGTGAAAAAATATAAAAAAACTTTATTTAAGCAATTTAATTTAACATTAACATGCTTGTTTCCCTACTATATTGTGTAGACTATTCTTATTTTGCCCTTACCGTGATGTTGGATACAAAAAACCTTAAAAAAACTACTATAACATATATGAAAAACATAAATTAGCTGAAAGAGAGAAGCACTTAGAGGTGGGTCGTTCACGACCGACCCGGCTCAGTGATCCGGATCTTCAAAGTGATCCGTAAGAGCCGGATCGTTCAAATATAGTGAGCCGGCTCCGGATCCCAGAAATATCAGATCTCGTCTGTTTCGCAGGTCCCTGATCGGAGCGGCTGAACGTGTTTAGTCGTTGTTGATTCGTTCACTAATTGCACACACGTGTTGCCTTCTTGAAACGCCGGGCCTTTTCCAATTTCTATTCATTCTCGATGTTTGTTTGTTTTGTGTCAGGAATCGGTTGCGTTACGGTGCACTTGAAAACATGAAATTCTAAATAGGAAAGTTTATTCATTATATATTTATAAAAAATACTATATCACAAAAGTTTGAAGTTTTATATTTAAATTAATTAATAAGGCCTAAAAAAATTAAAATGTATGTAGGTGGTAGTAGTCTATATACAGGGTGTTTACCAAGTAAGGTAAAATATTTTAAAGGTTATTTCTTAGTTAATTCTAAGACATAAAGTTCATATAAATAAACACATGTCTGAAACAACCTAATTTTTAAGATACAGGGTGTTTTATATATGTTTTTAAAAATTATTTTTTTTTAAATACATATATTCAGTATTATTCAGAGCTAAAAAGAAAAAAAACATGTGTTATGATGTCTTGACTACGTCCGATCCCATAATTTTTAAATAGGTACCTATGTAAAAACCAATATTTATTTGGTGTGTAAAAATAACATATTGGAATAACTTAATATCACTACATATGCATATAAAAGACATTTTTGAAAATTTACGATTTTCGGCGAATCGTACATCTTTTACTCAGGATGGACGTCAGTTTCGATTTTTATGGTATCAAATTAGCATATAAACAAAGTTTAAGCAAAATTTATTATGCGAAAGTTTTTCGAAATTTTTGTATGAAAGTTTTATTTTTATTTCCAAGACGCTTCATAATTATTTGTTGATACTGAGCGCGGTTGAATGCGGTGAATATATTTACCGGGCGTAAATAGTTAACAAGATGTCTAAAAAATATCACTTTTAAAAAAGTATTTCGCGAATTTCCAATTTTTGCGGATCGTGGAAACACTACCGTACATCCACGTCAAAATAGATGTCAGTTTGGATTTTTATGGTATCAAATTAGTATATACAAAAAAAAAGCACAATCTATTTTCTGAAAATTGTTTGAAACTTTTATATATAATGTATAGAACTTTTTGTTGAACAGTTACGAAAAAAAATATTAAAATATAAATGATTGGTTTTCATATTTTCTTCTGAAACCACAATTAAATAGGCAAATTAGGATGTTTATAAACAATTAAGCTTTTTCTAAAAGCTACGTAACACGTAGGGATGTCATACTAATTAAACTAAAAAAGAACTATCTTAGTAAACAAATAGTAATTTTTAATGATGGTTGAAAAATAATTACCAATCTTAAAATCTATTTTTATATTTAGTTATATTTTTCATCAATTAATAATTGTTATTTGTATATTTAATTCACTGCGTAAAATATTAAAATTGATTTTGTTAAAAACATCCGCTGTAGCATCAATTACAAAGGAAACGACGGATCACCCGGGTCTCGTTCGCGACCCGACTGAGCCAACTGAGCCAAAAGTGTCACTTCTATTAAATAGCCAGGGATCCAAGTGATCCAACTGACCTGGATCCGGCTCACTGACCCGGATCTTTTAACTGATCCAGATCCATTGACCCGGCTCTTTTAAAAGAGCCAGATTGCCCACCGCTAGAAGCACTCCATTGGATCTCGGCTAAACTACTTGGTATACTTCACGATGAGTCAACGAGATGGCACCACGTGTACGAGTAGAGATGTGTTGCGTAGTAAGGTTTTTACGCACATTCTCCTATACTTACCCCACTTTCCCCTATAGCAAGACTCTTAAGCCTTGTAAGTTAGAAGCATAATACCTTTAAAAAATGTTTACATTTAATCTCCCGGGGTGTATAAGAAAAATTTGGTGAAAAAAATCTTGAAAAAAAAAAAAAATATATATATATATATATATATACACTTAAAACGTTTCCCTGTAAATCACATACAAGTTTCTAAACCAAAAAATATAGACTGTCTATAAAACCGATATAGCATGCTTACAAGTTTTCAGATGGATGGAGCTATATACCCAATGGCCAATATGATGAATATGGCCCACCTATTTTAATGAATTTAAAGAGATCCGAGATCCGGATCACTGATCTGGGTCTTTAAACTGACCCATATCCGTTGATCCAGATCTTTAAAAAGATTTCCCATCACTACATTTTTGCGGGTCGTCCGTCGTTGACGACGTTGCCATACTGGTACGATGTGAGGTCAAACCCTAAACGGACGCCAAATGCTGTCGTTTGAAATGACCCGTTTGCGCAAGAATTGATTTTTATTATATTTTAGATATTTACTTTTTATATGTAAGAGAATACATTAATGTAATAAAAAAATACATGCAAGTTCCCTATTGTCATGGCATAATATAACAAGTGGAAATTAAATTTATAGACGTTTTATTCAGTGTATAATGGATTTCGATCAAGTATCGGCTAACTCAGTTGAATTTAAAACGGAGTTTGGTATTTTTCAACAGTTTTGGGATCTTCATTTTAATAGAAACTAAATTTTGGAGGTTCTGGAAAAACCCTACGACTATTGTGTTTAAAGTTTTTTTACAAGAATAAATCATATAAGTGGGGCGTAAAAAATATTTATGGAAATAATTATATGGTATATTGTAATCGAAATAATTTAGTAAAATGTTTATATGTATTCTTTCAATAAAATATCGCACTAAATATAAAACACTTTGCTTCCTATTACCGATTATTTTTTGTAAAAGCTTATGAAAAATTATAATTAACAAAATAAATTCGTAAAACTAGGTTCTTATAAAACTATATGTTAACGGTTAAAAAGTAATTTTAGAAAATGCCATTTATTATATAATTTAGTAAAATATTTTTTACGTTTTTTGTAAATTTTCCTAAATTAAATGTTTGGTAAACATTAAAAAGAAATTGTACTAATTTTGTGCGATTAATAAAAAAGTATGACAATTTTTAAAATTACGCTTGGAAGAATATCTAATATTACACAATCTAATATTATCTAATATTATTAATTAAATATTAACTGATATTATACAATCTACCGTATAATAATGGTAAAAGTCTTTTTTTCTAAAATATTATTGTACATATTTGAGGTCTGAAATTGGCGATATTTGAAATTATTTCCCGCAGTGCCATGGTAGTGGTAGTTTGTGAGTTTTTTCTGTTGATTTCCTTGTTTTTATTTATGAAGACCAGGAACGAAATTTTTCTTTGAAAAAGACTGGGTTTTGTTGTTTGCTTGGTGATGTAATGTGATTAAAACTATTCTTTGCCTATATATTACGTTTCTTTCTCTTGGTTAAGTGTAAGTAAGAATAGCAATTTATGCTAAACTGCGCCAGAGTAATACACGATTTCTCCAAATAAAGGCATTTATTATTATTATTACGACTTATTGTCTCATAATACAAAGTATTTCTGTTGTTGTATTTTATACTGACGGGTTATAACAAGTCACTACAAAAAATAAAAATAAAAAAAAAGGAAATGGAAAAAAAAAAACTATTGTGTATTAAGAAATGATCTAACGATGCTACATGTTTTTAAAATGACCGATATATATAATAGACCTGTTACTGATATGACGAGAGGAACAATGATGACTCTTTCCTGTTTCCACAACCTTTTTACTTCCATTGCCAAGTCGGTGTATTTGGCGATCTTCTCACTGTATTTCGCTTGGATGTTCTCTTCGTTGGGGACAGCCATGTCAATTAAATAAGTGATTTTCTCTTTTTTGGATTGAAAGGTGATGTCGGGTCTATTTGCGGGGATTATTTTATCTGTGTGGATATCAATGTCTCAGTAGAGCTTGTAGTCTTCGTTTTCAAGTATAGATGTTGGTGTATAATGGTAGTAAGGGTCCGTGTTCTCTGTTAGTTTGTATGTTGTGGCTAATTCTTGATGAACGACCTTCGCTGCTGAGTTGTGTCTCGCGGTGTATTCAGTTCCGGCCATTATTCTATATCCACTCGTTATGTGATCGATCGTTTCTCTCTGCTAGTGACATCTCCTACACCTCTCGTCTTCAATGGTTGTGTCCTTGATTCGGTAATTTCTGGTTGCTATAACTTTGTCCTGGATGGCAAGCAGGAAGCCCTCTGTTTCAGGGAACAGCTGCCCTTCTTGTAACCACGTATATGAAAGCTTTTTATGTATATGGTCATGCTTTATGTGGTATCTGTGTCTTCCGTGAAGTGTTTTTTCAGACCAGGTGTTCATCTTTTCTAGTCGTGATTGGATGTGACTGTGTGCGTCTGCTACGTGGCTCGTTTGAGACACGTCGAGCGGTGTATAATTCTTGTCTGCTTTCACTATTGCCTTGTGGAGGTTAGTTTGTTTGTTGTGGAAGAATTTTCTGAATTCGTAAATTTGTTTTTTATTTAGCGATTGTATATCTATAATTCCCCTTCCTTCTTCTTTTCTCTCGATAGTGAGTCTTTCCTTGCATGCGTTGGAATGTAACTTCCTGTGTTTAGTGAATTCAGAGCGTATGAAAATGTGAATGTTTTCTATGTCTGTGTGTGACCATTTAATGATACCAAATGAATACGTAAGAATAGGTATGGCGAAGGTGTTAATAGCTTTCGTTAGATTTTTGGAATTCAGTTTTGTTTTCAATAGCTTTGTAAGTCTGGTTTAAATTCCGTCTTGAGCTCTGATTTGATATGAGTGTGGTTAATTTTGGTGGTTTGATGGAAGCCTAGATATCTGTACGTTTCTTCTTTGAGCATGTTATCTATAGTTTCATTGTTGATTGTTTCCTCCGTAGGGTGGTCTTTCCACTGTCCCTTGTTGGTATGAAGTAGCTTGCATTTGCTTATACCAAATTCCATATTGATGTCCAGGGTAAACGTTCCTGTGATTTTAAGGAGTTCCTTTAGCTGTGCCTTTGTGCTCGCATATAATTTTATGTCGTCCATATAAAAGAAATGGTTTATTTTGTGTAGGTAATTTTTTTGGTGTTTAATTTGGAATCCGAAGTTTGTGTTATTCAGTGTGTTTGAGAGTGGATTGAGACAGAGGCAGAACCACAAAGCGCTGAGTGAATCTCCCTGAAAAACATACCTCGTCTGATATAGATCTCTTCTGTTTCGATGTGCTCTTTTTGTGTTCTCAAGTTGATTTTAGTTTTCCACGTACTCATAATTTACGTAAGAAATTGCCTGATGTTCTTATTAACTTTATATAATTCTAGTACACTGGTTAGCCAACTGTGGGGTATCGAATCAAAGGCTTTTTTATAATCTATGTAACCAGTATGAAGGTTTCTATAATTTTTCCTGGTTTGTTCCATGATGACCCTGTCTATAATGAGCTGCTCCTTGCATCCTCGGCTGTTTTTCCTGCACCCTTTTTGTTCTTCCGTTAGAATGTTTTTGTGTGCTAGATGTTGTTCTATTCTCCTGGTAATTGTGGCTGTGATGATCTTATATAGGGTTGGAAGGGACGTAATAGGTCGGTAATTGGACGGGTCCTTATTGTCTAAATTTTTGGATTTAAGGTATGTTATTCCTTGGGTGAGAAAACTGGGGAGTGTGCTAGGTTTTAAAATAATTTCATTAATTTGGCGAGTGAGAGCTTCATGAGTGGAGGTAAACTATTTGTACCAGAAGTTATGAATGTTATCTATTCCAGGACATCTCCAACTGTGCGTATATTTGATTGTTTCTGCAACTTCTTGTGTTGTCATTGCAAAGTCCTCTTGTTCCTCTAAGCACTTGTGTCTGTCTTCTTCCGCTTTAATCCATGAAGCGTTATTATTGTGTAGTTTCGGTTCTGACCAAATACTTTTCCAGTATTCTGTGATCTCTTGTTTGGTCGGTGGTTCTATTACTCGTGCCTCCTCATTGCTTATGATTTTTTGGTAGAACTGTTTTTCGCTTCTTCGAAACATTGTTAGCGTCCTTTCTTTCATTTGATTCTTTGTATCTTCGGAGTCTTTATTATTATTATTAATATTATTATTGTATTAATAAGGTTTAGGTTAATTTTAGATAGTTATCTAAAAAATATAATCATTCGGAAGAAGGGAATCTGGGTGATATATTAAGCAAGTGTATGTAAAGGTAGGCTTTTTGAATCTTATCAATAATATCTTATTTGTGTAATTTTGGAAGTAAAATTGAGCAAATTAACATTATATTAAGAAATCTTATTATTAATTTAAAATATATTTTAAATTTTAATTTCTGGGTATTTTGCTAGGATTCGTTAGTTATCGAGTTGATTATAAAAAAATACAGGGAAATAATCTCGAGATAACAATGGTGCTAGAAGAAGACAGAATATGCTTTATTTTATCTCCATATTTTGTGCAGCGAAAATACTTTTCACGTTTACTAACCTAAACTAACCTAAATTTGTTTGGCCAAAAGGATAATTAGAATTATTTTGTCACTAAAGGCTTAAGAAGTTCTAGAAGATGGAAAAAGAAAGTGTATTTTGTTCCCCGACAACTTTAAATTGTATACAGTTATTCAAGGCCAAAAGTTTTTACTTAATGGGGGGGGGGCAAAATCACCATTGAAAAGGTGAAGGATATATTTTTCGTCACACTTGCTCAAAAAGTTCATTTTTTGACTACAAAGCAGCAGAGCGAAAGGTACCCTTTCCAAACGGCCGGTATTTTTCTTCCCTAGGGAAGGAAAGAAACAATGTAGATATATTATTTTTCCCCTCTCTGTATTGTAAGCAACCTATTTTGACACTGTTTTGACAGAGGTACGTGAAAGTTACTCAACAAGGGATTGGTTGCCCTTAACGACAGGATGTAAGTCAACTTACATCCCTAGGGAAATAATAATCTAAAATTATTATAAGTAGCTTTAATTTTTGATTTCATATTACATATTACAAAAATCCAGTGATATTAATTGAAATGAATATTCTTCTAAAAGAATGTCCCTGTATACATTTTGAAGTTCTCAAACTTTAGAAACTTCGCAATCGCGAATCTTGTATCACATGTACTTTTGAATTATTTTGAAATGATAAAAGTGTCGTCACTTTTTGTCGCTGTAAATGTACGTGACATTCCATTTTTGGAGTCAGGAATGGTCACAATTATGACTTCTAAGAGAGTTCATTAGAACGGCACGCTCCAGCAACTCCCATTACCAGTATGACTTTCATCAATAAGTATATATCATCGGGGCTTCAAGCATAATCTTATTCACATCTTCCCTGTTAAACACATTCGATTTTTAGATCTATAACTATCATTTTTTCTTTTCAAAAATGCTCGAAGTTTTGGATACCTAGAAATATCTATATTTTCCTCTACAAAAAGGTGGACACACCATAAGCTTGATGGGGACTTCAATGTAACACTTTTTTCGTGCAAATACGCCAAACTGAGACCTGCAGTAGCCTTCTTACTTTGGCACCAATTCTTAAAGGATTTATATGCTGCTTTCGACTTTTCCGGTAGTAGAGATAAACAAGCAATATTCGCTCTTCTATGTCTGAAACATCCATTTTGCCCACACAGAATCAAACAATTCGACTTCTTCAAACTTTTCGCTATGAATTGTCAACTTAACGTTGTTGATAAAATAAAAACTGCTTATATTGCTCTGGCAACGGATCACGGCTGCCTTCATAATTTAATGAGAATGCTATCGAATTTAATGATAATGAAAATCCAAAAATATATTCAGTATTTTCTTGTAAACATACAATACAGGGAGGGGGAAAAATGTTATATACTATACGGGATGTAAGTACCTATATTAACCAGTCTCGAACTTTTTTGCCAGCCCTTGCTATCGTTCTGGCCCAAACTCGTTCTCGACTGCTAAATGTTACTTACATCCATTATAGTATAAATAATTATTATAAGTGTATAGTGTATATCTGAGTGGCGTTAATGTCGAAGTTGTATTTCAATATAACCCCTAACCAAGAAAAGAAATAATTCATTGTTAACGGCACAATATATATTTTTTCTAATACAATAATGTATTGTAAGTTTTAAAATATGGGATATCTATAATTCATTTTGAGGCAAACCCAAATTAATAGTAAAGATTTCTAAAAATGGTTTTAACCGTTAATAGTTTATTAGTGAACAATTACAAAGCAGTATAATATTACTTAAAAAAATAATTTGAAATAAGCTGCATAATATTATTTAGGAAAAATAGTAAAATGTATTTCATAATTAACAATGTGTTTTTTTATTTTTAAACGAAGCATTGTGACTTAAGTTTACTATATTTTTTTTTGCTCGCAAAAATTATAGTTAAAGGTAATATTTTTTTGTTATGCTTGCAAAATTTTTCTTTCCGTGTACATAATACTATGTTCGCCAATATACATTTTCTGATCGCAGTGAATATTTTATTTTAGAACGAATTGACGATGATGAAGTGCCACGTCTCATAGAGGAAAATACCGCAGAGGAAGGTACAACAAATATTACGGTGAATATCATGCCTGTTTGCATAAGGGGGCCCTTGTTTGTAAAATACAGTGGATCTATAGTCGAGAAACATAAAAGCTGGTGCGATTCAGAATCTTTACGAAAGGATAATAGACAAAAAGTGATAGATACCCCTTTCTTTCTCGTGATTGATAAATTAAAGCCTTTCTGCAAGTACGATTTTGATATTTTTGTGGTTAGAGAAAACGATGGAGATAAAAAAAGATTGATAAAGAAGATTTATAAACAGACTAAAGCCCTAGGTAAGAATATTTTTGTTTGCTTTTAACCCAAATCAATACATTTTTTTGGTAGAGAAAGTGATCGAAAAAGTTTTAAAACATATTGGCTTTTGCCAATATAATCTGCTAAAACTTTAGCTGTCGATGTCATCCCTTCAGGGAAAGCAATAGTTTGTATTTAGTTTGGACCAACTTATATTCACAACTTAAATTCCATCGTTCTTTAATTTGGACTAGTCACAGTAACAGGAAGAACTCTACAATTATGTACCATCCTGCCGAAAAATTTCTGGGACCAAGAAGTATCTTTTTAGCACCTAGACTTTTAAGAAAAAGTTCTTGGTTTCAGGTGCCGAAAAAAAAAACTGGCACAGCTCGTTTTGAAATTATTAGTTTGATTAATTTTGTGACTGACGGACCCGAAAAAAAATATGTATATATATTTAAATGCCCGCGTTAACCACCGAGCAAAAAGCGATTATTTACACGCGATTGAGAGATGGTCATCAAATAAGAAACATCGCAGATGAATTGGGAATTAGCAAAAACACCGTGCTGTTAGCTAAGCACAAAATTGCAGAATATGGAAGTATTGTTAGAAAAGCCGGTTCAGGTCACCCCAAAATTTCGAATAACGTTCAAGATATAGAGTTAATTAATTTTCTAAGAGATCATCCCTTTGAAACAGCAATAAAAGCTAAATAAGAGACACATTTTCCTGGTTATAAAATATTTTTGACTGAAGCAAATAAGCGGAGAAGAGTAGAATTTGCTCATGAATACATAAATGAAAATAATATGTGGGAAAACGTAATATTTTCCGATGAAAAAACCTTTCAACCGTGTAACAATGGGAAAATCCGCGTTTACAGGCCTTCCGGTACGAAATATGATGAAAAATATACTCATAAGACAAATCAAAGTGGACGCTTTTCTATAAACGTTTGGGCCTGGATTAGTGCAAGGGACCCAGGAGTTTGCCAAATAATACAGGGAAGACTCAATGCACAACTATATTGCAATATACTAAACCAAGTTGTGATACCATTAGTCGGTGCAGTATATGGCCAAGATTTTATATTCCAACACGATAATGCTCTTATACATAAGGCCCGTATAGTTCAACAGTATTTAGAAGAAAATCATATTCGTGTTCTGCTGTGGCTCCAATATCCACATCCCAACCCCGATATCGACCCGATAGAAAACATTTGGGGTGAAATGATAAAGTTTATGTATAAACACAATTTCCAACCTAGAAATCAGGACGAAATGCGCCAAAGGATATCGGAAGCATGGGATCAAATAACGCATAGAGTATTAAGCATGCCACGACGTTTGCGAGCATTAATCGATAATTATGGTGCAGCCACCAAATATTAAAAAGTCTTATTTTTATGTTTGTAATATCTTAAAACAATAAACGTTATTTTCATTTCTCCTCGTATTTTTAAAAAAAGGTAGTATTATTTTGGTGTTTAACGTTTTTACTTCCATGACAACAACGACAACCTATCCTTAATAGATTTTACATAATCTTTATAGTCTAGTAGCTACTCAACAACGAGAATTTTGTTGTCCCAGAATTTTTTCGCCAGAATGGTACCATCGTCTACAAAAGTAACTGGTACAAAAATTACCCATTTTACTCTCCTGAACTATTATTCCAAGTTAACCTAGAATGACAACGCCAAAGTTAACCTAGGATTGGAATGTCAAAGTATTTTTTTTTTATTTTGACACTGTCTTTTGCTTTTGATTTAAAAGCAATATTTATCTTTGTTTGAAAGCAAATACATAATTTTTACTCCACTTCGGAATGGAAAAAAAATTAGAGAAATTGCAGCAGAAGTGCATGTAAGCAAAAACATCGTTTTGTTAGCCAAGCAAAACATTCCTTGGTCACACTTCTAAACCTCTATGGGTCTAGAAGTGTGTGCAGTGATTGAAAAAAGGTTTAATGCAGATGTATACTGCAATATACTAGAAAACAATATGTTGCATTCTGCCATGCCAGTTTTTGAAGACAACTTTGTATTTCAACATCATGATTGCCCTATATATAGAGTTGAATAGAGCAAAATATATTGCGAAATCATAATATCGAGACTTTGCCCTGGATTTCAAAAAGCCCTGATTTGAATCCAATTGGAAACGTCTGGGGGCAAATGATCAAACAAATTTATAAGGAAGGATTTCGGCCTTGTGATCAAGATGATCTTCGACAATCAATCGTTCGAGCTTGGAACAAAATAACCCCTGGGTCCGGTGAACTATCCTGACAGACGATTTTTGCATATTTTATTTTTTTTCTAGAAAGTACCCATTTGAAATATTACATTTCAAAAATAAAAATTGCCGGATATGCAAGAGTTTTCCTAAAAAAAATTAATTAAAAGTCACACTCGGTCACAATTTGACCACCTTAAAACGAAAAATTTAGCAATGTTGCCAGATTTTAGATTTACCAATTTGTTAGAGGAAATGAAATGACCAATTGAAAATTATTTGGACAACAGAATTGTAATTATTTATTGTTATTATTATAGTTTTAATGAAGATTTTATTGACGAACCTGGGCTAACCCAACGTTAACGGGACAGATCCACCTAACAATATAGTTTTTGTTACAGAAACATCCCGCTTTCAATATAGACTCGGAATTCGATTTATAGAAATCCTTACTAATCCTAACCTAACCTAATCCGCATTTTTATTAATTATAAGTTTTGTTATAAAAAAAATAGTTTTACGTGTATCATAACTTATAGGTATTTCTTTAATTATGATATAGCAACGTCGCACATCAAATTAAAAACAAGCATGGCGATGGGAACAGTCGGAAAGATGTTTGAAATCAAAATGACCTTTGATTTGTATAATAATTAAGTCTGGGTTATAGATTGAAAACGTTTGCGTCTTGAGTCGCCGTTTGCGCTGTCCTTGAAGTTTACTTAACGGAAAGCAATGGGTACGGTTATATCTTTGCCGCCATGCGGTTGAGTATCCTCTAGCCGTCGAAAAGATGACGATCTTTAACTATGACGGAAGCGGCTGGCAAAAATCGACGTTTGCATTAGGCTGCAACCAATAAAATTGCTAGATCTTTAAACCTTTTAAAACGTTCGTCCTTCGTAATAAATTTGACATTAATATATACACATAACATACTCGTCTTTTAAAAAAAAACTGCTTGGTGTCTTTAAATTTAAGAAAATGCTTGTAGGACTTTTGAGTATTTCCACCCCAATTAACAGGCCGAAATCGCCATCTTCTTTGCCGCCTTCAGTTCAACAACAGTACTTCAGTACGACACACATTAATATATCCAGAATGCCTAGTCTTTACTAGGCATGCTCAGCAAATTAAAAAACGCACATAAACTGATTACACAAAAAGTCGATAAATATAAACACTAAAGTAAGGTTAGTTCCACAGGCGACGCAAAGCGCAAACGTTTTCAATCTATAACTCGGGCTAAGAACCAGCGTAAACACTTAGCTCAAACGGACGACGCAAGACGAAAACTTTTTCAATCTATAACCCAGGCTTTACATCTTAAAGTAATTTTTGAGTGCTGATGAGAGTTTTCCACACATTTTCTGAATTTGGAAAAACAAAAAAACAAAAAAAAAAAAATAAACGAGATTTAAGAGTGTCAACATAATTTACCGAAACCCTTACCCCTGAATATACAAGAGAAGAAGTCTTAAGCATGCCTAAGACATTGCGCAACGTTATCGAACATAATGGTTCCATGACATAACTTAATATCTAAGTTATTTATTTAAATTTTAATTTATGGTTATTAGTTAAAAATTTAAACTAGGTCTAAAGTTTATGGTTAGGTTATATTTGTGCAATATATTTCTTAATTGTACGGCAAAAATATTGATAATCATGAGTTTTATTTCAATTTTAATTTTAAAAATTTTGTTGGTCAAAAAGCACAAAAATGTGTGATTGGATTACTTTTCATCAGTGATACTAAAGGTGGGTTTATACAGCAGGTAAAATGAAATAAAAATTAATTTATATTGAGTATTCGGAGGTGGTTTATACAGAAAATAAAAATTAAATAAGAAATAAGAACCACTGCTGCTGCCAAACATACTTTTTCCCAGCTATTCAATTCAATACTGCATAAACTCGTAATATGATGCTGTCCTAGTTACATTTGGTGACAATGGTATGTATATGTATATATTCATTTTGTCTTTTTGGCTTTCAGTAATTAGCATATTTTTTTGTTTTTGTACTCATTACACCATTTGTAATTGGTTTTAATTTTACCTGTACACCTTTTTCGCCTTGTCAATGAGATATATATATATATATATATATATATATATATATATATATATATATATATATAGACAAAAATTTGGTGAGTTGAAATATTAATATGACCCAACAAGATAAATATCATATTATACATTTATTTTATACAGGGTGGCTCAAAAATCGTATCATGTTAACACATTTTCTTTTTGCAATAACTATGATTTTTTTAAATGAAACACCCCGTATATTTTTTAAGTAATGTTTTCTCTGTAGAATGCTTATTTCAAAAAGTTATAATGTTCCTATACCCATCTTCAACGGTTTTTTAGATATTCAGGTTTTTATACTGGAACGTACTAAATATACTAAAATTTGTGAAATTTAGTAGCTGGCTATGATATGACAGGTTTTAGCAAAACAAACTATCGTTGACTATCAGAAGAGCAACTTAGTCAACTACAAAATTTTACAAAACGTGTCGAGTTTTGCTTTCGTTATGATCAGTTTATGAAAGTAGACATTACTTTATTACTATGTTATCATAAGGTGAATAAAAGGTATTGAAAATTCAGAAGATTTGCGTTAATTAAAAAGGACCTATAATTACTCACGTTCTGATATTCTAAATCTGTTTATTATTCATAAAAAATACAATCGAATAGAAGCAAGACCATGTACAACAGTTAACTAACAATATCCCTATCTACCATCACTAAACGAAAGAAAATTCAGAAAAGTTGAAGTTAATTTAAAATGCTGACGGTTTTAAACAAAAAAATTTAGGTTAGTTTAAAAAGAGAATGAAAAGGTTAAAGTTAGATACAATATTAACATAAAAACGGGTTTGGCGGCAATAAGTATTACGGACAAAAGCCTTAAAACTAATACGTCCATTAAAACAATAACAAGAATAAATATTATTCCAAACACTTTCTTAAACATCAATGTGAATAATGATGAAAATAATGTTACTTATCGAAAATGTCCTCCATTTGCCGCTAAACATTTTAAAATAGATGTTTCAACATGCTGAGTCGTAGCTCTTCTAACTTCTTCACCGTCTAGGTTTCGAAAAGCTACGCGTACCCTATTTATTAAATCATCCTTGGAAGTAACTGGCCTTTGATAAATCCTTTCCTTGATAGTGCCCCACAGATAAAAATCTAATGGTGTAAAATCAGGTGACCGAGGTGGCCATAACCAAGAACCCATTCGTCTAAACCACCTGTCATCGAATAAGTTATACAACAAAGTTGAACTTTGTTGAGTGCAATGTGCCGGTGCACCATCTAATTGATACCAGCAGGATGACCTTACGTCAGGGGTTAAAGTATTTAAAAATGGCCCTAAAGTATTGTTAAGAATATCTGAATACTTTTCTGAATTAAGATTTTCATCGTAGATGCAATACTGAAACTTATTGTCCATTAGTATACAAACAACATTGAAGCCAAATTTGTCTTGAAATCCTCTTTCCTTTATAAAATGTGGGTTTTCTTTTGCCCAAAAATGAGAGTTCCTTCTGTTAAAAATTCCTTCTCGTGTAAATTTTGACTCGTCCGACCAAATAACTTTTTGTACAAAACTGGGATCTTCCTGCATTTTTATTAAAAACATCTCGCAAAACTCAACGCGCTGAATAGCATCTCCCTCTCTTAAAAATTGCGCTGTTTCAAACTTATAATTGTGCATTCTGTTTTTGTTTAAAATTCTTTCAATAGACGAATAGGAAATTCCCAAATCACTTTCTGCACTGTAAATCGAAGCGTGAGGGTAAGCTTCAAAATATCCTAAAACGTTAATGGTATTGTCTTCATCTCCAGTAATCGGACTAACCTGAATCCGTTCGGTTTTAATATCGCCATGGTTTTTAAAATTAGCCTCAAATATTCTAAATTTTCTTTCGTTTATTGGTGGTAGTTGGGGATATCGTTCGTTAAATGTTCTACATGTTCTTGCCACTATTCGATTACATTCTCCATGAATAATAAACAGATTAAGAATATCAGAATGTGAATAATTATTTGCCATTTTTGAAATTAGGAGAAGAAAAGGTCAAAGCTTGTTACTGTTCTAACAGTCAACTGTACTTTTCTTTTTCCAGAACCTGTCATATCATGCATAGCCAACTACTAAATTTTACAAATTTTAGGATATTTAGTACGTTCCAGTATAAAAACCTGAATATCTAAAAAACCGTTGAAGATATGTATAGTAACATTATAACTTTTTGAAATAAGCATTCTACAGAGAAAACATTACTTAGAAAATATACAGGGTGTTCCATTTGAAAAATCATAGTTATTGCAAAAAGAAAATGTGTTAACATGATACGATTTTTGAGCCATCCTGTATAAAATAAATGTATAATATGACATTTATCTTGTTGGGTCATATTAATATTTCAACCCACCAAATTTTTGTCTCTTTATGTTTAGTAGTTTCTAAAAAATTGCCATTTAATTAGTGCCATCTTTTCTTCCAATTTTTTATTTAATCTCAATTATCTCAAAAACGGTTAAAGATAAAGGTATAGGTATGTTATAAAAAAATGTTCAAAATTAAACAACGAAACAAAATTAATTAATAAATACAGGGTGTCCCATTTAAGATAACAAAGGTGACGTCACTTCCGCTCAAACCGGAAGTAACAGAAATGTCAAAATATTTTGCTTCGGGAGTTCAGTTGACCTCTTATCTCCGTTCCAAATTTGAATTAAATTCAAACGCTACATCTGGATTTACGGCTAACGTACCAACGAGTTTGGGGCACCCTGTATATATATATATATATATATATATATATATATATATATATATATATATATACAGTGTTTTCTCACTTGATGCATTCCTTTTAGGAGGCGATAGAGGACTTCAAATGGAATCAAAATAACCCTATATTGGGCCATACAAAAGTTTTTAGTTTTCTAGATATTTTCGATTTTTTTAAATATTGCAAAAAGCCAGAAAATTATGGTTAAAAAATGCATTTAAAAAAAACTATAAACTCTGTTGAGGTAGTTAAATTTAATTTATTAGCCAATACATTCATAAGGTAATATTAATAGCATTTGTAGTAATAAACCTAAATTCTAATAAATCACAATTCTTTATTTGCATCGAAATAACAGGAAAATTTGCCTAGGTCAACTTTAAGACGTTTTCTTGAAGAAAATCGTTAATACATGAAGCGTACAAATTGAAGCAAAAACATCCTCGTTTAATTAGCTTTACAACGAGATATAACTCTTTTAAAAATATTAACAATTTCTAACAAAAAGTGTGTTGTGCAATTATTTTCGGTTATTTGTTAAATAAAAATTTGTCATTTATTGATCTTGGCATAGAGTCTACAAGGGAAGTGTACAACTAAAGTAATGGTAAAAGATCCAAAAGATCTAGCAGGTCTTGAAACAATCACTTCATCGATGACATATCCTTGTATATTAAAACAATTTGACAGTTTTTCGAAAGTTGTTTGAAAGTGTGTATTTGATTTTTTTTTGTTAAAAAATACCGTTCATTTCTCGGTTTTTTTCTACTTTTACGTTATTATGGCATCGTTTAGTAATTCCGAATATGCTGACATCGTTTATTGTTACGGTTTTTGCGACGGTAATTCGGCGGAGGCACGTCGAGAATATCAACGTCGTTTTCCAAACAGAAGACTTCCACATGTCCGTGTGTTCAACGATGTATATCGACGACTTTGTGAAACGGGTAGTGTGCACAAGCCTCGAAACGAAGGTGGAAGGCCACATACATACTCTGTAGAAGTAGACGAACTCATCCTAGAACATTTTCGTGCGTATCCTGAAGCCTCTACAAAAGAAGTTGCGCGCCTGTTTGATGTTTCAGGCTATAAAGTCTGGTCTACCGTTAATAAATCTGGACTTTATCCATATCACTATACTCCTGTACAAGTGCTGGAGGAAGACGATCCTCGAAGAAGAATGGAGTTCTGCCGTTTTATGCTAAACACCGATGCGGAAGATGCGAACTTCTTGAACAAAATATTATGGACTGACGAATCCAAATTTAGTCAGGACGGGGTAGTTAATTACTACAATTTACATTATTGGGCACCCAAGATAGAAAAGAATCCATGCCAAATTAGACCCATATCGTCTCAAAGGCGTTTTTCGCTGAATGTTTGGATGGGGGTAATTGACAACTTTGTGATTGGTCCATATTTTTTGCCGGATAACCTTAATGCAGTCCATTATGAAGCTATTTTGCAAAATGACTTAATGGTTCTGTTGGAAGACTTACCACTAGCAACTGGACGAGATATGATATTTTAGCATGACGGCTGTCCCGCTCACTACTGCTTAACAGCACGGGAGTGGTTAAACCATCAGTTTCCAAATCGCTGGATTGGAAGAGGCGGGCCTATGCCTTGGCCGCCGAGGTCTCCTGACCTCACACCATTAGATTTCTATATTTGGGGCCATATGAAGGCATTAGTTTATGCTTGCCCAGTACCTTCGCTTCAAGTGTTACGGCAAAGGATTATAGATGCGGCCCAGCAAATTAGAACCAATTTTTCTTCGAAAATTACAAAGAGTGAAGTAAGAAAACGTGTTCGAGCCTGCATTAGAAGCAGAGGGGCACAACTTGAAGGAAATCTTTAATTATAAACCCGGCTTATGTCGACTTTTCATTCTGATTTTAACAATTAATTATTAGCTTTTTCGTTTTGTATCATAGTGAGTTTTTCATAATTATCAATTTCTAGTGAGTTCTTGTATTGTATTTTCATTACTCTTATATCTCGTTGTAAAGTTAAATTATTGAGGATGTTTTCGCTTCAATTTGTACGCTTCATGTATTAACAATTTTCTTCAAGAAAACGTCTTAAAATTGAAGTAAGCAAATTTTATTGTTATTTTCGATGCAAACTTTTGATTGTGATTTATTAGAATTTAGGTTTATTACTACAAATGCTATTAATATTACATTATGTATTGGCTAATAAATAAAATTTAACTTACCTCAACAGGGTTTATAGTTTTTTTTAAATACATTTTTTAACCATAATTTTCTGGCTTTTTGCAACATTTTAGAAAATCGAAAATATCTAGAAAAATCTTTTGGTAAAAAGGCATTTTAGTTCAAAATATCTTTACAGTGGTTGCTGGAAAGGTAGAAGAATTGAAAGCCTATTCAAAAGGACCAGGCCACATATCTCTGCGATGGTTACCTCCTCAACCCTCGGGCATACTTAGAGAATATAGGATATATTACAAAGAAAATGACTACCTAACGAATGCAATTCATGAATGTGTTCTATGGCCACAGTATCATTGCGCTGATATAAGTGCATCTAAGACTCCGAAACAATATAACATTCAGGCGAGTATTTACAGAAATATTTAAGGGTTACAGATTTTGCCATAAAAAAATTGTAAAGAATAGTTTATGGTCAAATTTGTCTAAAAAAAAAGCCGCGCCAATACAGGGTGTCCATCTATAAAGTAACACATTTTAACAGGTTGTAACTCAAAATCGAGTAATGATATTAAGATGCGGTTTTCATTAAATTTCTCAGTTGGCAACAACGTAGGCAAGAACTTTCTGAAAATAGCGAAAAGAAAAAGGTTGTTCCGATGCAGATTAAGAACTTATTTCAAATGGAACATCCTGTATATCTAACACTCATTTAGAAGCCTGATACTTCCCCTTTCTAAAAACGTTTTATAATTTGTTATATAGGCTTAGGATATATATGCATTTGCATGAAAACATATGCAAATCCATATTTTGGCAATTTTTGTATTTAAATGCATATTTTGCAGTTATTACAAATGCATATATTCTAATTTTCCAGAATATATTTTTATTTTATAATAATAAAATAATAAAAAATGTCTAGTTGCTGGCAGGCCAAGGTTTATACCCATCCTTTCTTAAAATTGTTATAGGTACCCAATAAAACGTCTGTGCTTTAAAAACTATGGATTTACCACGGATTTACAATCATAAATACGCATGTTTTTCAATTCAGTTAGTTTAGTCACACATTGGGGCGTGAACATTCTCCAATATGCCGAAAGAAAAGCGTTCATTAAGTGCGGTATTAATTCAATTCGTGAAAGATTTACCTGATTTTACGACTGACGGTTTTGTGCTGTTTTGTAAATATTATGATCCTGTTACTGCAAACAAGAAATTCCAAGTGACACAACTCATAGGAACTACAAAGCATCAGATCCAAAAAAGTAGAATGTGTGCTCAGAAACAAGTTTTAATCACCAGAGCATTTTCACCAGGACCGGGACCCAAACGATCAAAATTCAATGAGGATTTGCGCAAGGCGTTTATTAGTGCGGATATTCCACTGAATAAATTAAGTAATCCTGCCCCGAAGTAACTTTTAGAGCAGTACCCAGTACATTACATTGAAGACTTTGTAAATCATTCAACTGGATTTTTCAACGACTCTCTCACTCTTTTATAGCCCGGTGGTATTAAATATGATAGAGTGTTTATGGTAATTACAGATGCTGCTCCATATATGAATAAAGCAATGAGTGGTCTACAAATATTGTTCCCTGAAAGGATATATGCCACAAGTCTTGCCCATGAACCTCATCGAGTTGCAGAACAAGTTCGTTCTTTTTATCCACGAGTGAACGATCTGATTTCCTCAGTGAAGAAAGTATTGAAATGATAGAAAAAGTGAGTGAAACTATAACTAACACTATAAATAAAGTAATTTCTCAAAAATTAGCTACAGTTTTACAAAAAAATATTGGTTACAAAGATTTGACAAATATTAGTGCAGTTTTGGTCAATAAAGAGACATTGAATCCAGATAATATATATTTATTTAATAACAATACACTACAGAGAAGGATCTCTAAATAAATAATATGACAAAAGACACTTAAAATAAAATACTGACACCTAAATTGGTTTTAAATCCATGAGCTAATTCGTACTTCACAGGTATAAATCGTAAGACAAAACGGGAATGGAAACGTGGCAACAGAGCAGCAGTTTCAGTCGGATAACCACCAATCAGAATTTTTAATTTATTCTTAAAAGTGAAAGGCTTACAATTTAGATTACAATTAGATGGGATGTAGGCGTTAAAGCACTGCATCATACGATTCGAGGCCCGGTTGCGGCCTACATCCGTGCGACTCTTATTGACTAGGAACAAGTCAGCTAGTCGGGTGTTACGCGCTGGAACGCGGAAATTAAACTGCGCCAGAAGAGTGGGGCAATCTATAACATTATTCAGGATCTTGTGTCCAAAAGCTAAAGTGAGATGAATTCTCCGTCTGTCTAGGCTATCCATACCAAGTGTTTGCAGACGTTCCTGATGAGTGAGCGTGTTTTTGTCGATACGAAGTTTGAATAATAGGAAGTTGACACATTTTTGTTGTAAGCGTTCAATTCTCTTGACATGTACTTTGTAGAAGGGGGCTGGTCTACCACACAACAGTATTCCAGATGACTGCGTGCTAAGCTGAAGAATAGAGTTTTCAAGACTTCGATGTTAGTGAAGTCCCAGCTTTGTCTCATAATGAACCCTGTCATTTTATAAGTCTTTGCCAAAACATGATTGATGTGATCATTGAATCTCAACTCAGCATCAAAGATTACTCCAAGATCGTTGATAAGGTTTACATTACAAGGTGTCATTAATAAAATACTGGTTGGTAATCGGTTCCCTTTTTTTAGTAAAAGTTATCACTTTGCATTTCAATAAGTTTAAATACATTCTGTTATGAGTGCACCAATTACTTAATATGTTAATATTATTTTGCAATTCCAGGCAGCAATTGGTATTTTTGATCTGCTTGTAGATTTTGAGGTCATCGGCATAAAAAAGAAATTGACAATCTTTGAATAAATTAGCCAAGTCGTTAATAAAGATAGGGAACAGCAACGGCCCCAGGTGTGAGCCTTGGGGCACCCCGGAAATTACAACAATTTCCCTGGAAACTGTTTCATGCATCTTGACTACTTGTGTACGTCCCTGAAGATAACTAGCAAACCACGACAATAAGGGGTTAACAACTACGTACGATTGTAATTTTTTTATCAAGATTGTGTGATCAACTCTGTCAAACGCCTTCTTAAAGTGGAAGTATATCGAGTCAACCTGACCGCCAGAATCTATTGCGGTCGCCAGAAATTCTGCATAGACGCAAAGATTTGTTTGACAAGAGCGCCCTGGTAAAAACCCGTGTTGATTTTGGGAGAACGTGTTACGAAAGTTGAGCAACAGCTCATCAATGACGAGATATTCGAGAACCTTCGCTATACAGTCTAGACCTGATATCGGGCGGAAGTTACATATATCTGATCGGTCGCCACTTTTAAAAATGGCCGTGACATAAGCAGTTTTCCATATAGTCGAAAATACGCCAAGAGTTAAAGATAGTTAAAAGAGGTAAGTTAAAGTTATGGTCAGGGTTAGACTACAATTTCGTATGAACATCGGGGGAACTTCATCAGGACCGGCAGCTTTGCTCTCGTCCAATTCGATCAGCTTGGCAAAAACCAGGGAACTATCAATTCTGATTTCCGAAAGGACTATATTACTCTGAATATGGGACCAATCCGGTCGAGTATCATAGGATTTGTAAACTGAAAGGAAATAATCGGCGAACATATTGGCAATATCCTCGGGGTTACTCGACTCAGAATTATTGTATTTTAAAGTTTTTGGATATCCAAAAGTTCTACGTTTAGTCTTAATGAACAATTTTTAATAAACAGTGATTTGAATTTATTTCAATATATTCCAGTTGTATCTTGTGATGTTGAACGAGTATTTTCTGAGTATAAAGTACTATTGTCAGATAATAGAAGAAAATTTGAATTTGATAATTTGTTACATCATGTAGTTATGAAATGTAATCGCAACTTGTTGAATAGGTTTATTCTTTAGTTGGTTTGTTTAGTTAGCTATATATTATATAGTTGTATTAATGTAATAATTACTGGTAAAAATGGGATACCTTGAAGTGTAAATAATATTTTAATTGCAATACTTTTGCTTTATTTTTGTTTTTTTTTTGAACCGATAATAAATGCATTGTCAAGTGCATATATTCCCTTGTTTCGGAGCATATTTGCATGCATATTTTTAGATTTTTAAATGCATAATTATCCTAAGTCTAGATAACCTTTCAGAACAAAAAACAACAGAAACAACAACAACTAATCTACATTAATTTTATTAGATACATCAGTACAAACGCATTAGTTAAATTATTAAACTAATACTTTAACTGCTGAATATGACCTCCATTTTCTTTAATACATGTATGTAGGCGAAAAACAAAATTGGCAAAAGCATTTTGGAGCATTTCTGCGGTAATTGTATTAAAAATGTTAATTAGGTACGTAAGTTCTGAGTTCATTTAAATTTACAGGAGTATGACTGTAGCACCTTTCTTTAATATACCCCATATAAAAAAAATCGGGTATTGTTAAATCGGGAGAATAGGGAGCCCATTCGATGGAGCCAGCTCGACCTATCGAGTTGTTTCCAAAAGTTGTGTTTAACGAACAGAAAAGTAAGGTGGGACACCATCTTGTTGGAAATATACATCATGCAGTATTCCTTCTTGTCCCAGTTGAGGGTACAAAAAATGTCTAACATATCTGTATAATTGTTTCCAGTTACAGTTTTCTCTTGGAAAAAGAAAAGCCCATAAATTTTTGTTTTTGCCGCACCACACCGTACGTTTAAGTTAGGGGCATCTCTTTCAAACTCGTTGTAAGCTCTAGGATTTTCGTCACTCAAAATCCTGCAGTTATGTTTTCTTCCACTTAGGTGAAACGTTGCTTCATCTGACATTATTAGAATTGCATCCGGTTGATTTCTAAACAGATCTAATAATGTCTCACACATAATATACCTCTTTTCAATAGCATGATTTCTAATTTTTTGATAAGTTTGTATCTTATACGCTGTATACTTAAATATTATGTACCTTACTCTTTGACATGTTTAAGACTTGGGCGATTTTTCTAACAGATATTTTATTATTTTCTATTGATAAAACTTCTTTGACCCATAAAATGTTACTTAAAAGATTGTCGTCAGAGTCTCTGTTTTGTCTTTTTCTCCCTTCCATTGTCCCAGTTTTTGAAAATTTTCTTACCCAGCTTAGGATCGATTTCAGAAATTGAATTCTGAATCTTCTTCTTGTTATTGTAATTGAATTAGTATTATTGCAGGCCGTCATAAAAGAAAAAGTCTTCGGCAAAACCAGAATTAAACACGCCCTTAATAAACAGTTGGAAATTAGTCACCGCCAACACAATGAACTTGTCGATAAAAATAGGCAAATATTAAGAGGACTTATCGATGTTGTTTGTTTTCTCGGACAGCACGAATTGGGATTTAGAGGTCATGACGAAACAAGGGTTTCTTCAAATATAGGAAATTTTCAAGATTTACTTAGTTTAGTGGCTAAATATGATGATTGCTTAAAAAATCATTTAGAGCAGTCTAGCGTTTTTCGCGGAACGTCGAATCAAATACAGAATGATTTAATTTCCGCTGTTGCAACCATTATTCTAAAGAGAATTAAGCAGGAGATTGGTGAGGCGCGGTTCATTGCTATTGTTCTGGACGAAACAACTAATATCACTAATTTTAGCCAATTATCTATAATAATACGCTACGTTAAAATAGACGAAAGTATTCAAGAGCGATTTTTAGGTTTTAAGAATGTGTCCGAAAATCGTACAGCAGATGCATTATATACCGTAGTTTATAACGTTACTAAAGAAATTAATGGAGAGAAAAAAAAATTAGTTGCTCAAAGCTATGATGGAGCTGCAGTGATGGCAGGACAATTAGGGGGTCTGCAAGCTAAAGTTCGAGAAACTTTCCCAAGTGCTGTGTTTGTCCATTGTGTTGCTCATAAATTAAATTTAGTTTTATATCAGTGCATCAATTAAAGAGTGTAAAGTATTTTTCGTTACTTTAAGTGGTATGGCTGCTTTTTTTTCCAAGTCAACAAAACGTACACAAGCTTTGGACTCCATTGTCCACAAACGATTGCCCAAAGTAGCTCCTACTAGGCGGAACTATAATGGAAGACTTGTGTTAACAGTATCTGAAAATCGTGAATCACTGATTGAACTATTTGAGAATATAATAGAAAATAATGAAATGTGGGACTCAGAAGCAATAAATAGTTCGAGGGGGTTTTTGGACTGTTTGAAACGAGATTTTAATTTTAATTATTTGTTAAACATATTTTCAGAAATATTTCCATTCTCGGACAATGTTTTTAATATATTACAAATCAAAACAAATGATATTTGCCTAAAAAAAGTGGATGATCTTAAGTCCACGTTAAGCCAAAAAAGAGATGACTTTGACCTATTTTGGGAGAAAACGATGACGTTAAATGTAGAGCCACAAGCCAAGCGTCTTCGAACAGACAAGATGGGAGATGTTCAAACATCATACAGACGCTTAGACAAGGAAAGAGAGAGGACGCGTAACACCCGTTTACGGCGCTGGCGCAAATTGAAGCAGAAATTCATTAGGACGCCATTTTATGGTGCCAGACAATCGAGGTGTCACCACAGTTTCTTTTGTGGATTATTCAGCGGAAAGTGTGTTAAAAACTATAAATTTTGTGTTAGAAAAATGGTGGTTTGTTGTGCTTACAACTGTAAAAGTCGGAGTGACAGAAAGGAACCTGAAGTTACGTTTCACAGGTGAGAAATAATAAAGTAATTTCTCAATTGCATTTAAAAACCATTTATCTCATGTTCTAAGTAGTTATTTGGTATAATATTTTAATATGATCTAACAGCCGACTGATTTCACGATACTGCGCAGTGCCTAATTAAGTATTCATAATTGGGTTAATCTCCTCGAGTAAATGTCATTTGAGCAGTGGTGGCGTTCATATATATTTTAATACGCTTATGAAAAATTGTTTATTACTATATTTTTGAACCATAATGTTAATATTGTTATTATTAACTTTGTTTAATATTATTTTATCTAATTACAATTAGTTCTGCAATAGGAAAATTGGTTTATTTTGATAATAAAACATATTCTTTTGAAGTTTCACATAAGTTTTTTTTTAAGATTTCCTACAAATCTGGTAAGGCGAGAACTTTGGGTTCAGAATCTGAAACTTGCAGACTGGTCTCCAACAAAGAATCACAGACTTTGTTCCAAGCATTTTGAAAAAAAATTCTTTTATCGCATTGGCGAAAGAAATTGTCTTTTGGATGAAGCCGTACCGACAATATTTCCAGAACTGCCCAAATATATGCAACCAAAAAAGGTAAAGTATAGTTTTTGTAACTATCCAAATAACATTGTTTGATTAGTAGAAGTAATTGCTATATTTTTTTTACTTTATTATATAATTTATAAGGTATTTAATATAATATTTATTGTTATTTACTATTACTATAGTTAATTTCTCTTTAATGGTAGGCAAAATTTAATAATTGTTCATGTTTAAACTGTTACACAGTAATACCTCTCTGATATGGAAATTGGAGTATATTTGATTGATAAAACAATATATATGCCTTTAAACCACAATTTCTAAACCATCTAGTTATTTATGCCTAAAGTGATATATAAAGTATGCTAATTACAAATCATAACTATTTATAGATGTTCAAGATATAAACCTATTATAAACCAAATGTTGAGTTAAAGTGGCACAAAAAACTACTATAACATTTATATAACACACATTTTTTAAAGAAATATTAATGAGACTTGATTACCATTTTATATATTTTGGTTGGAAAAAATGTTACTAATTGGTGTACTGCATATTATTTGACTGTACAGTACTAAAAATTTAACAAATCAAATTGTTGCAGACAACAAAGAGATCTCATGAACAAAATATTCAGAATACTGCCTCCACATCAGCAGTAGCTTCTACATCAAGTAGTACCCTGGAAGATATCCATCCAGAGACTCCTAGGAAAAAAAACTACGTCAACAGCTATTTAGGGAAAGGGTAAAAAGTCAGCAAAAAACAAAGAAGATAAAAATCTTGTCGCAGAAAGTACGAAGGTATAAAAAGAAGGTTTTGTCATTGAAGCAAATCATAAAACATTTAGCTAGTAAAAATTTGATAAGCTCAGAAAATTCTCTATTACTTTCCAACATGTCTGGAATAACCAAAGAACTGCAAATACGTAAATTGAAAAAAAATGCTAAATATTCTCCAGAATTAAGAAAGTTTGCAATAACGGTCAGTTTTTTTTCACCTAAAGCTTATGATTACATTCGAAAAGTTTTTGATACTTGTTTACCCCATAGGAGTACCATAGGAAAGTGGTTTAAAAATATAAACGCGGAACCAGGTTTTACCAAAGAGTGTTTTGACACTTTAAGAAAATATGTCCAAATATCTGATAGACCTACTCTCATTGCACTTGTTATTGACGAAATTTCAATTCGAAAACAAGTGGAATGGGATGGGAGAAAGTTTCATGGATATGTTTACTATGGGGTAGACTTGGACGATGATCAAAATGCAGTAGCAAAAGAAGCTTTTGTTTTAATGGCTGTTTGCATAAATGGTACATGGAAAATACCAGTAGGGTATTTTTTTGTAGACGGGTTAACTGGCATGCAAAAAAGTTCCCTTGTGTCTCAATGCATAGAATTAATTAAAGAAACTGGTGCCCATGTATTATCATTAACTTTTGACGGTGCTCCTTCGAATGTCGCAATGGCAAATCTTTTAGGCTATGTCACAGAATTGTAAAATATGTATTTAAATATTCGTTTGCATTTTATAAGTAAAAGGCCATCTGAAGTAGTAGATCCCATCAGAAGTCAATATACCAAGCTAATTTTGTTTAAGGGACAATAACATTTATTGTATTGGTTTAGCTTTAGTATTTATAATAATGTATATAATTTTTTAAGTTTTTTGTAATTGTATTTAGTATGTAGAAACCCTGTAAAATATTTCAGCTATATGAAATAAAATATAACGTAATTAAATTATATACCTAGTTTTATTTCAGTATTAAGAAGGTCCATAAATACATAAAAAGCAGAATAGCGAAATACTAATTTTTCCAAGATAATTTACATTACAAAAATTTAAAGCTAACAGGCGCTCGGTAAAAGTTTAAGCAGATTTTAATTTTGCACATGGTTTTCATTTTGATAGAAAATAAATTGCATTTTCGTCTAAAGTCCTCTTACTTATCACCTCTTTTCATATATGCGTCGGTGAACCAAAACGCTAAATAAGTTACATCACAAAAAATGTACATTTATTTCTAATATCAATCATGTGATACGCCACTGAGCAAACATGCGTGGTGCCAGTTGGCCTTCAGTAAAACAGCTGGCGTTATCCGTCCCCTCTCTTTCCTTGTCTAAGTACAGACGCCTCTTTTATGAAATAATCGATCAAATTCAGCAACAAATAAGCTATAGATTTAACGGTTTAAATGGTTTTAAATTCCTCGAGCTCTGCAATTTTGATGCATTTAAAGGAAAAACTTTTCCAGAAGATGCGTTTAAATCTCTTCTTCTTCATTATGGCCAGTTCTTCGACCGAGTGTTACTGCGATCTGAACTAAAAGTGATTTACGAAACTGATGACATTAGCGCAAAAAATAACGCTAAGGAACTAATGCAACTTTTAAAAGACAAGGAGCTGGAAGATGCCTACACCGAAGTGTCGAAATTGTGTGAATTAGTATTGACAATACCTGCCAGAAGTTTATCAGTAGAACGCAATTTTTCAACACTTAAACGTATAAAAAATTTCGAGAGAAATTCAACGGGGCAGGAGAGATGACGTCATTGACGAATTTGCAAAAAAATTATCGAAGAATCGAAGTACATTACAAATAGGTAAGTTACTAAAAATTGCTTCCCTTTCTTAAAATTTCACCGCACGCCCCTGGTATTCAATATGAATTCTTTTAAATATCAGTATTTTTTGTTAATTTACCTATCTCCATAAAGGTTTATTTTAAAATCAATTTTCTTACGCCTCAGTCTTAACAGGGAAATGTTTCTTCTCTTAAGTGTCCGATGCAACTTGAAGAGGTAAGCGATTTGCTACATTGTTGGGACGGTGACTTGTGCGGGGTTGTAAATTGTCTATTCCTTACTTTAAGATATTCAACTTGCTTCTGTTATTTAAAGTAACCATTTAAATCATATTTCACCATTATTTTCACGAAAAACCGTTTTTGTGCTATGGAATAGTAATAGGTTTCCCTACTGTCCTGCATCAGTCAGTATTTATTTACAAAAAAAGTTTTAAGAAAGCTTTATAAAACATTTTAATTTATATTTTAAAGCACTAATGACTATTTGATGTTAATAATAAAACCAAAATGTTTAAAGATAGCTGTTAGGAGCAAACTGTTTAATAAAGATATTTAATGGCAACAATAGGGCTTTCATATAAAACCTATTTAATATAAATGCTTAACAGTTTTGTGGTTTGGTTTTATGTGCGTGAGCTTTAAAATCCTTCCATTGGATCAATGGCTCTTGTAGTGTTTTTGACTCATATTAAGACACCTATAAAGTTACCGACTTAAAACTGCGATAGTATTTATGGCGCAATGGCTTTTCAGTTCTTATCAGATTATAATTTCTGGAAAATGTAAAATGATACCTAGAATGTGGAGACGGTCTTGAGAAAAGGGGAAGATACTTGCTCTTGGTGTGGCTTATAAATGCAGACCACTTTAATCTTGTGGATAAATTCAGTTTTTTAAAAAACATTGATTTTTGTTGGAAATAATCTAGTTTCTACGTATATGTGAGCAATCATCCCCTTGAAATTTGAACATTTGATATCGACGCCAAACGAGACTCAGTCCCTGTTACACCAACTACTAGATTTACGACGATTAGTTTTAAGAATTAGCCATTTAAGTGTTATGCTATTAGGATATTGCTTTTTTAGGGAATATGTATTCTGATTCTCTATTTCTAAGAACTTGGTAGAATCTTTTTAAAGTACAATCTATTTTGATATCCTTGATATTTTTGTAATTTAAATTAGAATAAACTAATTGTTGGAAGTTCTTTGAGTAATTTCGCAAATATAATTAATACATTTTTATTTTACGTTAGGTAATACCCATCAAATTTAGCCCGTAAGTTAACCTTTTATTAAGTTGAACATCTACTACTCTAAATATTAATATGAATACCTAATGTAACTAATACAGTTATTGATCGTTCGCCGTAGATGTATTCAATGCGATAATATGCGCGGGCTCGTATACCTCGCATCTGGCTGTTAACAACAGGTGTTCGCTGTGATTTTTGACCGCCCGCAAAAAAAATGGCTTTTGGGAGCACAACAAAAGAGTGAGAGAACTGTTACTTTCTTAAACTGTGTCCAAAGTAAGTACCTACAGACTACTGGACTGCCAAAAACTCTCACTCTATAAATTAGTGAATGAAATCAAGGTTGCCTAGAATAATAACTAACAAATTAAAAAATATATACACAAAGTCTAGTTCTCAGTCGGAAATAAGTTTATAAATTAAGAATAGGTTACATGTTTCGCCGCATCATCAGACCATAAACAACACACATTTTACAAAGTACATAAAACAAAAATAACATCCATAATAATTTGTTCATTACCAGGTCTCTTTGAGATAATATGGACACTTGCTTCAATAATAACTAATATTTAATCATTTAATGTAATAATTTATAGGCAACCTTCATTTCATTCACTAATTTATAAACTGAGTGTATTTGGTTATTTTCTTTGACCAGTTCAGTGATCTGTAGGTACTTACTCTGGCCTCCCACTCAGGCGGTCCGGGTCCGATCCCAGCTAAAACATACATTTTTTAATATTTTATTTTGAATATTTATGTGAGACTTAACCTCATTTTAGTGTCGATTAAATATTTATAAATAACTATTTGTTTTGTTATACTTTAGTGTGTTTTATTCTATTTGTAAGTTATTGTTTTGGGATTTGTGAGTGTAATTATTTACTAAGGTTCTCTCTGTTATTTGTAAGTTTGATGATGCTCGAAAGGTCGAAACACGTGTTATATTAATAACTATAGTTACAGTGTCAGTAAATTTACTGAGAGCGAGACTTGGCCTATGTTTGTTATTTTTTTATAAATTTCTAGATTTTTGCCATAAATCATTACGATGTCTCTACGACAGTCTTTCTAGACCACGAAATCGCCCTTGCTAGAGAATCCGAACGATACGGCGAGATTAAAGTGTTCAACGAAGAATCTAGTAAGTTAAAATTTTATTTTTATGTACATTTTTATTCATTTTTTTTGTATTATTCAGGGCAAGTTAGTATACTATGTGTCTTAGTTAACTTTTTCACGCCCGGTACTTCGTTGATTTTTATTTTATATATAATATATATATATATATATATATATATATATATATATATATATATATATATATATTCTTGTATGCCGTTTTGCACCTGAAGAGATAATATATTTTTGCTATTCTACATATATCTTCTCCGGCCTAGAACTTTTGATAAAGATGTGCGAAGGCTTATATATATATATATATATATATATATATATATATATATATATATATATATATATATATATATATATATATATATATATATATATATATATATATATATATATATATATATATATATATATATATATATATATATATATATATATATACAGGGTGGCCCATCGAAAACGTACCGCAAGGCATAACGGCCAGGGTAATTTTTTTTTCAAAAAATCCAAAAACACGTCAATTTTGTTTGTGAGGGGGACAATTTTTGCCCTTAAAATGATCGCAAAATTTTCAACCCTCTAAGCTGGGGTGTCATCCCCCAAACTTTTTCAAATGGGAAGAGGGGTCAAGTGGTACCGCAATGAAAAGGGCTTTCTGTTCTCTATACATTCCCGCTTTGGTTTTTATAATGAGGAGGTGAGAAAAAACAGACTTCTAATGAGCTATTTGGTCGATGTTACGTGTCACCTAGCAAAGCAAGAATTATCTTTCAGAGGCCATAATGAAAAAAGCGATTCCGTTAGTGCGGGAAATTTTCGGGAAACTTTTAATCTGTTAATTAAACGTGATAACGAAATACAACAACATTTAAAAAAAATTGGAAATATTTTTTCTGGTTTATCAAAAACTATCCAGAATGATTTGATATCCTGTATTTCCGATTACCTTGCAGATACAATTCATAGGGAGATAAAAGAGTCGTTGTTTTTTGCAGTGCAAGCTGACGATACTACGGATATTTCTGAGAAGTCCCAATGTGCGATTTCAATTCGGTACGTTAATAAATACGGTGAAATCAAAGAAAGTTTCTTGGGTTTTCATGACGTTAGCGAAGACAGAACAGCGGACGTAATGTATGGATTAATTGTTACAGTCATAGGCAATTTCGATTATAAAACAAAATTAGTTGGGCAATGCTACGATGGTGCTAGTGTGATGGCAGGTTCATTGAATGGTTTGCAAAAAAAAGTTAAAGATGATGCTCCTTTTGCTTTGTTTACGCATTGTAGTGCGCACAGATTGAATTTGGTTTTACAAACTGGTTCAAAAAATATAAAAAATTGCCGAATTTTTTTCGCAAGTGCGTCCTCGATTCCCGGATTTTTTCATCAGTCTGCAAAACGGACATTTACTTTAGATTCGACGATAGGAAAGAGGATTTCTTCCAGTTCAGACACCGGGCGGGCTTCCCGTTCTAAAATCATTCAAATCTTGCACTCTGAATGGGAAGGCCTAAAATTAGTTTTTTCTAAAATTATTGACGACCAATCATCATCGGCTGAGTCAATAAACGGGGCCAAGGGATATCTTAAATTTATGAACGATTTAGAATTTTCGTTTCTTACCGCTGTGTATAAACATATTTTTGACATAACTGACCCCCTTTTCAACATTCTACAGAAAAAATCATTGGACATCACCTATTGTAAAAAGCAAATATTTATGGCAAGAGATCGTATCAAGTTATTGAGAAATGAGACAATGTTTAATACAATATTTGAACAAGCCCAAACAAGGATTTTTAATAATAGGGACTCAGGGCAATTGTCAAAAAGAATTAAGTTATCGGACACCATTAAAGGCGATGAGCAAAGTTCTTTACGCATTTTATTTTATGAGATAATTGACAATATTGTGACTCAAATAGAAGTTAGGTTTGCAGATATGTCTCAGTTATTATATTTTTCTTTAGCGGATTCCTCAAAATTCGAAGAATATAGCAAAAATTTTCCGCTTGAATTTGTGACGAATGTGACCAACTTTTATAAAAATTTCTTTGACAAACAAAAATTAATTAATGAGCTTATTGTAATATATCTCGATGAACAATTTGCATTGCTGAGCGTCGAGGCAATTTTAAAACATTTCGTAAAAAATGAACTTCAAGAAATATTTCCTGAAAGTTACAAACTTTTTGCGTTAATTGCTACCATACCTATTACAAGTACCTCAGTGGAAAGACATTTCTCTTGTTTAAAGCGAATAAAAACGTATTCTCGCAATACAATAAAAAATGAACGTTTATCGTCACTTGCGCTAATTTCAATAGAAAAAGAGTTGTTCTGCTCCTTACAGAAGGCTGATAACTTTACGGATGTCATAATAAGTAAATTCGCCCTTTTAAAAGATAGGCGGATAAATTTAATTTATAAAACTTAGTTGTCAGCTAAGTGTGTACGCGGCTTAACGTTTTCTTATAACGTCATTATTCTTGAAATTATTGTGGTTGTCGCCTACCCTAGCCTAAACACCACGAGCCGCCACTGAAAATCGGTCAAGTCATTTAGAAAATATGAAGGATTGAAATTTAAAATGTTTATTTACAAATTATCAGGGTAAATGATAAGGATAAATTCCTTCGACCAATTCGCTATTTTTGTCCTGTTATTTTAGATGTTTACTGCTGCTAGTTGCTAGATAGCTGTTCTGTAACTTGTGCGTTTAAATTTCTCAATATCATTAAATTTTTTATCAATAATTATGGTGTACTCACTTGCAGAAAAAGTGGAAATAATCGAACTTTATTTTAAAAATAATGAATGTGGCAATCGGGTTGCGCAGATATTTAATGAACGACATCCTGAAAAACACCTTTCCGGCAAAATTGTTCGCGAGTTAGTAGCAAAATTTCGCGAAACTGGATCCCTTATGAATAAAAAGAGGCAGATGGAAAATCCTGTAGTAAATGAAGCTATGGAGGTCTTTGTATTGGGCCAAGTTGCCATGGATAGTACGCTGAGTACAAGAAAATTAGCCAATGAGACCGGCGTGAATCGTACAAGTGTCCAAAGAATATTGAAAAAACACCATTTCCACCCGTATAAAATTCAGTTGGTACAGAACTCAACGAAGACGATTTTGATCGCCGCTTGCAATTTTGTGAAACTATTAGTGAACGAGTGGCCAATAATAATAATTTTCTATTCAATGTGTGTTTTTCGGATGAGTGCACTTTCTTTTTGAACGGTGTAGTTAATCGGCATAACTGTCGGTACTGGGCTGAGAACAACCCCAGGGTATTTCACGAGGTGCACACACAACATCCTCAGAAATTGAACGTGTGGGCTGGTATTTTTGGAAATTCTATTGTGGGTCCTTTTTTTCTTCCTGGAACTCTAACAGGTGATATGTACTTAGATTTACTGGAAAATACCATCGACCCAGCCCTAACTGACATCATCGAAAATAATCCTGGATACGTTGAAGCGGAACTGATATTTCAACAAGACGGTGCACCTCCACATTACTCTCAAAATGTGCGTAATTATTTAAACACTAACTTTCCCGGGCGGTGGATAGGACGAAGGGGTGCCATTGAGTGGCCTCCCCGGTCACCCGACTTGACTCCTTTAGACTTTTTTCTATGGGGACACATAAAAAGTAAAGTGTATAGCACTCCACTTGCCTCATTAGAAGATCTGCGAACACGAATTATTGACGTTTGTCGCGAAGTGACCCCTCAAGTTCTTCAGAATGTTCGAGAACGATTTGAAGCTAATTTGTATTACTGTATGGAGGTCGACGGGCAACATTTTCAGCATTTGCTTCATTAATACGGTAAGTTTTTTTTTATTTAATTCAATTTATGCGTTTTTTGAAAAATGTGTTTTTCAAATTTCAATCCTTCATATTTTCTAAATGGCTTGACCGATTTTCAAAACCAAAGCGGGAATGTATAGAGAATAGAAAGCCCTTTTCATTGCGGTACCACTTGACCCCTCTTCCCATTTGAAAAAGTTTGGGGGATGACACCCCCGCTTAGAGGGTTGAAAATTTTGCGATCATTTTAAGGGCAAAAGTTGTCCCCCTCACAAACAAAATTGACGTGTTTTTGGATTTTTTGAAAAAAAAATTACCCTGGCCGTTATGCCTTGCGGTACGTTTTCGATGGGCCACCCTGTATATATCTTCGATTGTATTCGGCATTGTTGTTCTGCCATATTGGATACTTACCAATATTTTACCAGTTTCTATCTATGCCACATTTGATTTTTGAGCATAATTTAAAAAAACATTCACTAGGCTTTTCTTTTGCCATATTGGATTTTTACTAAAATGTTACCAGGTCGTAAAAGAGAAGTAAAAAGTTATAAACGACAGAGATGCAATATTGAAAATGGTAGAAAAGTATAGTCAAAAGCAGTGTTATCGTGCGGGTCATACGATTTATCAACGACAACTTTTTAAGTTTGTTTTTCTTTTGTTACGTGTAATCATATCCTCGGCATTAAATCCGGAAGATGAATTAGATAAACCTATGATATTTTCATATGAAAAAAGAGGATAAACATATAAATACCCGCAGTTGCAAAAATCTTTGAGCGATGTCACTTCAAAATCAAATTGACAAGTCACTGACAAAATGAGTAATAGAAAACAATTTTCGGTTTTTTTGCATCCACAAGCGAAAAAAATAGTATTAAATCTAATAAAATATTACGAAAATGAAAATTCACCGGCCAATATCCAGAAGACTGTAGCAAAAGCTCTGGGAATATAAGGACTGTGCAGAAAATTGTGCATGAAAAAATGTAGATGCTCCATCTTTAATCATTCTGGACAATGCATCTTATCATTCAAGAATCTTAAATAAACAACCTACTTCAACCTGGAAGAAAAGTGATATTTGTAACGGGCTAATAAAACAAAAACAAAATCCTTTACGCAATATGCTGAAACTAGAACTTCTTTTAATGGCAAAATCTATTAAAAAAACAACAATATATGCCGTAGATGAAATATTACGGGAAAATAGACATGAGGTTTTACGACTGCCGCCATAACATTGCCAGTTTAACGCATTAGAATTAATATGGGCTGGGGCAAAATCATATTACGAAAAACACGTGAACGATGGTCTTACATCAGATGAAGTGCAATTTGTTTGGCAAGATTCATTAAATTATATTACGTCGGAGCACTGGAAGAAATCTGTGGAACATACGGAGAAATGGGATTGGTGGAATCGAGAACGAGTTCTAGATATCGAAATAGCACTAATGATCATTGCGCCATTTGAGGACTACTCAGAAGATGAGGACTTTTTAAGTGATGATGGTTTTTTTCTAGTCTATAATATTAAAAAGTTTCTAAAGGATTATATTAGTCTTTGACGTGTATAAATCATAAATTGCATTATGAATATCCATTTTTGCATTGTAACTTAAGTCTTTTGCCTTTGGATTTTTTCGTGTACATTTCTTAATCTTTTTCGGAAGTAAATTAAACATGTTTTCCGGCATCTAGGGACCCTTAAACGTAAAGATCTGAAAAAATCTCACGAGGGAAGTAATAATTAATTATCTTGTGTTTTTAACAAAAGTGTATAATATTTTTGCAAAATAAAATTTTTTTGTTATCACAAGACAGAAAAAAAGTTTTCATTGCACAGGGGTGGCCCGCATTTAAATAAATGACACTGTATAAGTGGTTAGATTTTTAGGTCAAGAGGGGCTCATAATTTTTGGTGATTGATAAAAAAATTTCACTTTTATTAAGTGGCTGTATAAACAGAACATATCCTGATTGTTCCACTGATTCGAACCGCCTTCTGACTTTATTAAGGCGCTTACCATTTTGTGTATTTTTGTTTTTGCCAACCAAAAAAATTTAACCAAATACATATTTAGCGAATTTTTTTATTTAGTCCCTCGGCATTTAATATATAAAATAATATTAAGTGGCTATCTTAATAATATAGCGTAATATAAAAAAAAACTATTTTCTTTCTCCTTGTATATTTGTAAATAGCCCATCGAGATTTAATAGCTCGATAAAAGTATCACACAACATTTTGGTATTCACTGTGTTTTCTGATTTGATTCATAATGTTGGTGACCTTTGGACCCGCACGATAAGACCGCATTCGACTATACTACACAAATCTATATGAATCGAATGTAATACCATCAAAAACTAGAAATAACAATAGAAGAGGTACAAAAAAACAATAAAATAGATGAAACTAATAAAGTTGCAGGTGATGATGATATATCTGTAGAAATGGTACGAGAAGGAGGAGAAACCTAAATTCTAAAAATAACAAAACTACTAAATAGTATGAACTAAGAACAGATGAAAATACCTATAGCATGGAAGAATGCCGATGTCATATTACTCTTTAAAAAAAAATATAAAAAAAAACCGACTTCAAAAAAATGCAAGATTACAAACTTTCAACTAGAGCCTTATTTTTTTTCCAGTTTTCTGCTTTTCTTAAAGCTTTAGAACTAATTGAAATGAGAGATCAAAATAATTTCGACTTTAGTAATTCATATGCGGACCTGGATTTTTTATTTCACTATTCAATGCCTTTCATAACTACCAAATAAGTTGTGATATAAAACTCATAGCGTACCATTTGATTTTTTTTTATTGAGAAAATCAGTATTTTTGGGAGAATTTCGAAACGTCATCACTAACAAAGTAATTTCGATACAGTTTAGGGCTCCATGAGTAAAGCAAAAAAAGCGCTTTTTTTCGACACACACAACAATACAAATCGAAGAAATTGTCCATATTGCTCAAAGAGACCTAGTTTTAATAACAAACATAGAAAAAGACTCCAAGTCTCGGTCTCATTAAATTATAATTTTACAATTCACAACAAACATGACACGTGTTTCGCCCTTTCGAGCATCATCAGACCTACAAACAACAGAGAGAACCTTAGTAAATAATCACACTCACAAATCCTAAAACAATAACTTACGAATAGAATAAAACACACTAAAGCACAACAAAACAAACAACTACTTATACATATTTGATGGACATTAAAATGAGGTTAAGTCTCACATGAATAAACAAAATAAAATATTAAAAAAAGTATTAAAAAAGATTCATGTCTCTAGGCGGGATCGAACCCAGACCGCCCGAGTGAGACGCCGAAGGAACCACCCACAGACTACTGGACTAGTCGAAGAAAAGAATTAAAAACTCTCACTCTATGAATTAATGAATGAAATGAAGGTTGCCTACAATTATTATTACATTAAATTGTTAAATATTAGGGTTGGTTCAAAATTAAAAACATCGTTAACGCAAGTGAGAATGGGATTTTTTATAGCTTTGTTAATTTCCATTTTTTTCTAGAAGGTCAAGCTTTTTCCTCTTCGGACATTTATGTAAAACATCAACGTCAGAAATGGAAAATTCATGACCTGACTCCAACAAATGATTGGCAAAAGCTGAAACAGTCTCAGTTACATCCGTATTTCTGAACTTGTTGACAAGGCTTAAATGTTCTCTCACCCTTGTGGACCTGTTTGTCCCACATAGGTCGTGGAACATTCGCTACAATTTAGTGCATAAACCCCAGATCTGGACAATTTATCGGTTGTGTCCTTTGCCCTTACTAAATGTATTTTATTTTGTTTATTCACGTGAGACTTAACCTCATTTTAATGTACATCAAACATGTATAAGTAGTTGTTTGTCTTGTTGTGCTTTAGTGTGTTTTATTCTATTTGTAAGTTATTGTTTTAGGATTTGTGAGTGTGATTATTTTCTAAGGTTCTCTCTGTTGTTCGTAGGTCTGATGATGCTCGAAAGGGCGAAACACGTGTCATGTTTGTTGTGAATTGTAAAATTATAATTTAATGAAACTGAGACTTGGGGTCTTTTTCTATGTTTGTTATTAGAAATATTTGAAAATATAAATATTTGCCCTTCCCCCACCACATTATTTGCGAAAATAAACAAAAATTGTCAGAAGCAAAAAAGTGCGCAATTGGTTGAAGAATACAATGTGACAAAAAAGAACACAAAAGGACAAGATACATTTCAAATGATTTCAACCTAGCACTATTATCTGACAAAGTAAATGTACAAATAATATACCATTTTCTTAAATAATTAAAATAGAATACAGACAATTAAAATAGAATACAAACAAAAAGCAATAAAGATAATAAACCAGATTGCAAAAGCAAAACTAAATAATACTAGTAAAATTCAATTTCCAATCACAATTATGTTATCATATCCTTAAAATGTATGATTCAAGCTAAAATGTATTCAGGTTGACATACAAATTAAAGATATTCGTTAGTAACTGCTGTTTTAGGTTAGTCTTTATTGCTGGAACAGAAAGATGCCTGCGGAGCAACAAACTGTTGTAAACCACCGGAGCCAGGAACGAAAAGGAAGACTCGAATGCTGAGGTCCTATGAACAGGAGTATGCAGACGATCAGCTATTCCCCTCAACTCCCTCAAATGAACCTCGGTGCGACAAGTTAATTTTGTCCTTAAATAAGGAGGAATGCCAGTATTTAAAATCTTAACCACAAAGCAAGCAAAATGAATGAAACGCAATTCATTATGCTTAAGCATACCGAGTTCACGGATGTAGGGAATAATTTGAGAAAATCAGGTACAGCAGTTATAAAACGAACAGCATGATTCATTATTTTCTGCAGCTGATGACGAGCCGCACCATTGATACATGGACCATACACAATGTCACAGTAATTAAAATTGGACATCACTAATGAAACTACAAGCATTTTTTTAGTTTCAATATCAAGAAGATATTTAAAAGGGAGAAGTAAGATATGACTTTTGGCATATAGAACTGACATGCGTATCAAATTTCAGATTAGAATCAATAATAAGTCCCAGATTTTTTGCTGACTGTACAGTAGGAATTGGAACTCCACAAACAAGGACTACTGCAAAGATATAGCATTTTTAGAGTACCAACAAGGACATGCAATGATTTTGAAGGGTTTAAAAACAAGCAGTTTTTATCCGCCAATTTTTTTATAAAGCTTAGATCATCATTAATACACATCACTAATACGCAAGCGTCATTGCTCTCCTTGGGAGCAAATTGAAATGTTAATTGAATGTCGTCAGCGAACATACGAGGGCCTTTCAACAATGTCTAGAACTAGTACCATCAAAGTTTTATTTATTAATCTTAAACAACAATACTTTTATTACGCTCTATATAGTCCCCCTGTAATGCAATAACCGTATCCCAACGGTGCTGCCATTTTTCAAAGACAAGGCGGAAGCCATTCTTTGAGAGCTTCTTCAAAACTGCCTCTAAAGCCTTAACAGCATCCAATTCTGTTTCAAATCGTCATTCTTTGAGGTCTTTTTTTGCTTGAGGAAACAGATAGAAGTCGCATGGGGCTATGTCAGGACTATATGGAGGATACGGTACAGACCTGATATTTTTAGTGTTCAAAAACTATGTCACTATATTCGCTACGAGAGGGCGAGCGTTATCGTGATAATGTTTGCACTTTCCAATCAGCTCAGGTCGTTTTTTGGGGATGTGATCTTTCATCAACTGGAACAAAACTTGTTTATAATAACTGGCAGTTACTATACTACCATGCGAGACCATATGCGTATACACCATGCCTTTGACCATAGTTTTAGCGGCAGATTTTTGCGCACGTGCTTTTTTTGGAGGTGGTCCATCTTTTTCTACCCACTGCGTACTCTGTTGCTTCATCTTCGGATCATAACAATACACCCAAGTTTCTTCCGCAGTAATAATGGTCTTCCACCATTTTTTGCTTTCTTCTTCAACGCATTGTTTCCAGCATTCACAAACCGCTACCCTATTCGCTTTTTGATCTGATGTCAGTATACGCGGAATCATGCGAGCACAAACTCTAGACATGTTTAAATGCTTGTGTAAAAGAGCAAAACACACAGATATTTCAGGAATATTTGAGAGTTGTGGGATAGTCCGGTATTATGCCATCGAAAACAAGCAGATCTCACCATAGACAATTCCCCAAAAGCCGTATTAATCATCGAAAAAGTTTCCGTTGCTGATTTTCCAAGACGAACAAAATTTGATCGTATATCTGTGTTCTTTCAATTCATCCATCGCGATTCTTAGAGGCGCGGTAACAATCTCTCAACTTTAGAGCAGCGTCAAAATCAAATAAATAATTTATGACAACTGACATTTCGCAAAATGAA
Organism: Kuschelorhynchus macadamiae; assembly: GCA_030620095.1. Classification (NCBI taxonomy): domain Eukaryota; kingdom Metazoa; phylum Arthropoda; class Insecta; order Coleoptera; family Curculionidae; genus Kuschelorhynchus; species Kuschelorhynchus macadamiae. The sequence continues at coordinate 555,734 of JAUTXW010004963.1, read as the reverse complement.
AGAAGCCTACTTGGATGATGTTTTCTGATTTTTGGCAGTATATAGCTCATTGCACTCGACCGTAAAAAATGCAATCCTAATCTTTGTTGAAAGGTTCTCGTATGTACAAGGTGTTCCAGCGAGGACTGAACAGGGACCTATTTTCGACCTTCCTTGTATTTTGGAAAAATTCAAAATAGCCAATCGATGTATTTTTTCTTGTACAATCCAAAAATATCATCGAAAAAATATTTTAACCAGAAACAAAAGAGTTACGCTATGCATCAGGTGTTTTTTAAATGGAATGTATCGTTTTTTATACGATTTTTGGAAAGAGTGATTTTTTTTATGTCCGTTCTGATTAAAAGATTTGATTTTGCGATAGCTGTTTATATTACATTTTAATGTTTTACAAACTAAAATTTTAGCTTCACCTGTTTAAAATATACGATAGGTTGGTATAGGTGATCAAGGTAAAATGACGTTTGAATGCTTTGTCAATAAAAATTGACATTATTTTAATTATTGTCGAAGTCTTCACCTAAAAAATATATATTTGACTCTGATCGAAATGAAATACTCTTTGGACGAGAGACTACAGATTGTTATGCTATTTTACAAGTGCCAAGAAAATGCAAGAGAAGCAAGAAGAAGATTTATTGCAAATTTTCATAGAAATATATCCATCAATACAATTCTAAGGATAAAAAACCTATTTGAGGAAAATAAAACTTTACATGATAGAAAAAGAAATATACAAAGAAGGAGAAATCGAGACCATGCCATTATAAATTATTTTCAAGTTAATCCAACCAAATCTATTTCGGATGCAGTTCGGGAAGTTCAGTACGGTGGCGGTGTAAGGCGCAGAAGAGTTACCCGAGGGACTGTTCACAGGACTCTGAAAATTCATAAATTTAGGCCTTTTCGTATCCTTCCACTTCAGCACCTAACACCGGCACAAAAAGAACTTCGCTTCCAATTTGTTTCTCAAATGGTAATTCGGCAAGAAAACGAAGACCCTGATTTATTCAAAAATATTGTGTGGACCGACGAAGCTACTTTCACAACATCGGGAGTATTCAACAGACATAATAGTCACCACTGGGCCGTTGAAAATCCAAAAAAAGTTCCAGACTATTAAATTTCAAGGGAGGAATTCTATTCATGTTTGGTGTGGGATAAAAAACAATAAAATTTTGGGACCAATATTTTTTAACGGGACTTTAAATGGGCACAGATATTATGAGTTTTTAGAAAACGAAATTGAAAATTTTTTGGAAGACTTACCATTGGCAGAATTTGGCAACATGATGGGGCGCCTCCTCATGCCCTGCATGATGTGGTTCAATTTTTAAATCGGCGCCATAACGAATGGATAGGGCGAAATGGAACATATGCTTGGCCGCAAAATAGCCCCGACCTCTCAGTTTTGGATACATTTCTTTGGGGCCATTTGAAGAACGTCGTATACAGACAACGAAACGAAAATATTCAAGAGATCATGGAAAAATTGTCGATGAAATAAACCGCCTTAACCAGGAAAATCATATTGTAACAGGAAGTTTAGAAAGGCTACAAAGGGGTTATCGATGTTGTTTCGAGAAAAACGGCGGTCACATTGAAAACTTATGTTATTAGTAGTATTATTTTATTATTTAATAATTATCTTTTATTGAATTTCTTTTTCTATCATGTAAAGTTTTATTTTCCTCAAATAGGTTTTTTATCCTTGTATTGATGGATATATTTCTATGAAACTTTGCAATAAATCTTCTTCTTGCTTCTCTTGCATTTTCTTGGCACTTGTAAAATAGCATAACAATCTGTAGTCTCTCGTCCAAAGAGTATTTCATTTCGATCAGAGTCAAATATATATTTTTTAGGTGAAAACTTCGACAATAATTAAAATAATGTCAATTTTTATTGACAAAGCATTCAAACGTCATTTTACCTTGATCACCTATACCAACCTATCGTATATTTTAAACAGGTGAAGCTAAAATTTTAGTTTGTAAAACATTAAAATGTAATATAAACAGCTATCGCAAAATCAAATCTTTTAATCAGAACGGACATAAAAAAATCACTCTTTCCAAAAAATCTTATAAAAAACGATACATTCGATTTAAAAAACACCTGATGCATAGCGTAACTCTTTTGTTTCTGGTTCAAATATTTTTTCGATGACATTTTTGGATTCTACAAGAAAAAATACATCGATTGGCTATTTTGAATTTTTCCAAAATCGAAGGTCGAAAATAGGTCCCTGTTCAGTCCTCGCTGGAACACCCTGTACCTGACAAGATTGTTCGACCTTACCAAAATCCGCCGTAAAAATTGAAAATAAAAGCGGGCCAAGTACTGATCGCTGAGGTACTCCAGAGTGAAGTTCTCTCAGACTTGAGATTAATGTACCACTGGCTTCATTATTATTTGATATAGTCTGCTGAAATCTCCGAGTCAGGTAACTAGTCAGCAAGTTAAACACTTCATTGCGAATCTCATAGTTATAAAGTTTAGCCAGCAGACACTCAAAATCGTTGGTGTCAAAAGCCTTGGTCATATCAAGTAGAGTTAAAGAAGTTAGCTTTTATTGATCTAAGCCATGCAAGCAATGGTCAACAATAGCGCAAAGACTGGCACTAGCTCCAAAGCCCCTTCTAAATCTAGACTGCTTGAGAGGCAAAATAGAATTGGATTCCAAAAATGTTGTAGTTAATGATGAAGAACTGATTCAGCAATCTTAAGGAGAACAGAAAGTAAACTAATGGGTCGAAGATTTCCATAGCTCTTTATTGATGCATTTTGTTTTTTTCCGATAGGTTTAACTTATACAACTTTTCAGGCGTTATGTACCACTCCCCCCTCAAATGAAAAATTTATTATGTGTTAGGGGTTTTAAAATGTATTTTATGACCCGTTGTAGCATTGAGCCTGATATTTTGTCACATTAGTATGAGGCTTTTGATTTAAGATTGCCTGCCTTACCACATCAACATCGACATAGGAGAACTGATATATATTGTTATAAGAAGAAGAGACAAATTGGTTGTTGTTATTGGGATCAGGATTGATTTTCGGAATGCTATCAACAAAGAAGTTACTGATTGCTTCAGCAGCGTGTAGTTCTGGTTCCAGAATTAGTGAATGATTAGTGTTATGAACATTCGAATTTCTTAAATGGGGAGACCACAATTGCCTACTGTTAGAACGAGAGTTTTTCCCCTTTCTGTTGATGTTACTCTCCCTAAAGGTCAACTTTCGAACTTGGAAATAATTTACAGCGATTTCTCTTAGCCGATTTACTTATAAATATTTTTCCCTTAAGTTCTGTCATTAACGGTTCCCGACCTACAGCCGACGTCCCCTATTATTGGACCACATTTTTGTGTACATTTTTTTTCAAGGGCAGGCGTTTTTCTGCCACAATTTTGCTTGGAAAACTCACAACTTTATTTATTTTGATTTATGTAATTTTTGAATTTCAGCACCAGAAATGCCACAAAACGTCTCAGTCACTTTCACAAATGATCAACAATTGTATGTTTCCTGGCAACATCCCCTTGCAACAAATGGACACGTGACATATTTCATTATTGAGACGAATCTTTCATATGAATCAAAATTAATGCCGATGAAAGAGTTCTATCGGGTTCAAGGTCCAGCAGGGTACAAGCCTGAATATCAATTTTATCCAAATGTTTCGGTAAGTGATAATAGATCCGTACCCAGGAAACTTAAATGCGAGTTTCGTGTGGTTTAAAATAATATTATAGCCTGTTTCAGAAATGTATAGAGCAATAAAATGGGAAATTCCGTCTAGTTTGCTTTTGCCCCGTCCTTTTGCATAATTAATGAGGTTTTACTATTAGATTACAGTTGAATCGCTCATTTCAAAAAACACACAAGTCCAGAAAGTGAAATTTTCAGGAGGTAAAAAAAACTTCTTTAGATAAAAAATATGCTTGATATGAAAGTAAAAATTAATTTAGATTAAAATATACAATGGTCTGCATAACACATATAGGTTTCAAATAAGCAGTGATGAACAGTTTTTTTGAAAACAAATTTTTTTGCTTATGACATGTTCATTTATTCATATTTTCAAAAAACAAACTCATCTTATCATATTAATTTCTATTATTTAAGGCACAAAATCGAATTCCCGTCATATTCGGCATCAGCTTCTTCAGTTTCTTCAGTTTGCCTTTGGAAAATGTGTTCATCAAAGGGAATGTACTGCTGAAGTATACTATAGCGTACTTGTTTAGTGTTATCGATTTTTTTCGGATTTACTGGAACACTGCCATTAGGATAAACCTGTACAACTGGCAAGACAATCTGACCGCTTTTATTCCTAGCCAGGTTAAATGTGTGAGTTGTAAGACCGTCAATCGAGTCTTGTGTAACCAATACTCCTTTCTAATTTTGATCATACTGAAATGACATATAGAAGGGAGAAAGATTTTTTATGTTCTTTTGGTACATTCTTTCCAAAACTTGCATCAAATAGATATGGTTTCTTATAATAGGTGGTCCACCACTTCGGGAAGTCCATAATCTGGTTGGTAGACAACCAACACTGAAAAATGTGAAAGTGCTTCCGACATTATCTTCTGCTCAGGAATGTATACACGGTCGCACTTTTTAATTTTTTTCTTTACGACGCCAAAATCCTGATCATTAGGTAAAAGTGAGCGGCCTCTCACTGGAAAATAATGCGTTATTTTCGAAAATCGGTTACTATCTGTCAATGACAACAAAAATCTAATAACTGTATGGTTTTTATTTTGACCCGAACAGTTATCTGGAAAAATGCACAACTCATTGATATTTTTATTTAAGAAATTTTCTAGGTAGTGAAGAATCATTGAGCAAACTTCGTTGGCACCTTTCTTAGCAAAACCTTCATGGTAAACATAAAAAACGGATTAGTTTTCAGATTCTTGATCCCGAAACAGTTGACCCAGAGTTGCCTTAAATAAAAGATTTGGCAACGTTAAAGTAGCGACCTCTTCCCCAGATCTACAAATTCCTTTTACAGCTGCAATTTTGTTGTGAAATTTTTTCGCTCTTCGTTTATGAACTTCCATTTCAGCCTCGGCTACTTTCCTTGCATTAAGTCCTAAAGTGGGGCTCTTCATTTTCACCGACAGTTCTTCACAAGTAATGCAAGTATCGACTTGCGGCATTATAAATCTTAGAGAAAAAGTGTTTTTAAAATAAAACGCATACGTGACCTTCAAATTTTTTTATTTGAACAAATTATGCATATTTTTTACATCTAAACGACCGTTTAAATACTCAATATCTTTGCCTGAGTAGTGCGTGCACTTTCTAGGAAAAGAAAGAATATGATCGTGGATTAGCTTCAAAACTTCCGGAGGTGTAGTGTTTGCGTTTGGATGTTGACCTCGTTTGTCAAGAGGAGTTTGCGATTGTTTAAGCAACTCGAAAAGGCGTAATAACAGAATACTTAAAAGCATATTGTCTTGGAATTGCTCCATCCCTACGTAGTCGATGACATTTTACAGGTTCTTTTTCGATCAATTGTTGAGACAGGGAGGTGCAGTCCATAGAAGCAAGGAAAGCAGTGTTTCCCCAAAAAAAAAAACAAAACATCTTCCAAAATGTAAGTTTTGAAATAGGAAACCATTAATTTAGTTTATATAAAAAATGCTAAAATATTATCTTAATTATCAAGCCCATAATAAATGCGGCCTTGACTCCGACCCAGCCACAATAGAATATCGAATAGAACCTATGCGGGCCGCTAGCTTCTCTGCAGCCAAGTCCTGTATGCTTGATTTCCTGTGAATCGAGCCAGAGGTTATTGAACTTTCAACCGGCTGTTTGCAATTTTTGCATGTCAGTCGCGTGCTTTAAGTGGTGGCGGAAGCTATCGTTGGAGTAGGTTCTTTGTTTGAACGGCTATCCGTGTGTTGTATGATACGTACGTCGCGTCGTGTATGGTGCGATATGGAAGCCAATAATACGGACGTGGATATGCAAATACCGTCAACTTCGGCTGTCTGTAATAACGTTAAAAATGTTGGAGAATTTTGTTAAGAAGAGTGTGTGTGTGAATGTGTGGTGTGTGTCTTAATAATAAAGGGATTTTCAACATTAAACTTCGCTGATAAGCTTCAAATAATTTCCAAATGAAGGGCAAAACCGCCTATGAAAAATTTAACCACAAAAATGAAAAACTGTATTAGACATTTTTATCCGGAAAAACAATACGAACAATTTAAATGGCTAACAGAGTGTGAAAATATAAGTAAATTTTTTTGTTGGCCATGTTTACTTTGAAAATGAAAAAGGTCTCTGGAATAAAACTGGTTTTTCCGATTTAAACAATTTCCATAAAGCTGTAAAAAGACACATTATGTCCAAAGCGCATTTACAGGCCGTCATAAAAGAAAAAGTCTTCGGCAAAACCAGAATTGAACACGCCCTTAATAAACAGTTGGAAATTAGTCACCGCCAACACAATGAACTAGTCGATAAAAATAGGCAAATATTAAGAAGCCTTATGGATGTTGTTTGTTTTCTCGGACAGCACGAATTGGGATTTAGAGGTCATGCCGAAACAAGGATTTCTTCAAATAGAGGAAACTTTCAAGATTTACTTAGTTACATTATGATTCTAAAAAGAATTAAGCATTAAGTACCATTATTCTAAAAAGAATTAAGCAGGAGATTGGCGAGACGCGGTTTATTGCTATTTTTCTGGACGAAACAACTGATATCACTAATTTTAGCCAATTCTCTATAGTAAGACGCTACGTTAAAACAGACAGAAGTATTCAAGAGCGATTTTTAGGTTTTAAGAATGTGTCCAAAAATCGTAAAGTTCGAGAAACTTTCCCAAGTGCTGTGTTTGTTCATTGTTTTGCTCATAAATTAAATTTAGTTTTATCCCAGTCCATCAATCACATTAAAGAGTGTAAAGTATTTTTCTTTACTTTAAGTGGCTTTTTTTTCCAATCAACAAAACATACACAACGATGGCCCAGAGTAGCTTCCTCCTACTAGGTGGAACTATAATGGAAGACTTGTGTTAACAGTATCTGAAAATCGTGATCACTGATTGAACTATTTGAGAATATAATAGAAAATAATGAAACGTGGGACTCAGAAGCAATAAATAGTTCGAGGGGGTTTTTGGACTGTTTGAAACGAGATTTTAATTTTAATTATTTGTTGAACATATTTTCAGAAATATTTCCATTCTCGGACAATGTTTTTAATATATTACAAACTAAAACAAATGATATTGTTTTTTGCATAAAAAAAGTGGATGATTTTAAGTCCATGTTAAACCAAAAAGGAGATGACTTTGACCTATTTTGGGAGAAAACGATGACGTTAAATATAGAGCCACAAGCCAAGCGTCTTCGAACAGACAAGGTGGGAGATGTTCAAACATCATACAGAGGCCTCTTTTATGAAATAATCGATCAAATTCAGCAACAAATAAACTATAGATTTAACGGTTTAAATGATTTTAAATTCCTCGAGCTCTGCAATTTTGATGCATTTAAAGGAAGAATTTTTCCAGAAGACGCGTTTAAATCTCTTCTTCTTCATTATGGCCAGTTCTTCGACCGAGTGTTACTGCGATCTGAACTGATTGAACGAAACTGATGACATTAGCGCAAAAAATAACGCTAAGGAACTACTGCAATTTTTAAAAGGCAAGGAGCTGGAAGATGCCTACACCGAAGTGTCGAAATTGTGTGAACTAGTATCGATAATACCTGCCACAACTTCATCAGTAGAACGCAATTTTTCAACACTTAAACGTATAAACAATTTCGTGAGAAATTCAACGGGGCAACTGCCAACAAGTGCACCAGTGACGCTATGTTCTCATTGCTTAGCGATGTCTACTTATCCCTCAATAACAACCACCACACGCCTCAGTTTTTTGTGACTATGCAAAAGCCTTTGACCGTGTTAGTCATGAAATTTTGATAAGCAAGCTGAATTTTTATGGAATCCGTGTTATTTCTTTAAATTGGTTTAAATCTTATCTCGGAAATAGGCAACAATTTGTAAGGGCAAATGGTTCTGATTGTAAATTGATTATAAGTGGAGTCCCTCAAGGTACGGTCTTGGGACCTATTCTTTTTTTGTTATACATTAACGATATCAGCAACCTAAAAATTAAAGGAAAAATCTCTCTCTTTGCTGACGACACAAGCATAACATGGAGTGATTTTGATACAACGTCTTTACATTCTAATATTTCCAACGACCTTGTTATGATTAAGGCTTGGTCCGATTCCAATCTGCTTTGCGTGAATATGGATAAAACGGTGGCCTTTTCTTATAAGGGGACTTTACAACTACTTCAGCTACTTAACAGCAATATTAAATAAGTTGAGTCGGTTAAATTTCTGGGTTTGAATATAAATAACAACCTAAAATAGTCTAAGCATATTGACACCTTAACTAAAAAACTTTTTACCGCCTGCTTTGTACGAAAGCGTAGAAGGACCACATTTTTTTTATTTTTATTTTTGTAACAAATTCCGACTTCTGTCTCGGAATTCCGACTTCTATCTCGGAATTCCGACTTGTAACTCGGAATTCCGACTTCTAACTCGGAATTTCGACTTCTAGTAGTGTTTTCACATAAATATTCCAATTTTTGCTTTGGATACTTACGTCCAATGACTGCACATTTAATAATTATCCTTGTGATAAAGACATTTATGACTTGCGTAAAATATTAATTGCTGAAAATGTCTAGAAATAGTATCTAGTATGATGAAATCTAATCCCTGAAGGTGTAGAAGACAAAAAGAATTTTAATAAATGAAGAACAAATAAATAATTAAATTCTATCCCTTGTAGAGACACCATGGACGGCAATGCAAGCCAAACTATTTATAGGATGCTTTTACCAACATATCTATAAATAATATTAAGTATAAATAAAAAGTGCGGCGAATCTCTAAAGAGTAGATAACTTAAATAGATTTTAATAAATATGAGAAAATTATATTTTACCCCAAGTAGACTCCCTCGGATGGTATTGCAAGCCAAAATATTTATAGGGGGCTATTACCCCGATGTCTGGAAATAATATATATTATGAATTAATGTAGCAGCGGGTTTCGGACAGGGTTCAAATTAATTTTAATAAAGTAGGAAAAATTCAATTAATTTAATTACCAATGTGTCTAGAAATAACAACTCTATGAATAAAAGTGACAGGATTAGAAAACTGAAACAAATTTTATTGAATGAGAAAAGTCATATTTTCATATTATGTCCCAGGTCCCGGACAAAACTAAGTAGTCAAAATATTATTTGGAAGTTGTCTCCAATAGGTCTAATAATAATATATAGTATGCATAAAAGTGGCAGTGAGGTCCTTAAGGGTCGAAGACCCCGGCCTGCCGAGTAATTCCAATATATTAATCATCATTAATATCTATTACAAACTTTTATGACAAGTAGAAGAAGATCCAAAACGGATAATGAAACTTAATAAATTATAAAAAATGTAAGTGACTGGGAATGTTAGTCAAAGAGTCTATAATAATCAGTAATGAAGTCTACTGTATTAGATATTTTGTCAGCACAGCAAACCACGTATATCAAGGTACACATTTTGATATTTTGGACAAATTAAAAGAAATACCTATTCCTTTTGTTGGGTGTGATCAACACGAAAAAAATTTACAACTACGATCATTGAGTTGTACCTTGTCAGTAGAATGCGCTTTATTTGTAAAGAGGTTTACCGAATAGATAAAGCTAAAATAAAGAAAATAAGGTGCTTCAAGAAACAATCAAAATTATAATTAACTTTTCACTGTGTTCCTGTAGTCTGTTTTGATAGATTGATGTCCTTCCACGAAGTTAGAAATAAGACCTACAACGGAAACTTGATTTATGAGGATGTGATTTGCTAACAATTTTTTTTGCTGAAATCATGTTACAGATTTTTGTTTTCAAACTTCATAAAATATCAATGCCTTCATTTGTGGAGGAATTCTAATAAATTATAGTTTAAAAAACTGAAAAACACGCGTTAATAGCAAACTGAACTAAAAAAAACCCTTTGGATGAAAATAAAGTGATTAACAAGAAAATTAATGTCATTGTGAAAACAGCGTGGGTCTGATATCAGTTATTATAAATATTTTATCGGTATAATTTCTGAAAGAAAAGTCACTATAAATATACGGCATAAAGGCACCCTACGCTTTTTTATAAAAGTTATTTTCTTTTCTTTTTAGTTCAATTTACTATTAAAGCGTGTTTTTTTTTTAGTTTTTTAAACTATATTTTTTTTTTCTTTTTAGTTCTGTTTACTATTAGAGCGTGTTTTTCAGTTTCGTCAAACTAGCCAATTCCCAGGGTTCCTCTCCGAATTTTTTTATCCTGACGATCCTGTTTAGGATAATGGGACAAACTTATCAAATCATTGCTTGGTCATCGATTGTAATCTGGCGTTATAAAGTGGGTGAAAATCAAATGAAACTAATAAAAGCGTTTTAAAACAAGTAAATTTACACGAATATTATTTTAATTAACAGGTATCAGGGAAATTTGTTTTTTTCTGACTTTATTTTAGTTATTATGTTTTGTATCTTACATAGAATGTAACTCATTAGTTATGTTCCTGTCCTTACTTGAAAAAGTCAACCTAAAATCTCTTACACTTTGATGATGAAATCTAATCTGAATAAATAATATCCGAATTGAAAAATAAAGATTAATGAATAATCGTTTAACGAAATATAAGTTACTTTAATAGAGGATGCATAAACCTTTCATAGGTGCTAGTTATTTACTCAAAAAAAAAAGATGTTTTTTAAACAAATATATTTCTTTTCTCCTAAAAGAAAAACAATAATAATTATATTTAAATTTTATGTATAATAGTAAATAGTTGGTAAATTGGGACAAGAAAAGTACAATACTTGGGAGTAAATGACGATAAGCCTTGATGAAGAGCGAGGAGACATATGCCCCCACACTACAGCGCATATATTAAAATCTGAAATATATATATATATATATATATATATATATATATATATATATATATATATATATAGTTGTTTTCGATTTCTTGGCCTTAGTACTTATATTGTGAATTAAGTGGTTTCTTGGGAATAAGGCACATGAATATACTAAATTTCTGTTATATTTTTTTCATAACTTTGTCGTTTCGGTCGAACGTTGACCTTCATCAGAAACACTACAAAAAGGAACGATTCGAAAAAAATTTTTGTTTTACAATATTAATAAAATATTTAACTTACGTAATTGTAAGGTTTCATGGATAACATCCTGTATATGTCAATAAATTAAGAAGAAACACTCAGCGACAAACATTTACATTTAAAAACTTGACATGCTGTATATACATTTACATTTGCCGAAATTTTAAGAACATATACAAGCAATATACGAACAATACTGACGAATGGTTTGGTGTATGGACGATGAGATTAGGTCTATGTCTGTAAAAACTTAAGATACTATTTTTTCTTTTTGTTTTGGAATTTAAATGCGGACTATTGTTGTTATGCAGTTGCCATTATAGGTGTATTATTTTATAATATTAGTATAAATTTTACTGAGTTGTGTTGTGTCGGTTTTGGAGTTTATGCAATTTGGTCTTTTTTGTATTTCAATCATTTCCAAAATTTCACGTCTTTTAGTGTGACTTTCTGTCTTTAATATTTTTACTGCATTGAAATCAAAACTATGTTTCTCCTCGAGAGCACGATCCTTTAAATACGAGAGCTGTTTTATTTTTTTTGTCATATTTATGGCCGTTAATTCGGTTTTTAATGTAGGGGCTTGTTTGTCCAACATACACACTATTGCAATCTTTGCATGGGATTTCGTAGAACAGAAAGTCACACTAAAAGACGTGAAATTTTGGAAATGATTGAAATACAAAAAAGAGCCCATTGCATAAACTCCAAAACCGACACAACACAACTCAGTAAAATTTACAATAATATTATAAAATAATACACCTATAATGGCAACTGCATAACAACAATAGTCCGCATTTAAATTCCAAAACAAAAAGAAAAAATAGTATCTTAAGTTTTTACAGACATAGACCTAATCTCATCGTTCATACACCAAACCATTGGTCAGTATGGTTCGTATATTGCTTGTATATGTTCTTAAAATTTCGACAAATGTAAATGTATATACAGCATGTCAAGTTTTTAAAAGTAAATGTTAGTCGCTGAGTGTTTGTGTTTAATTTATTGACATATATAGGATGTTATCCATGAAACCTTCCAATTACGTAAGTTAAATATTTTATTAATTTTGTAAAACAAAAATTTTTTTCGAATCGTTCCTTTTTGTAGTGTTTCTGATGAAGGTCAACGTTCGACCGAAACGTCAAAGTTATGAAAAAAATATAACAGAAATTTAGTATATTCATGTGCCTTATTCCCAAGAAACCACTTAATTCACTATATATATATATATATATATATATATATATATATATATATATACATCTGAAAATGCGTGCACCATGCTATTGCATCTTTTTAACATAATATGGTTCAGATGTTCTTACTAAATAGCGTTTTATTATTTCTACTATCTATGAAGAAGATAAAGCAAAGTACAAGATTTTATTTTTCATGTCAACCATATTCAAGCCATCGGAACCGACCCAGTCGTTATTTTTTAATTTTGACTTTATGCACAGTTAATAAATTTCTTGTAGTTTTACTTAGCTTCATTTTGATCCCTATAATTAAAATATTAATTTCATTCAGAATGAACGCTTTATTTGACGTTAAAAGAATATAAAAAAGTGATTGCACTTATAAGCAGTCGTATATTAATTACAACGCATTCCGAGATAGAAATACCGAGATAGAAATCGGAATTCCGAGTTAGAAGTCGGAATTCCGAGATAGAAGTCGAAATTCCGAGTTAGAAGTGGGAATTCCGAGATAGAAGTCGGAATTTGTTACAGAAATAAAAATAAAAAAATTATGGCCCTTCTACGCTTTCGTAGCTTTGCCATTCGATCAGTTTCAAAATAAGTCTTCTGCCAGACTTACTTATTTCTCTCCTCTATTCGATTCCCATCTCCGCTATGGCCTTCCATTTTGAAGCTTCTGTACCACCGAGTAATTTCTTAGTATTTTTAGGCTTGAAAAGAGAGCAATTCTCTATTTGTTTGGTCTAAATAATAAAGCGCACTGCCAATACTATTTCAAAAAACATGAAATATTAAAACTTCCTGCATTATTTATTTTAGAAACCGACTGTTTGATGAAAAAAACATATAGACACATTCCTGGAAAGGCCACAAAACGTATGTCTTGCTAGAAACTCTAGGCATGGCATATAACTTCCCATTCCTTCCACAGAATTAATAAAAAAATCAATTATTTACTACGCGATAAAACTTTAAAATCATCTTCCAGAACATTTAAAAGCAAACCCTATGTTTGAACTCTTTCGAAAAAAACCAGGGCGTACCTCATTGAAAGACCTTTATACTCCGTTAATGATTTTTATAATGAATAAGTATCATTAAAATGTTTTTTATTTGCTTGTTTACTTAAATCTTTTTGGGTGTCATGTTCCAGCTGCTAGCATAGGGTTTGAAAATATTTTTTAAGCAACTGTTAACTGTCCGTTAACATTAATTATTACTTTTGTTACATATTAGATTAAAGTTATACATTTTCTTTCTTTTCTAATACATTATATATTTTGCTTGTATAACGAGAACAAAATAGAGTTAAAGGTCGGGTAATTTTAATTTTAATGTCATCGAAATTATTCACCCCTCACAGGTATTGTTTATTTCATTTTAAGGTCACTTAGCTTTATGGCAATGTTACGAATATAACGAATTTTATATTTACAATTTATGTATTTGCCTATAGAAAAATTTTTTTTTTCGATTATTATTTCTTTCGTCTGTTCAAGAGTGAATATGCCAAGATTATGTTCGAGATCAAGGTATTGAAGGTTGTGGACCAAGAAAACAGAGAAACAGAACTTTGAAACTCAACACAATTGCTCTTTAAAAACCATAGTAATTTAAGTGTTTTAGAAACTATACCCTTAATATGAGGTACAAAGCTTAATTTGTTATCGATTATGACTCCCAGATCTTTAACTTCCTGCACTTGAGTTAAAGGTTGATCACTTATTTTATATGTTTAGTCGATACTGTTTACACTATGACTGAAGGCAATTGAGTGACACTTATCCACATTTAGTTCCATCCCATTCTTTTTACACCATTTATACAGTCATTCGGGTCATTCACAATATTCAAAAATTTTAGGTCATTAGCAAAAAGGCAAAAGTAGCTACTAGAGAAACAAGTGTTTATATCATTAATAAACACCAGAAATAGAAGTGGTCCTAGGTGGAACTCTTGGGGACCCCCCAAGAGATCTTCACCTGATCAGATGTGAAATTGTTAAAATGCACAATCTGTACGCTATTCTGCAAATAGCTGCCCAGCCACTTCAAAAGGATACCCTCGACTCCCACCAGCTTAAGTTTGTGTAATAACAATTCATGGTTTACTCTGTCAAATGCCTTGGAGAAACTGGTATAAATTGGATGAACCTGTCACCCTCTATCCAAGGCGCACATCAGAAAGTTCATATAATACAACAGATTCAGCTCAGCTGACTTTTCTGGCATAAAACCATATTGTCCATTAATCAAGAAACCACGAAGGAAGGAACAAAGCTTGTCAGTATCTTCTCAAATAGTTTTATAATTTGATTTACGTATTAAAGTAATAGAGCTAGATTTCCAATATTTGGGAAATACACCTAAATGCAATGATAGAACAAGGGGCAATCTGTCTGGGCCAGGGCTCTTCTTAATATCTAAGTCGACTAGTTTAAGACAAATGTCTGATATTATATCACGATTTCATATATTGTAACATCTAGCTGTTATTTCTTTGGTGACAATGTCACATTTATTATTTGAATAAGCTGAAAATGATGCTGATGCAATGCAACAGCTTTTAACATTATTATAACTAAATTCCATAGGACTTTGATGTGTGTTTCTCTTAGAATTAATAAACCCTTGTCAACACTTTAACACAAATTCTTCATACTTTTCTTTGTGTAGTCTTGTATCTCTCTTGGGCTATCTTTTTCAACAAAGAACAATGTTTAAGCTTTGGAGTAAACCATCTTGGGAACTTCCTGGTTAATGTTTGTTTGGAACAGACATTTCAATTCCATAATTGACAACCTCATAAAAGGTGTCAAGCATTTCAACCAATATTTTTCTGTCCAGCATCTCATTTCACTGTCCAAACTGATCCAGTAAAATGAAAAGATGAATGAAACTGAGCATCTGGGCATATGTTGGACAAAATTTTGATTGAATCTTTTTCATATTTTTTTCATTTTGTCATAAAACATGTGGCAAGTAATAAAACTTGGAATCCAGGGAGTTCATATTGTCTACATTCTCTCCATAATTGAGGAATTTTTCTGGAAGTGATTTGGGAGGAAAATAGGCAAATATGCTTATTTCATGTTGGAGTTGACATTGTTCTACTATTAGTTTTTTGAAACCCCTTCTGATTTGTGGCACGCTAATTCTCTATGTGTTGATAATAATAATTGAGATTAGCATTTATAAAGACATTCCTACCATTCAATTTAGTAAGGTTTTTTTTAAAATGTCGTTTACCTCTGACTGATTCCGAAAAATAATGTGTAATGGTCTATAACCATTTTTGTTTGGTTTGGCCTCGGGTTTGGCTAACTGATTAGTAGTCATAGGTTAGGATGGATTAGATGGAATCATAACTAAGAACAGTGAGGAAACATCCTCTAAATCCTTATCCTGTTCAGGTAGGTTACTAAATATTTGTGCTTCGTCACTGGCGTTTTTGGAGCTCAGTAAGAATATTATTTATCTCTATAGGTGGAGGTGTAGAGACAATAGATGTTGCTTTGTTTTTAAGCATCTCAACTTCAATCTTCAGTTCCTCAATTGAAGCTATCAGTTTGAGAATTTGAAGGAGTCCAGATGAACAATCATCACAAAAATATTTTAAATTTCTTTTACCTTTCAACTCCTTAACTTTTACTTCTGATGCGGTAAGATCTGAACAGGAGTTTATACGAGAGCATTCGTCACAGGAAAACCCCAAATTGGCGTCTATTTCAACCTTTTTACACTTAATGCACCTCATGGAAAGGAAGTTTGTTGCTACAATTGTTATTGTTTTGTGTTTTCTAGACAGGTTGAAAGCAGAACCTCACAATATTTCCACAGATTTCTTATCTTCAATGTTTTCAATGTAAGGACGTAGCCGATGTACGTTTTTTATTGTTTTGTTTTTTTTTGTTTTAAGGTAAATTTCGCTTTGTTGATAAAATTGTAACAATTTTCTGGCGTCAAATAAGCATACTTTTGATTATTTGTTTGTTCACTTCCTCCTTAAAATGAGTGAATAAGTGATATGTTTTCTTTATTCTAAAGAACAATTAATGTAAATTTTTTGTTTTTATTTAGTTTAAGGAAAAGAAGAAACTGATTAAAATGATCGTGTGTGTGGTAACCCAGAACCAAAAAGAGGTTTCTGAGTGCCAACATGCTAATTTCGATGCGATACCACCTCCACGCCCCAAAAAATATTCAAAACAACTTCATGTCGTTAATAACACAACATTAGTAATTCCTGTACCAGATACGGATGACTTTTTTGAAATGTTTTACGTGTTTCAAGCACTGGCCACGGATTCAAAGGTGAGTTAGATTTTCAATAGGCTAATTCGTGATACATTTTGATTTTACTGTAGAATAAACGTAGAAGAAGCGATTTATATCCTGCGTCTTCTTTAAAGATATAAATAAATATAAACTGCTCAAAAAATTAGTCGGAATAGCAAATTTCTGCGTCATTTTTAGGAGTATCTCGGAAACGCCTTAGCCGAATTATAAAAATTAAAATAATTCTGAAAGGCCATTATTTGTTTAATCAATCCTGAAGTGGTTTTTGATAAAAATATTTTTGTTTGTGTTATACAGGGTGTGAAATAATATAATGTTAAAATGAAAAATTTTAAATATCTGCACCTCTTGTAAAACCCCTATATTTCTAGATATAGAAAAGCTGGGATAATAAAGTTTAGAAAATGTTATATTAAATATAACTCATAGAATTTTGTAATATGTTAATTAAAAAAAAAACAGACTATTTGAAAATACCCTGTAACCTTTTTTTCTCAACAAAAAAATGCAAAACCTCTATACTTCTAGGTATACAGGGTTATTCACGCAACCCGTTCAATAAAAGTTTTTGATGATGCCATTTAGATAAAAATTTTAAATTTTGGGGTTAAGGTAAGGTCAAGGGGCACTTCTTTTTTGAAGTATTTTCAACTTCCTGTCACTTCCGGTTTAACCGGAAGTTGGTATCAACTTGCTTATTTTAAATGGAACACCCTGTATTCTATGATATTTTTGGATTCTACGGAGAATTTTAATGCTATTTTATGTAGCATGTCCTATACCTAGATTCAAGCGTTCTTAAGATACTTGACCTTGAACCAAAAATGAGCCTTCCGGGTGCCAAATTTGAAAATCTCATATTTTTGTAAGTTTTGAAGATATAATCTTCATATTTTGCAGACGATCGGTAAATAATCTTAGGTTTCTATTTTTTTTATTGAATTTGTCTATTTTTATACAGGGTGTCCTAAATTCAGCGGCAAACATTCACATTTTCAAAGCCGCTAAAGTCAGTTTTTTTAAATAGGACACCCTATAACTTTATGCACTATCAAATGTAGAATTTCATTTTCTATCAAACTGTATTAAGGTTCCCTATACCTATTCGTAACCATTTTCAAAATAATCAGGTTTTTATTAAACTATCATATGTATTTGCTAAATGCTTACACCTTCCCGTAGTAAGCCATGAAAAAACAATTGTTGTGCTTTTCTATTCAACATGACAGCTGATTTGATATTTTTAAATTAAAATAAAATAACACTCAAAAGCTGATATTCTAAATTTATTTTATATTGGCGGAGAATGTTACAAAATATTGGAGAGAACGTGCCATGTTTTTAATGAAAAACATCCTCATTTATCGCCAATGAACAAGAGAAATTTGAAGAGGATTGAAACGAAATTTTTTCGTTTCGGAAAAGTTAAAGTTATAAATAATGTAATAAATTGTTTACAATATTTTTAACCATATCTACTAAGTTCGAGACTGTTCTAAACTTGTTTTAGTGGACTTAAAAATTATAGCAATCTAACAATCAACAATAAATAAATAAAATAATAAAATTAAATTATAACAAATGTTTTATATGTTGTCCGTTCATTTGAAGACACATTTCAATTCTTCTTTGTACAGTTGCTGTGGCCCGTTGAATTTGTCCGTTTTCTAATTCGGCAAAAGCTGTTCGTATCCTGTCCAGTAAATCTTGTTGGTTATTTACTGGGGAAGCATAGACTTTACCTTTGATAAATCCCCATAAATAAAAGTCTAGGGGTGTTAAATCAGGCGATCGCGGGGGCCATCTCCAAGGGCCATTGGGACCAATCCAGCGATCTTCAAAAATTCGAGATAATTGGAGATAAACTGCAGCGGAATTATGTGCTGGTGCCCCATCTAATTGATACCAATAATTTTGCAGCTCACCAATAGGGATTTCTTCTATAAATTCAGAAACCGTCCCTCGTAGAATTTCCAAATACTTATCACTGTTTAAATTGTCTTCATAAATACAGTACCGCACCTGATCATTTAATACTATACCGAAAACATTGAAGCTAAACCTCTCTTGAGAACGCGTTTCGCGTAAAGCGTGCGGATTTTCTGCTGCCCAGAAATGTTCGTTTCTTCTATTTGTTATTCCTTCTCTAGAAAATTTCGCTTCATCGGTCCAAAATATTTTTGAAAGGAATTGAGGGTCCTCTTGAATTTTCAAAAACATGAATTCCCAAAATTCTACTCGAAGAAGGAATAAGGGTGCATATGATGTTCGTTCAAGATTCTTTGGACAGATGAAGAAGAAATTCCCAAATCGTTTTCTGCAGACGGTATTGAACTTTGCGGGTTTGCGTGGAAATAAGCTAATGTGTTTATTACGTTATCCTCGGCATTTGTCACTGGTTTCGGAACATTTTTTGTAACTTTAACCTTGCCAAAACGCAAAAAGTTCGTTTCAATCCTCTTGAATTTTGACTTGTTCATTCGCGGCAAATCAGGGTGGCGTTCATTAAACACACGACACGTTCTCTCCAAAATTTTATAGCATTCTCCATGAATATAAAATAGATTGAGAATATCAGCGTTTGAGTATTCTTCCATTTCGATTTAGAAGATTTAGTTTATCACTGACAGCTTTCGATAAATAACGCATACTAATCATCTGTCATATTGGATATTGGATCTCATTTGTTTTTCCAGGGCTCACCATTGGAACATGTAAACATTTAAGCAAATACATACGATATTTTTATAAAACCCAATTATTTCGAAAATGGTTACGAATAGGTATAGGGAACCTTAATACAGTTCGATAGAAAATGAAATTCTACATTTGATAGTGCATAAAGTTATAGGGTGTTCCAGTTAAAAAAACGGACTTTAGCGGCTTTGAAAATGTGAATGTTTGCCGCTGAATTTAGACACCCTGCATAAAAATATACAAATTCAATAAAAAAAAATAGAAACCTATATAGATTATTTACCGATCGTCTGCAAAATATGAAGATTATGTCTTCAAAACTTACAAAAACATGAGATTTTAAAATTTAGTACCCCGAAGGCTCATTTTCGGTTCAAGGTTAAATATCTTAAGAACGCTTGAACCTAGGTATAGGACATGCTACATAAAATAGCATTAAAATTCTCCGTAGAATCCAAAAATATCATAAAATACAGTGACAGGAAGTTGAAAATATTTCAAAAAAGAAGTACCCCTTGACCTTACCTTAATCCCAAAATTTGAAATTTGTATCTAAAATGGCATCATCAAAAACTTTTAATGAACGGGTTGCGTGAATAACCCTGTAGAGAAACTGGGATAATACAGTCCCAGAAATTTCACAAGAAATAAAAGGATGCCTAGAAATTTTAAATTTTTTAATTTAAACAATACAGACTTTTTAAAAATACCCCATAACAATTTTTTTTTCTAAACCGACAAATAAAAGACCGCCAACTACGGCCCGAGATATCCATCAAAGCTTCTAAATGTAATTACTATGAAAGTTCTAGAATAACTAATTCAAGAAACTATTTATTAAATCAGACAGCTTTTATATTTAAAATATTTTTCTAAACTGTAAAGCCTTGTGTAGAACAAAAAAGGTAAGTGGGGTAGACATTTATAGTATACTTCAGTTTATAACATTTACTGATGCTAACTTGGTTAGCGAAACGCGCTTCAACAACGTAACAAGTTATGGTATAGTGTGGTTAGAACTCTTGTATTTTGATATTTCTATACTCTCAAATGTATCCAATAAACTGTTATTAGATACCTTTTTGATCAACTTAAGATTATTTATTCCTATTTGGTGATTGTTTTCTGAAGCATGTTGGGCAACGCTTGACTTTTCTACTCTTCGGTATCTTAAATGTGCCATGTGTTCTTTAAAACGAATGGTTATGGATCGTTTAGTTTACCCAACATAGTTCAAAACGCAGTCTTTACAGCTAATTTCATAGATGCCACTCCTCTCCTTCAAGTCGACTTTGCCTTTAGCAGATTTTTCAAACTATTCTCCGTTTTGTAGGCTACTTTAAAACCTACGTTTTTAAATACTTTTTTTAGACCTCTCTTATATCTGGGATCATATGGGATTACTATGAACTTATTGGGAGCATCAGGTGCTTGAAGAGTAGTGGCATCTTTTAACACTTTCTTATGCTTATGTCTATTTACTAATTTATGTACAAAATTATCATTATATCCTTAGCTATATTTTTAATCCAATTCACTTAATTGTTAAATTGGAAAATTGACCAACCTGTGAGTTAAGAAATGTATGACGGCAATTAAATGAGTCGGATGTTATATACCTATCAGTATTAGTAAATTTCCTATAAATATCAAATTTTAATTTATCGTTATTTCTAATAACTAACGTGTCGAGAAAAGGTAATTGCCCATTGTTCTCCTTTTCGTACGTAAAATTAATGGAAGGATATTTATTGTTTAATGTTTCTAAGAAAGTGTCCAAATTTTCTGTTTTAGTATCAAAAATAGCAAATATATCGTCTACGTATCTATACCACACCCTTGGGAAATACTGTTCTCTTTTTTAATTGGGTTTCAAATCTACCCATAAACAAATTTGCAAGGAACGGAGATAAGCAATTGCCCATGGCAGTTTCCTCAAGTAGTTTATACTATTTATTTTTGAACTGAATTGATTGATTCATACATAATTTTGTGAGAAGCAAATAATATATTCATCAATAATCTTTTTCTTCAAATTATTGAATTCAATTAGTTCCTTTAGGTACTCTAAAGCTAGTTGTATGGGTACAGTAGGAAACAATGAGCTTACATAAAAAGACATTAAAATTTCAGCTTCTTTCAAGTGAACATTCTTAATTTTATATAAGAATTCTAACCTCAAAGTTATCGTACGAGATATTTAATTTGCTGAATTCTTCTAATAATCATTTTGAAATATTGTACGTTGGTGATCCAACAGTCTCATGGACTCATCGACAAGTTTATCGATTTTGGGAAAAAGAAATACAGTAGTTTAGATAACTGTGGGTTACTATGTGTTACTTTAAATTTTAGTTTATCACATACAAGGTTTTTACACTGGTTTAAGGAATTTTTTACTTCTGTTATCATTTTTGATAATGGGTTTTTCTCAATTAAACCGTAAGGACCAGTTTGAATCAAATTGTCTGCTCTTTCAAGATAATCTGTTTTGTCTAGTATAACAACCTTATTTCTTTTGTCAGCTTTTAAATAAAAACATTCTTTTTTCTTCAGTCCCTGGATAACTTCAGTATTTTTATGAGAAACATTTTTTGACTTGTTGTTAACAACGTTTTTTGAGATTTGATCCCTGCAAGCCTCTCTAATGAATCCCTTAGTTGACTCTGGCACGTATTGAATTGAACTTTCGATATTCGCTATAATAGTTGGTAAACTATTTTTTACTGGAGGCTCTGCAAAATTCAAACTTTTATTCAAAAGGGCGATTTTTCTATTACCAAAGGACTGAGAAGAAAGGTTTTATACAATGTTCTCGATTTCCGAAGAAATTTGTTTTTGTAGTTTCTCAGTTTGTTTTTAAGTCAACACATTTTCTTCAAAAAACCCGTTATCAAAAATGATAACAGAAGTAAGAAATACCTTAAAACAGTGTAAAAACCTTGTGTCCGATAAACTAAAATTTAAACTAACACATAGTAACCCACAGTTATCTAAACTGTATTGCCTTCCCAAAATCCATAAACCTGGGAAGTCCATGAGACCTATTGTTTCAGCTACTGGATCACCAACGTACAATATTTCAAAATGGTTAGTTGAAGAATTCAGCAAATTAAATATCTCGTACCATAACTTTGAGGTTACTAACTGTTTAGAATTCTTAGATCCAGTTAAGAATGTTCACTTAAAAGAGGGTGAAATTTTAATATCTTTGATGCAAGCTCATTGTTTCCTAGTGTACCCATACCACTAGCTTTAGAGTACCTAAAGGAACTACTTGAAATCAATAATTTGAAGAAAGAAATTATTGATGAATATTTACTTCTCACAAAATTATGTATGAATCAAATTTTTTTTCAGTTCAACAATAAATACTATAAGCAACTTGAGGGAACTGCGATGGGCAATTGCTTATCTCCGTTCTTTGTAAAATTTGTTTATGGGTAGATTAGAAACCCAATTTAAAAAAGAACTCAAGTATTTCCCAAGGGTGTGGTATAGATACGTAGACGATATATTTGCCATTTTTGATACCAAAATAGAAAATGTGGACACTTTCTTAGAAACATTAAACAATAAACATCCTTCCATTAATTTTAGGTACCGTAAAACCCCATAACATTGAACATTTTTTGACTTTTGTCGTTTGCATATTTTAAGTAACAGACAATAGACAAACACCAATGTGGGCATGTAGGGGGGACCAATAATACCTTTGAAAATATGTAATAACATTTCTACATTTAGGTAAGTAAGACCCTTTTTTTAAAAAAAATAGGGTGTTCAAAGTTGTGTATCCATGGACACAACTATGAACGAGACATTAGAATTACCTTTATGTTCAACGTAATGCGTTGTATACAATACATTGAACGAAAAAAATCCTTTATAACATTGTTTTACGTGAAAAAAAGTTGACGCAAAATAAAAACCTGATAAAAACAGTGATAATATTTATTAAAATTTATCTTAAATAAATATAAAATAAACGAAAATGTTCCTTTGGTCACAAACAGTGAAAAAGTGAGTAAATAGATAGGTTATTACCTAAAACACAAAAAAGTAGGTATTGATTTAAAATGAACACAACTTTATTGGACATTGCTTAAGTCTTCGTTGAATGTAAAACGGCCTCTAAGTTCTAGGGGATTTCTCAACGTGCTTTTTACTTGGCCCTTTTCAATATATGACTCGTCTTCTACTTGGGGGAAAATAAAGGTTGACGGCTTTTGCCCATATCGTCGAAGACAACTGACTTTGAAGCCATTTTTATCTTTGGCGATAATTTTTGAGACGAATATTTTTTTGGCTTCCTTTTTTGTTCCTTCGTTGTATATAAATTCGGCCAATACGAATTTATAAGCAGGAGAATCAGTTTCTGTGCGAAGAGAAGTACTGTGGGTTGAACTGTCGTCTTCTTCTGAGCTAAGGCACAGGGCTTCCCGTTCTTTCTCGACTATTGCAGTAAGGTCCTCATCTTCCGACGAATTCATATAAATTATATTGTCTGATTCACCGCTATCGCCATCACTATCTCCTGATGAGTAGTTTTCT
Source organism: Kuschelorhynchus macadamiae (assembly GCA_030620095.1). Classification (NCBI taxonomy): domain Eukaryota; kingdom Metazoa; phylum Arthropoda; class Insecta; order Coleoptera; family Curculionidae; genus Kuschelorhynchus; species Kuschelorhynchus macadamiae. The sequence continues at coordinate 531,743 of JAUTXW010004963.1, read as the reverse complement.
TTTTTGCTTAATGCTGACTTCTTGCTCTTTAAAGTTTTTTCGGCAATCCCTTTGCTGGTTGATGGCGACTCGATGGGTTGTCATTCCGTAGTTGGACAAGATCCTCAAAAGCAATACTTTTCCCGGGAGCTACATCTTTTTAGATCTTTTTTTGGCTGGGGCATTTTCTTTTTCTCCATATCTCATATTCATTAGCATATCTATGACGACCTCAGAAACCACCTGAGAATTGCTGTTATCTTCAGTAGGCTCCTTTGGAAATCGGCTTAATACTTCCTCAGGATTCCACGGAAAAATCCCACATTTTTTGAATCCTGATACTAAATTATCAGATTTATTATCAGGTGCAACAGCATCACATAATGTTTTTAATAATCGGGGAAATTTTTCTTTGGGCAACACTTGCGACTTTTTTTTTAAGGATTGCTTCCATGCATCTAATATAGACCTCCACTTTCGCTTCAATGGCCCATAAGAGGCAACATCAAGGGGCTGTGCAAGGTGGGTAGAATTTTTAGGAAGGCAGCAGAATGAAATATTGTTTTCTTGGGCTCCTCTTAAAACATCTTCAGAGAAATGGCTAGAGAGATTGTCCCCTATAAGCACGACTCGCCCTTCAATTCTTTTTCGAAAAGGTATAAACGAATTCAAAAACCAGTCGGCGAAAATTACTGCGTCAAACCAACCGCTCTTACTACGGTTATATCTGGTGCATCTCGGTCCGCCTTCAGTCCAGGTTTGCCACAGATTCTCTGCTTTATATACCACGTATGGTGGAAGTACATGTCCATCCGCAGATCCACAAAACATTACGGAAACGCTACTCTTTGACGAATCCCTGATGCGCTTAAGGTATTTTATGCCTTTACGAAAAATACATTTTTTAGTCCCCGGGTCATCGGATAAATTGGTCTCATCGTAATTTAAGAATCTATTCGGAGGTAGAGGCTCGTTGTTGTCAAAAATTATCTCTTTTAAATTAGTAAAGTAGTCTGCCATATTTTCAGGTGTAACGCTTGCCTTCGATTTTTTTAAATTTTGACAAATCCTTCAAGTGAGATCATTTTGGTGTCTCCGAATAAATCTTTGACACCACTTTCTACTGGGTAACTTATTTTCCTGAAGTTGAGAAGCCTCTAAGCCGTGCCTAATAATTAATTGCTGTACCAAATGAGCCAAATCTGAATAATCGAAAGGAAACACCCATTCGCTTACAACTAGGATATGTTGGACGATTGCATTTTCCATTTCGACAGGAAGAACAAACGGTTTCCCCACTTTTCCTCCGTGACGATTGTTTAATTTATTTGATAACGTACCTTTTGGAAAACCGAATTGTCTGCTGGCTTTAGAAAGACTAATTCTATTTTGTCTTATCATAGCTAATGCCGCTTCAAGTCGTGGTTTATCTTCGGCATCATAACGCCGATATTTACGCTTTCCCGGCATTGATATTTTCTGAAATTAATAAAATAGTCGGTATAATTATTTTTTATCATGTTTAAAAAATGGATCAATAACTTTGAACGGTTGTTCAAAGTTAAGGGAAATATTTGAAATTTGGAGGTTAGATTATAAAATATACCATAACAATATTTTACGCCAAAATTCACTATTCTCCACATACTTACGGTTTAATGAGGTCTAAGGACACTGAACAAACATGAAAACAAGTATATAGAACAACTATGTAAGCAGATCTGAGGTAAATTTGAAGCACTCCTAATTTCGCGGGCTTTTTTGACACACCGTTCAATGTTTTTAGGATCGATAGTATGCATCGAAACGTTATCGGCGCAGTACAAATTTATTCGTTTATGATCGGAGGAACTTATCGAACACAATCTGTCCTGGTTTTAAGAATATATAGGAATGAAGTAAGGGAATATATGTTTTAATGACTTTATGTTCAAAGATATATGACGGTTCAAAGTTATGGGGTTTTACGGTACGAAAAGGAGAACAATGGGCAATTACCTTTTCTCGACACGTTAGTTATTAGAAATAACGATAAATTAGAATTTGATATTTATAGGAAATTTACTAATACTGATAGGTATACAACATCCGACTCATTTCATTGCCGTTAACACAAAATGGCAGCAAATTAAATAATTTCTTAACTCACAGGTTAGTCAATTTTCCATTAAGTAAAGAACGTTTTAATAATGAACTGAATCGGATTAAAAATATAGCTAAAAGTAATGGATATAATGATAATTTTGTACATAAATTAGTCAATAGACATAAGCATAAGAAAATTTTAAAAGATACCACTATTCTTCAAACACCTGAGGCTCCTAATAAGTTCATAGTATTCCCATATGATCCCAGATATATGAGAGGTCTAGAAAAAGTATTTAAAAACGTAGGTTTTAGAGTAGCCTACAAAACGGAGAACAGTTTGAAAAATCTCCTTGGAAACCCTAAAGACAAAGTCGACTTGAAGGAGAGGAGTGGTATCTATGAAATTAGCTGTAATGACTGCGATCTAAAATATGTTGGGCAAACTAAACGCTCCATAAACTTTCGTTTTAAAGAACACATGGCACATTTAAGATACGGAAGAACAGAAGAGTCAAGCGTTGCCCAACATACTTTGGAAAACAATCATCAAATAGGGATAAATAAACTTAAGTTGATTAAAAAGGTATCTAATAATAGACTATTGGATGCATTTGAGAGTATAGAAATAGTTAAATGTGGTAAGAAAGCACTAAATAAAGACAGAGGGTCTATTCCCTATAGTCCCCTTTATTGTTTACTTGACAACGGTGCAGTCGGCTGCAACTGCAACTGATTAGGATCAGTTACTTTAGTTTATATCATCTGCTGATGATGCTAACTTGGTTAGCGAAACGCGCGTCCAGAACGTAAAAAGTTCTGGTGTAGTGTGATTAGAACTCTTGTATTTTGATCTATCTTTCACCACAGGTTCCAGTGTTAGTACAGAAAATGGAGGGACGAAACTTTAAACAGACACAAATACTAATTAAATATTTTAAATAAAGAAAATATATATAGTAATTTTGAACTTTTATTATATGTTTCGGTAACTAATTTATGCCAGTTTTTTTTAACATTACATTTTTATTGCAGCCAGAATTTGAAAATGAGCTGATAGAATTAGAGAAAGAGATTAAATTTAGTGATCACATCAGGGAGAAACGTATCAACAGATTAATATATAAGAGCGAGGAAAAATATATATACAATAATACAGATGATGTGCATAAAAGTACTTTAAAGAAAGGAAAAGAATACAAAATAACGTTATTTATAGTAAACAAGGTGAACAACATAAAAACAGTAAGCAAAGCAACAGAAAAAGGTAAATTGTTTAGTCGGTTATTTTTAAGTTAATTGAGATTTAATAACTTTTGCGTGAACAGCGAAAATTGACTTTTAAAATGTTGCATTATCCCATTTTTGTCCCCACTCTGTATTTATATTTCGTAGCAAAATTTTTTTTATAAAAATTAATCAAAATGCCGGACGCGATATATATATATATATATATATATATATATATATATATATATATATATATAGATATATAATAATTTAATTTTTTAACGAACTAATGTTAAAAGTGCATCAACAAAATATGTTAATGTTATTCAACTAATAAAATTCTTCAACGGAAATTTGTCATTTCATGATTAATCGTCCATTTTCTCGTATTCAAGAAACAATGTTGCCAAATGTAATTTCATTTCATCAACGGAGAATACATTACTGTTTATTAGGGTTGTTAATCATATTTTGTTGCATAGTTGAAACGTTGTCGTTAGGTGCACAAGGTGAAACAGTAAAGTGTTATCACCAGGTTTAGACGCCGGAGACCTCATCATTAAAACCATTAGATAAAAACCCTAAATGTAAATGATTTCTTCATTAAAGTATTAAATCTAGAGTCTTAAGCTTGGGTATTAAAATATTGTAATATTAATAAATTGCTTGAATTTCATATTATATAAAAAAATAATATTAAAATCTATAAAAAAAAGTCCTAAGAATCTAGATATATATATATATATATATATATATATATATATATATATATATATATATATATATATATATATATATATATATATATATATATATATATATATATAAAGAGGATTACAATCCAAATAAGAAACTACGCAATCTAGAAACTCAAAGCTTGGGCAATAAAATATTGTAATATTAAATTGCTTATATTTCATATATAAAAAATATTATTAAAATCTATAAAAAGAGGTCCTAACAATCTAGAAATATATATATATATATATATATATATATATATATATATATATAAAGAGGATTACAATCCAAATATGAAACTAAGCAATCTAGAAACTCAAAGCTTGGGTAATAAAATATTGTAATATTATTAAATTACTTATATTTCATATATAAAAAATATTATTAAAATCTATAAAAAAAACTTGGCTATCTAGAAACTTAAGCTTGGGTATTAAAATATTGTAATATTTAATATATTGCTTATATTTCATATTATATAAAAAAACATTAATAAAACCTATAAAAAAACGTATGTAGTAGTCAAATTTTACCTAGATGTGAAAATAAAAAAAAATTCCATATATTGCGGACTTTACCACTGGTGACACTGTACATCCCAACATAAGATTTACCATCGAATTAGAGTCCAATAATTCAATAAATTTTTTGGATGTCAAAATTATCAAGCTTCCTAGCAGATTGGATTTTTAAGTATACAGAAAACCTACACATACTGCTTATCATTTATGAAAGCTCAAATCATTCTTTTTGTTTAAATTGTCTTCATTTTATAGTTAAATTTATACAGCTTTGACACTCCCTCTTTCAACTGAGCACCGACAAGCGGAATTAGAACTTATTAAGCAAATCACAATTAATAACGGATACAGTCCTTATCTCGTAGATAAAATAGTTAATAAAATCAATTTGAAAAAACTGAATAGCCAAGCTTTTCCCACTGAACCTTTAAAAAACCCAATAAATATTTGTCATTTCTTTATCTAGGATCATGCTCCGAAAAGATAGCTAACATCTTAAATGGCTGTGGAGATACAGCCAAGGTTGTCTTTAAAACAACTACGCTTTTAGTCAATAACAAAGACCACCAAAAAGAGTGGAGATTATAAACTTAGCTTTAATTCTTGTGATGCCTCATATATATCGGCATGACTTGTAGATCTAGAGGTCAGAATTAAAAAACACCTCAATAGACCATCCACTTTTGCCGTGTGTTTTCATATTAAGTTTAATAAACACCAGTTTTGTCCTTCAAAACAACAGCAAAATTTTACACAACTTCAACTCAACCCTTATAAGAATTTAGAAATATATAAAAATTCTCCAAATAGCCCTAATGCACTTATTAACACACAGGTTAATTCTTTATGTTTTTTTTTCATTTGTTGAAAAAAATGTCCAGCTCTTCAACTTAATAGTTAATATTTTATGTTCAACGCAACGGCCTAAATTATCTACCTAATAGGCATATAAACCACCATAAAAAACCTACACATTTACTACAAAACTCAAATAATAAAATAATATTTCTATATTTTCACAGTAATACGTACTTTTGTGAAAGGTCGTATATTAATCTGCATACGAGTTTTTACATTTTTTAATTGTTTTTACTTATTTTTTTTTATTTTGTCACTTACAGTGTCAGTCCTGATAATGGTCCAGTTTGACCGAAACCTATTTTACTACTAAATAAATCCTGCTAAATTTTACAAATGTAGTTTTTGTTGTAAAAATCGACCGAAATCTAATATATCTAACTTTCATTTGTCAACAAAAAAAGTTGTTAAAGATTTCAAATGTACACACAACAATGGTAATCACCCTGGCTGAAATATTTGTTTTTATTAAAATTTTTCATCTATAGTTATACATTGCATGTCCCATTTTTTCCATTTAAATTTTCGATACAAACGTCATCTTTTTTTATATTTCAAATTTGAATGGAAAATGGAAGAAATCTTAGGAGAGAGGGCCTGAAATTAAATGGCATAGCCGTATAAAACACCCGATATATCAAAAGATAAAAATCGTTCCATTCCCAAATTTTTTAAATTTTCCATCAGAGTTTGTGACATTTATAGCATTTTAATATTATTAATAAAAATGGGTTAAATGTGGCTATTATAATTATGTCAAAAATGATAGACCTCTCTATATTTCTTCTTAATTTGTCGGCCTTTTCCCTGCCCCAATGTTGTCAAAAAACATTGGATGTGATTAAATGCTGATTTCATTTACATTTAGATGTTAGATCGGCTACAGTCATAATTTCATGCATATCCGTATGTATTTAATGATGGCTGCCTTATTCTAATAAGACTCGAAATTTTATTGTACAGGGTGTCCGGATTCCGTTGCAAAAGCAGGGTATCTCGCTTATTTTTAAAGATAGAACCTTGCGGTTTTCTCGAACCTGAGCTAATTTTTTGTGAAACTCATGAAGCCGTAAACAAAATTTTCATAGCCTTCTTCGTTTATGAGATACAGGGCGAAATATAAAATTTTGAATTTTGGGACCCCCCTCGTATCTCGGTTATCCTTTAACTTAACGCAAGGGAAAAAATTGCTGCTTATGCAATTTTTTACGCTAGATCCAGTGGCGTAGTCATATTTTTCATTTGTTGTGTTTTTTTAAATGGTACACCCTGTATATTTGTCCAGAAATTGATTTGTCCTTTTAAAAGCTTCTCAAAAATATATAATAGTATGGGTCTATTTTAATAAACAACAACAAAAATCCTAATTTTTATAATTATCATCCCAAATTTTGCAGTAGGCCATGCAAAACGATGCCGTTTTCTTTTGTTTTCTTGAAAGCAAATGACATTTCCCAATTTTGTACGCGTATATAAAATATAGCGCTAGTTTTTTTTATTTATTTATTGTGCAAAAATATATTTGTATTATTATGAAAGAAAACCAAACTTTCAAACATTATGAAAAGTACGATATGTTAGCTTGTTTTATATTAAGTAATGAAAATGTTGAAGCGGCTTCTGAGATGTATTTTAACAGGTAAATAGTTAATTTTTAGGTATGTTCAAATACTATTGCTTAATTTTTATTTAGATATCCAGAAAGGAGGCAACCTAATATATCCACTTTTTATCGGATAAAATAGAATTTACTTAATCACGGATCATTTATCAAACCTCGTACGAAAACATATAATAAAGAAAATCGGGAGAGTGAGGAAATTACGGTTTTGGCTAATGCAGAAGCTTACCCTACAAACTCTTGTAGGGCCAGTGAAAAGAGCATAGGGATTCCAAAAACTAGAGTTCAAGAAATTCTAAAAAAGCACAAATACCACCCATACAAATTTAGGCTCGTGCAGCACTTATAGCCAGGGGATGTAGAGCGTCGGGTAGTCTTCTGCAATTGGTTTCGAGAAAGATGCGATATGGTTAGAGATTTTGAAAGGAAGGTTATATGGTCAGACGAAGCACATTTCAGTAATTCTGGTATACTCAATAGGCACAATAGTAGATTCTGGTTCCAGGAAAATCAACACCAAATATTTCCCAGAAGACAGCAGAGCAGGTTTGGTCTAAATGTGTCCTGCTTCATGTTAGGAACACATATAAAATTTTATATATTTGAGGGAAATCTAACAGCCAATCGCTATATAGAAATTTTAGAGGCAGCTATACCTGAATTACTTGACGATGTTCCTCTAGCGCAAATTAACGAAATTTATTTTCAACAGGACGGTGCTCCTGCACACAATTCTGGAATGACGAGATTATTTCTGGACAATAATTTTACCAATCAATGGATCGGAACAAATGGATCTATAAGACGGCCCCCTAGGTCCCCAGATTTGTCGATTTTAGATTTCTTTCAATGGGGATATCTGGAAAATAGAATTTACAAAGACCACTATAATGTCCAAGATTTAGGAAATGCAATAAGAGAAATTTTTGCTATTTACAAAATCATCCCGTTATTTTGCTTAATTCCCTAAAACGAATACGAAAATTGTGCGAAGCATGCATAGAACAAAATGGAAATCAGTTTGAACAGTTCTTTTGATTTCCTTGGTTACTGTAGTTCTTATACGACAGTTGATTTTTGCTGAAAGGCTTGTTACATAATAATTTATTACTGTTTTGTTCTTGTGTTACATAAATCTAGGTAGGTGGTACTTTTTTGGTGCGAAATTATCAATACATATTTTGATAAATAGATTTAATTACATATTTATTTTGATTTATTGTTAGGATGTAGATATTGTTAACGACTTTAAATAAAAGGCAGCATTGTTTTGCATGGCCTACTGCAAAATTTGGGATGATAATTATAAAAATTAGGATTTTTGTTGTTGTTTATTAAAATAGACCCATACTATTATATATTTTTGAGAAGCTTTTAAAAGGACAAATCAATTTCTGGACAAATATACAGGGTGTCCCATTTAAAAAAAACACAACTTTGGGTCATATCTAAAAAATAACAACTCAAATGAAAAATATGACTACGCCACTGGATCCAGCGTAAAAAACTGCATAAGCAGCAATTTTTCCCTTTGCGTTAAGTTAAAAGATAACCGAGATACGAGGGGGGTCCCAAAATGCAAAATTCTCTATTTCGCCCTGTATCTCATAAACGAAGAAGGCTATGAACATTTTGTTTACGGCTTCATGAGTTTCACAAAAAAATTAGCTCAGGTTCGTGAAAACCGCAAGGTTCTATCTTTAAAAATAAGCGAGATACCCCTGCCCCCAACCAAATCCGGACACCCTGTACACGTACACAAAACCATGGACTATTTTGTTTTTACTAAAATTTGTTGATCTAAGCATTGGCAATCCGTATTTACCTTATTTTAATATAAGACTCAGAATTTTGTTACCCACATACATACCCATAACAATGGACTATTTTATTGCTATATAATATTTGTTCATCTAGGCATGGGCAATCCGAGGACCTCATATTATAACGTTATCTTATTTATTCGTTTAGTGCGTTTGCACTCATAATCTATACGTATTATTTTACTGAACACATTATCGCAGTTTCGGTGTCGAGGTTACGACAGGCCGTGTTAAGTTTGCATAAAAGTGAACCCAATAGTATTTACAATACCAAAATTACGATAAACAAAATGTAAGTCATTTCGGTTGAACCCTTTAGAATTAACTGTCTTAATCATACCTTATACCACAAATCGGTCTTAATGCTTTTTTTTGGTATGAATTAATTGGCATTGCCAGTAATTCCTATTTTATTCATTTTTCAGTTAGTGCATCCAACGAAAAAAAAGAACAGGGAAGTGTAAATTATGTCGTTGTAGGGACTGTCTTATGTATTCTATTCATCCTTCCTATTTTTGGATGTATTTTGTACAAGTAAGTGTCGGATAAATAATCTTAAATTGAATTTAAAACACAGTGCATTGAATAGAATTGCTACCACCTACTTCTTATAAAGCGTTTTGTCATTTTCAGGTACCGGCATAGAATTTTTATTCCCACCACTAGACTCGGCGAAGCCGTTGTTTTATGTAAGTCAAACTGAACCTTTTATGTAAAATATGTTTATTTCATATTGTCCGGTAACTCTACTTACCCTATACTGATTTTTTAATGATTTACTTGGTAACTAAAATACATATAAATAACAATAAAAATATTACAACTAAATATTATCTATGTATTATTATATTATATTTTCTTTGGCAAAAGTCTGCGGTCGCTACTCTCGTCTTACGGCTTCCTCAACACACTTGGCAACATTACGTGTTAATTTCTCATTTAAGGGGTCCTGAACGTTGCCGTGTCTTGTTCGATCTACTGCGTAGCTATATTGATTTATTATAAAAGTCAATTGGGTAAGAAATTTTGGGCTGTGCTTCGAACAGGCAGACCGACAAACAAACAGACCGACGGAATTGAGAAACCATGTTTTCCCGCATTTAGAGACAACGTGAAGATTTGAAAAAATCTCGGTCGGTGATTTTTTCACGATTACAATATGATTACCTTTGACGAGAAAAGTAATAAATTCAATAAATAGTTTTTACATAGACGCACACCGCTTTTTTGTTACGTCATTTTGAATTCGTACCAGTTTATCCCTATATCACATTTAATTTTGTTCCGCCATCTTGAATTAGTACCACCAGTTTATCTCTATATCTCACTTAATACTTGCACAAAATTCAGGCTCACTTTTTAAATATTTTATTAGGACGCCATTTTGTTTTGCTATCTTATATTCGTACCAAAATATTACCAGTTCATTCCTATGTAGCACTTTTTGTGCAAAATTTGAGGCAAATTTAATAATTCGTTTTTTTTTTAGTAATATTTTTTTACATTTCACTAGGCCGCCATCTGCTCTAAACTAACATTAGGGAAATTTAAACTAACTTGGTATATGAATATAAATAAAAATTCGGTGGTTTATTTAACATTTCATAGATGACGCCACTTTCAATTAAAAGGGGAAATTGCCAAATTACGAAATTTGTCTATGTGACTGCTCTCCCCTGATAACGACTACAATGTTATTTTCTAGATTCCAATGCAGATGATGCCGCCCCACTAACCTTTCATTCTATGATGAGCAAATCGGAAGAAACTGTAAGTAATGAAAATTGTGAAAATTTAAATTAAGTCTTGCTAAAAGTATTTTTTTTTAGCTTTATGACATACCCCCTCCTACAGGTCACTCAAAACGGGTGAAAATTGAAGCTCTCCGCGATTACATCAAATCGGCTATTGAAAGTCAAGAACTTCACAAACAGCATCAGGCAAGTGTAAATCTCGGAAATTTACTTTCGGCACTAGTGCTAGAAAAAGACAAATTATTATTTTCAGCTTGACTCCGACCGAGCCACAATGGAAATCGAATAGAACCTATGCGGGCCGCTAGCTTCTCTTGCAGCCAAGTCCCTGTATGCTTGATTTCCTGTGAATCGAGCCAGAGGTTATTGAACTTTCCACCGGCTGTTTGCAATTTTTGCATTTCAGTCGCGTGCTTTAAGTGGGGGCGGAAGCTATCGTTAGAGTAGGTTCTTTGTTTGAACGGCTATCCGTGTGTTGTGTGATACGTACGTCGCGTCGTGCGTAGTGCGATATGGAAGACAATAATACGGACGTGGATGTGCAAATACCGTCAACTTCGGCTGTCGGCAATAACGTTGAAAATGTTGGAGAATTTAGTAAGAAGAGTGTGTGTGAATGTGTGGTTTGTGTCTTAATAATAAAGGGATTCTCAACATTAAACTTCGCTGATAAGCTTCAAATAATTTCCAAAGGAAGGGCAAAACCGCCTATGAAAAATTTAACCACGAAAATGAAAAACTGTATTAGACATTTTTATCCGAAAAAACAATACGAACAATTTAAATGGCCAACAGGATGTGAAAATATAAGTAAATTATTTTGTTGGCCATGTTTACTTTTTGAAAATGAAAAAGGTCTCTGGAGTAAAACTGGTTTTTCGGATTTAAACAATTTCCATAAAGCTTTAAAAAGACACATTATGTCCAAAGCGCATTTTCAGGCCGTCATAAAAAAACACGCCCTTAATAAACAGTTGGAAATTAGCCACCGCCAACACAATGAACTAGTCGATAAAAATAGACAAATATTAAGAAGACTTATCGATGTTGTTTGTTTTCTCGGACAGCACGAATTGGAATTTAAAGTTCATGACGAAACCAGGGTTTCTTCAAATAGAGGAAATTTTCAAGATTTACTTAGTTTAATGGCTAAATATGATGATTGCTTAAAAAATCATTTAGAGCAGTCTAGCGTTTTTCGCGGAACGTCGAATCGAATCCAGAATGATTTAATTTCCAACCATTATTCTAAAAAGAATTAAGCAGGAGATTGGCGAGGCGCGGTTCATTGCTATTGTTCTGGACGAAACAACTGATATCACTAATTTTAGCCAATTATCTATTGTAATACGCTACGTTAAAACAGACAGAAGTATTCAAGAGCGATTTTTAGGTTTTAAGAATGTGTCCGTAAATCGTACAGCAGATGCATTATATACCGTAATTTATAACGTTATTAAAGAAATTAATAGAGAGAAAAAATTAGTTGCTCAAAGCTATGATGGAGCTGCAGTGATTAGGGGGTCTGCAAGCTAAAGTTCGCGAAACTTTCCCAAGTGCTGTGTTTGTCCATTGTTTTGCTCATAAATTTAATTTAGTTTTATCCCAGTCCATCAATCACATTAAAGAGTGTAAAGTATTTTTCGTTACTTTAAGTGGCATGACCGCTTTTTTTTCCAGTCAAGTCAACAAAACGTACACAAGCTTTGGACTCCATTGTTCACAAACGATTGCCTAAAGTAGCTCCTACTAAGTGGAACTATAATGGAAGACTTGTGTTAACAGTATCTGAAAATCATGAATCACTGATTGAACTATTTGAGAATATAATAAAAAATAATGAAACGTGGGACTCAGAGGGGTTTTTTGGACTGTTTGAAACGAGATTTTAATTTTAATTATTTGTTGAACATATTTTCAGAAATATTTCCATTCTCGGACAATGTTTTTAATATATTACAAACTAAAACAAATGATATTGCTTTTTGCCTAAAAAAAGTGGATGATTTTAAGTCCATGTTAAGCCAAAAAAGAGATGACTTTGACCTATTTTGGGAGAAAACGACGACGTTAAATGTAGAGCCACAAGCCAAGCGTCAGACAAGGTCGGAGATGTTCAAACATCATACAGACGACTCTTTTATGAAATAATCGATCAAATTCAGCAACAAATAAACTATAGATTTAACGGTTTAAATGATTTTAAATTTCTCGAGCTCTGCAATTTTGATGCATTTAAAGGAAAAACTTTTCCAGAAGATGCATTTAAATCTCTTCCTCTTCATTATGGCCAGTTCTTCGACCGAGTGTTACTGCGATCTGAACTAAAAGTGATTTACGAAACTGATGACATTAGCGCAAAAAATAACGCTAAGGAACTAATGCAATTTTTAAAAGGCAAGGAGCTGGAAGATTCCTACACCGAAGTGTCGAAATTGTGTGAATTAGTATTGACAACACCTTCCACAAGTTCATCAGTAAAACGCAATTTTTCAACACTTAAACGAGCATCGAAGTTTTTATCATTGACGAATTTGCAAAAAAATATCGAATAATCGAATTACATTACAAATAGCTAAGTTTCTAAAAATTGCTTCCCTTTCTTAAAATATCACCGCACGCCTCTGGTATTTTGAAAGAACCTGCAGCAGTCAGCTTACAGGCATTGACCGAAAAATCTCGCCATATAGGTATGAAAAAGAATACAAAATTTTTACAGAATGGTGCGAGAAGAAACAGGCAAAATTTCTTAAAGTATTTCTAACCTGTTTTAGTGAAAAATCAAAAAACCTGCAAATCTTCTACGCTATGGTCAATTTTTTGAATGCTCAAATTGATTATCAGAACAAACAAAGATGTGGAAAAATTCATTTTCCGCAAGTGAAATAAGCAGATAAGTCGTAATGATTTAATAGTTTTTATTAAACTATAACAAACAGACTATTATATATTTAAAAATAACTAATTATTTTGAAAAAGGTAGTAACTACATAGAGCAATAGAAAACTGTTTAAAAAAATTATTCTTTGTTGTAGTTAACATGGTAGGTAACCGAAAATTGACAATTATGGGCATTATTAACTAAATTGGGAACATTTTGACGGTTAGCCTTTTTGGTGCTAGCAATAATGTTGACACTTTTTCTTCCTAATTTGTCATATTGGTGCTGATTCGCTGGTCTATTGTTGTCAGCATTACTATCAATTTCATACGCGAAATTTATATAAGGCAAGGGCGAAGGCGCAGGCGAATTTTCTTTGGAATTTTCTCCTGTAGAAGCTAGAATTTGCTTGGCGATACGTTTTTTGGTCTCCATGGATTCGTCCACATATAATTCTGCAACTTTTGTCGATTGCCATTCCCCGAGACGTTTTCAAATAATATCCGCTCCAGCGGCCAACATAGTAACCGAAGAGCGTCTATAACAGTGTCTAGTAAATTGAATGTGGAAGTCTCAAAAAAGCAGCCACGTTCGATGGCATCTTATCAAAGTTATTAATGCCAACAGTTTGAGTAGTAAATTTACCTTTTTGGAAATTGACAAAAAAACCCTTTGATACGGTGTACTTTTGGGACGCAGAGACATGCACTTCTTGACTAAATTAAGATTTTTTTCTTTAATTATAACAAAGCTTCTATTCTGGCGAGTCTTGCTATCTGGTATTTTCACCAGAAACAAATCTTCTTGTTCGACTACGTTTTCACACAACAGATGAGTTAACTCTTCACGCCTGGAGGCTTCAGCGATTCTAATTAGTGTTGCGACTTTGATTATAGTAGATAAGTATCGTCAAGCGCAATGCTTAAATATTTATCAACATGTTCGTGGTTTAAAATTTTGGACTTTTTTGGTCTAAAACCTACCATTTTCTTTTTTAAATAAGCAATCAATTTAAAATGCCTGCTAATATCAATGAAATGTTTTAGCTCTTTCCAAGATCCGAGATTTTGATAAAGGAAGATTCGAGGTTTACCTGTAATTATGGAAGTTTGCCGCAAAACAAAGCAAAAAACCGGTACAACAATATTATTGCATGTAAGTAAGTCGTAAAAAAGACAATCTCTAAATGGCCGTTAAATGGGATTGTACTAAAATGCCGTTCAATAACTTCATTTTAGACGAGAACAATTGTCGGTATTACATTAGCTTCATTTGAAATTCCTACCGTTTCTTTCAAAGAGGTAGACAATATATGATTACGAAAATAACTTTCTTGTCGGTCTGCCATTGTCTTTATTATTTTTTACTGCACATTTCGTCTAGTATGTATCTCTAGTCGTTATTAAAAGCAGTGACATATATAGACATGGCGAAGAAAAGTTAAAAAAAAAGGCATCGGTTTCTGTTTTTTTATAACATAGGTAATTATTATGAACTACCAAAAAAAAAAAGCTAATCACGAAAAAAGATCGTTAGCTTATACTATTTGTATCATTTTACCTTAAAGGGGAACTGCACGCAGTAATATGGATCATTTGCAAGCCTTCCGCCGCTGCGATATTGTGTTAAAACTATGAGAGATATGTATTAGCTTCAATGTGATTTTAATAGGGAACTGTGTATAGTTGGGTGCTAAATGCGGATTTTTATGAAAAAATCAAATCTTGAGTTATAAAATAAAAGTAGATTTGTCCATTTTCGACCATTTTTCGACCACTTTTCGACGCACAGGCCTTCCCATATAATTTTTTTTCCACAAAATGGCTCTTTACAGCCTTACATTGATCCTTTGTCTACGTAACTGCAAAATTTGAAATGGTAAATCGTATTCATGTCTTTGTATTTCTGCAGCGCGTGAACCCTTTTGAACCCATTTTTAACCGAAATGTAATTTAAATTACCTGTACATAACACATCTTTTTGAGGTCGGACGTGCAGGAAGTTTTTTTTAATGCGTAGGTATCTTTTCATCTTACTTTCAACTCGACTCGACTTTGTCGCTGGTTTTTCACTTTTTGCGTGCAGTTCTCCCTTAAATAGAAGTGGCCCCACTCTTAAACAGTCATTGAACGTAAACCAACAGCTAGTTTTAAGAGTACTTGGTCACTTGCTAGTTGCAAAGAGTAAATATTATACGGAGGTAACAAAACATCAAGCGATTTTTGCCTTCGTTCTCCTTGAAATTGGCGTTATTGCCGGTTGTTGAGCCATTTCAGCAGGAACAGTTAATTTTTCTGCAAAATTTAAAGACCTTTTTACGTTGATTTTTTAAATTTTTGTGCCGCTATCTTGAATGGGTACCACAACTTTACCAGTCTATATCACACTTAATGCTTGCGCAAAATTTGAAATTGATCTAAAAAGTAGTCTTTTCAGGCTGATTTTTTAAATATTCTATTAGGCGGTCATTTTGTTTTGCTCATATTCGTGCCCAAATGTTACCAGTTCATTCCTATATCCCAGATAAAACCAGACCAGATGCGAAAGACTGTCAAATGTATCGTTTATTTCAATGACCTTGACGCGTCAGATTTAAGCAGTCTGCATCATCATGTCTTTATAAGCTATGCAACATGTTGCCCGCACCAATGCAGTTCTGTTTGAATCATGGTAAGTTTATGAAATTGTAGCAAAAATAAAATACTGATTTTATAATAAATATGTCGTTTATTGGTAACTGAAACAAATAATTTATTATTGATGCAATATTATTCTAGGCAAATAAACTGAAAATTACAACTATAGATGCAATAATACATACGGATGTACTTATTAAAAAGCTGTCTAAATTACGAGCAAATGTTCGTGGCATAATTAATACAAATCTTAAAAATCAAATTATGCAAACCTTAAATCTAAATTAAACCATTGTATATTATAAAACAGATAATAGTTGGAACAACAGTAAAATAACATCCATAATAAAAGCCGTAAAACGTCTTAGTTTGTGCCTTACATTGCACTCTTTTAGGAAAGGGTAAATTTCAACCCTCCCTTGCTACCCCTCAACATTATTAAGGTTACTATTAAATATCAAATATGTTCTTAATTTGGGATCTGTATATTCGAGAACCCATAAACTATATATTATCCGATTTTTCAACTTCTTAATTTTCATCTCCTTTTCTTTTTTCCCTAACCTCTTATTTTCGACAGAAGTATCAAAGAGGGCTTATTATTAAAATCTATATAACCAAAGACCCATAAAAGGACATAATACATGATCATATACAAACAAATCCCTATTCTTTACAAATTAACCCCCCGTTTCAACTCCTTCCCCTCAGCGGATTTTGCCCAAAAATAATCCGAACCGTTCTCGTTTGGACCACTCCTTGTGTATCAACTTTCAACTCGATGGCCCAATTCTTTGGAGATTTATCGAGTAGATTAACAGACAAACAGGCAGATTTTTTTTTCGTCGAAATAATGTTTTTTACACGTTTTGATATGCTTAGTCAAAAGCAGTGTCATCTTGCGGGTCATACAATTCATCAACGACAAACTTTCTAAGTTTGTTTTTCTTTTATTACAGGTAATCATATCCTCCGCATAAAATCCGGAAGATGAATTAGATACACCTATGATATTTTCATAGGAAAAAAGAGGATAAACATATAAATACCAACAGTTGCAAACATCTTTGAGCGATGTCACTTCAAAAGTCAGATTGACAAGTCAGTGACAAAATGAGTAATAGAAAACAATTTTCGGGTTTTTTGCATCCACAAGCGAAAAAAATGGTATTAAATCTAATAAAATATTACGAAAATGAAAATTCACCGGCCAATATCCAGGAGACGGTAGCAAAAGCTCTGGGAATCGATATAAGGACTGTGCAGAAAATTGTGCATGAAAAAAGCATAATTTACTGCCGAAGAAGATTAAGAAATGTACACGAAAAAAGCCAAAGACAGAAGACTTAAGTGGCAATGTAAAAATGGATGTTCGTAATGCAATTTACGATTTATACACATCGAAAACTAATATAACCCCTCAAGTTTTAAAAGAAGGTTTAAAAAATCGAGGCATATTGGAAATTGGACTAAAATCGTTGTCAAAATTAATAAAAATGTTGGGTTTTCGATATAAAAAGGACTGTAATCGAAGATTTTTATGCGAGTTGTCACATATAACAAGTCAGCGTATCCAGTTTTTAAAGAAATACACCCAAAATGTTAATTCAAAATTTAGAAAAGTGGTATTTTTAGACGAGACTTTCGAGGATATTTTCTAATGGAAGTGGTTCGAAATCTTGGCAGGACGAGTCTGTAAAAAGTGTCAAGAGAAAAAAGGTATGTGGGACGGGAAAACGGTTCATCATTTTGCATGCAGGTTCTTCAACAATATGAACTGTGAACTGTTGGAAAAGTGGTTAAAAGAACAACTGATTCCAAATTTAGATGCTTCATCTTTAATCATTCTGGACAATGCATCTTATCATTCAAGAATCTTAAATAAACAACCTACTTCATCCTGGAAGAAAAGTGATATCTATTTATGACTGGCTAATAACACAAAAACAAAATCCTTTACCCAATATGCTGAAACTAGAACTACTTTTAATGGCAAAATCTATTAAAAAAACAACATTATATGCCGTAGATGAAATATTACGGGAAAATGGACATGAGTTTTTACGACTGCCGCCATACCATTGCCAGTTTAACGCAATAGAATTAATATGGGCTGGGGCAAAATGATATTACGAAAAACACGTGAACGATGGTCTTACATCAGATGAAGTGCAAATTGTTTGGAAAGATTCATTAAATTATATTACGCCGGAGTACTGGAAGAAATATGTGGAACATACAGAAAAATTAATATGGGATTGGTGGAATCGAGAACGAGTTTTTGATGTCGAAACAGCACCAATGATCATTGCGCCATTTGAGGACGATTCAGAAGATGAGGACTTTTTAAGTGATGATGATATTTTTTAGTCTATAATATTAAAAAGTTTCTGAAGGATTATAAATTGCATTATGAATATCCATTTTTGCATTGTAACTTAAGTCTTTTGCCTTTGGATTTTTTCGTGTACATTTCTTAATCTTCTTCGGAAGTAAATTATGTTTTTTTTCGTGCATTCCTTATACCGATTTCTGTACATTCCTTATACCGATTCTCAGAGCTTTTGCCACTGGCTCCTGGATATTAGCCAGTGAATTTTAATTTAAAAATTTTTTTATTAGATTTGACACCATTTTTTTCTTACTTTTTTAGTACATTAGTAATTTTGTAGGCAATAAACAAATAATTATAGAATACTTGTTCCAATTTTAAAGGGTGTTTAAAATAAGTAAATTTTTTTATTAATTATAAGACACAATTTGATATATAAAAATCAGTAAAATCGCTTTACCAGAAACTCGGGGCTAACGAAAAATACAGGCTATATATTATATATATATATATATATATATATATATATATATATATATATATATATATATATATATATATATATATATATATATATATATATATATATATATATATATATATATATATATATATATATATATATATATATATATATATATATATATATATATATATATATATATATATATATATATATATATATATATATATATATATATATATATATATATATATATATATATATATATATATATATATATATATATATATATATATATATATATATATATATATATATATATATATATATATATATATATATATATATATATATATATATATATATATATTTTTAGTCCTTCACGGATGGAAAAATACAATGTGTTTTCATTTCGAGTGTACATCCGTTCACTACTGTCGTTCCGAAAAGAACAATTTTCACAGTCCTGGCACGGAATACTGTATACTCCGTGGTTTTCCAGTTTGATCTTTTGGATTTCCAAGTAGTTTACCTATAGTTGTTTGTGGCTTGTGTATTGTTTGTATGTTGTGTTTCCTAAGTATTCTACGTATACGTATGTTGTTTCCTAAGAAAAGTACGTGGGGCAAACTAACAAGCGAATATCAGTAAGAGTGGAAGAGCATAAACTCAGCATCAGAAATAAACAAACAACCTCAGCTTTATTCCTACATCATCAGGAAACCGGCCTTAAAATAAATTTCGATGGGAGTAGGGAGATTGCTAGTATAGAACATTATAAAACCAGAATAATCCGAGAATCCGCCATAGAAATTGAAAAACAAGGTGATTTGAATAAAAGGGACGAATCATTAAAACTACCAACAGTAAGGAAGACAATAATCGACAAATCTAAAATCGCAAAAACTCAAGCGCAATTAGCGCAACAACAATAGCACCATCCGGAAAACATAAATAACGACCAACGCCTGCGCAGATATAACCTTCCGCCCCGAGTGGGTGTATAAAAGGAAGCGTCGCAGTCACACCAAACTAATCAGGAGTGAAAACAACCAGATTTTACTAAACTGGTACATAAAACCTACCAGTTCTGGTAGATATCTTAATTTCCATTCCAACCATCCCAAAAAAATAAAGATCAATCTAGTATTGGCTCTAAAAACACGTATTGAAAGGATTTCTCACCCTAGTCTACTTAGAAAAAACTTAAAAAGATTGTATGATATTCTCCTCAAGAATTCATATCCACAAAAGTTATTAAAAAAACTATTATATAACACAGCTCCAATAATCAACCCTGGAGAGAGAAATGATGGAATAAGTTCCAACATCAGTGCCTTCGATTCTCAAAATAGACCGAGGTACTATTTTTCGTTACCTTACATAAAAGAAATTTCAACAAAAATAACTAAGTTGTTCAAGTATGATCCTTCAATTAAAATCGCCTTTAAACATAATAAAATAGTAGGCAACACTTTTACAAAATTAAAAGATAGGGATGAAATACAAAAAAAATCACACATTGTATACAGTATTCCTTGTTCAGAGTGTGAGGGTATATACATAGGCTAAACCTTAAGGTCCTAAAAGACAGAATAACTCCCCATAACAGCGACTGTAGATTAACGAAAAATACTTGTGCACTTTCAGAACACACAAATCAATCAGGGCACTTATTCAACTTTAATGATACCCAAATATTATGTAAGGAAACTAATTATAACAAGAGACTGTTTCTGGAAATGGTGGAAATATTTGTGAATCCTAATTCGTTAAATAAGAGAGCTGATATCGAAGACCTTAGTTCTATTCTTATTCTTATTCTTATTCTATTTATTCAAATTTACTCAATCTGAACAATTATACGAACAACAATAATAGTTTAAATAACACAGAATTATCCTTTTAAAAAATATAAGTATCTGTACGTATTATATCCATATACCTTTCTATAGTCAGTCTCTTCAATTCCAGTAGTTTGTCGTGAGCATAAATTCGACTTTTAATTCATACTTGTTCTGGTTTGATAAAGATATTTCTCAGCTACTGATTTTTCTTTGTATCTGATGTATATCGATGTGATTACATAGCTAAATCCTAGATCTGTGTTTCAATCATCCTGACAGAACGTACTATAACATTCTTTACATGTCAAAAAAACCTACATAAGAAATTTACTTGCTTCGTATTTCAATATAAAAATATATGGAGAACAGGAATTCCTGCCAGTATGTAAAATCTAATTTTAATGTTAAGGTCAAAGTGTGTTTGTTTTTCGCAAGAAGTTATCGATACTAATTGCAAAGCAGTGAGTACAATTTTCTATTATTTTTTTTTCTAAAAATCCTCAAATTCTAATTAATGTGCATACAGAGATAAAAAACAAATTTCTTCTCATATTGCAGCCCTGAAGAAGGTAATAATCATTACCGAAAGCTTGGCGTAGCTTAAAAGCAATTTAAATCTAGCCCTAAATTAGGACCGATACCCCAATAATTAGGTTACTTGTTATATATATATATATAGCCTGAATTTTTCGCATGCATGTCCCTTAATTTTAGACTGAAATTTGAAGAAATCGGATAAGTTTTTTAGCTATGCCGCGAACAGACAGACAGACGGAATTGAGATAACATGTGTTCCGGCATCTAGGGGCCCGTAAAGATCTGAAAAAATCTCACGAGGGAAGTAATAATTAATTGCCTTGCGTTTTTAACAAAAGTGTATAATATTTTTGCAAAATGAATTTTTTTTGTTATCAGAATACAAAAAAAAGTTTTCTTTGCACAGGGGTGGCCCGCATTTAAATAAATGACACTGTATAAAAGGTTAGATTTTTAGGTCAAGCGGGGATCATAATTTTTGGTGATAGATAAAAAAATCTCACTTTCATTAAGTGGCTGTATAAACAGAGCATATCCTGATTGTTCCAGTGATTCGAACCGCCTTCCGACTTTATTAAGGCGCTTGCCATTTTATGTATTTTTGTTTTTGCCAACCAAAAAATTTTAACCAAATACACATTTAGCGAATTTTCTTATTTAGTCCCTCGGCATTAATAATATTGCGTAATATAATAAAAAGCTATTTTCTTTCTCCCTGTATATTTGTAAATAGCCCATCGAGATTTAATAGTTCGATAAAAGAATCACACAACATTTTGGTATTCACTGTGTTTTGTAATTTAATTCATAATGTTGGTGACTTTTGGACCCGCAGGATAAGTCCGCATTCGACTATACTATACTTCCCCATCTCCTGAAGATGTAGAAGTAATATTTTATTTTATACATATTTTTTTCTAACTTGATAACGATTTTTGGTGGAAGCTCTTCAGATCCTACGTCATTAATAGATCATTTCGGTCCACAGAAAATTAATGGTATAGCATTATTGTATATTATTATTGTTGGTAAAAAGAACGACTTTCTTCACGCTAATAAAAAGAAAAGAAATCCAACTTGAACCCAAAAGACCTAGGTTTTGGTCAAGATAGCAAGATGTTCGTAAACGAACATCTTTCTCCGTTTTATAAACTGCTTTATAAAAAAAGCCCGAGAGTTTTGCCACAAGGAGAACTACAAATACTGTTGGGTTAAGGAAATGAAAATTTTCGTGAAAAAAGGATGACTCGGCTAGAGCTATACAGGGTGCCTCCGATTAAGTCGGCACCATTGCTAACTTCCTTATTATTGGAGATATGAGGTCGGTTAAATTAGCAAACTAGTAGCATTTTTTCTGCTGATTAAGATAGTGAAATCAGAAAAACAATTGAACATCGCGTCTTCGAGTTATTCCAAAAAATGTATATTTTTTCAATGGAACACCCTGTATATTTTTCGACATAACGTTAGCAAATCGTCCTAAGAATAAAAAAGTTCATATGCACTAATCGCCTAAACCTAATAACAACAAAGTTATAACGATATTTTTACTCACAGTCAAGTTGGCCATGAAATTCCAAATAAAAACAATATTACTTAATTGGTTAGATTTAACTGTCACAGTAAATGAGCACATCACCATCTTGTTCTATGCATTTTCGGACACATTTTAGCACATGCCTCGTCGCCTTTAAAATTGTCCTTCTATCAATAGACGCCATTATTCTCCTTATTTCAATTTTCAATTCTTCCAAATTTGCATATTTCTTCTTATAAACTTCATTTTTCACGTAACCCCAAAAATAGAAATCAAGAGGAGTTATGTCTGGGGATCTAGGTGGCCAGCGAACTGGACCATTTGTGGCAATCCATTTGTCTCCAAATAATCTCTGCAACATCATTCTTACATCACCAAACTGATGAGGTGGGGCCCCATCTTGCTGGAAGTAAATTAGTTGTCGTGTAGCCAAATTGACGCCGTCCAAATATTCTTCTAACGCCCCAGAAATTATCAGGTCAACATATCTCCTTCCTGTCAAAGTACCCTCATAAAATACAGGTCCAAGTATTTCGCTTCCTCTCATACCACACCAAACATTGACACTAAATTGATGCTGAGGATTTCTGGGATCAGTGAGAAATAAATTTTCTTGCGACCAATAATGGACGTTTTTGCGATTGAACATACCTTTGTTGGAAAAATTGGATTCATCGCTCCAAATAATGTTCTTCAAAATGTCATTATTTCTTTCATAAACATGATGCAACCAATGGCAAAACGCAAGTCTTCTTTCATTATCACCAGGCAACAATGTTTGAATTGGCCGGTACTTATACGGAATAAACTTGTGCTTCTTTAAGATCCGCCATATTGTCACGAAACTAACACCGTAATCTCTTGCTAAATCCCTTGTTGAGTATTCTTTGTGTGCTTCAAAATAGGCTAATATGGTAATTTCAACGTCTTCGCTTATTATAAAAGGTTTTCTCTTCCTTGTCTTTTTAAAAACCTCCTCGTTACTTCTAAATTTTCTATAGAGAACTAAAAAATACCTCCTGTCCGGTAAATTACAAGTAGGGAATCTTCGGCGGTATTCTTGTATTGCCATAGTACTATTTTTCCTACACATAAGGTATGTTTCTAACATATCACATTTTTCAATATGCGTGAACAACATTTTAAAACAAGCTTTAGCAACTAAAACTGTAAATATATTATTTTTCTGCTACAACAAAACGCCCCTCATCTACAAACTGTCATTTATATCGCCAAGCCACCCAATCAATTGTTTTTATTTTTAATTTCATGGCCAACTTGACTGTTAGTAAAATATCGTTATAACTTTGTTATTATTAGGTTTAGGCAGATAGTGCATATGAACTTTTTTATTCTTAGGACGATTTGCTAACGTTATGTCGAAAAATATACAGGGTGTTCCATTGAAAAAATATACATTTTTTGGAATAACTCGAAGACGCGATGTTCAATTGTTTTTCTGATTTCACTATCTTAATCAGCAGAAAAAATGCTACTAGTTTGCTAATTTAACCGACCTCATATCTCCAATAATAAAGAAGTTAGCAATGGTGCCGACTTAACCGGAGGCACCCTGTATATGTTCAAAATGAAAACACTTTACCTAAAATTCGAATATAAACTAAACAACATTATGTTTTTAAAGCTTATGTTTCCCTTAGAGCATTCCCTGTGCTAACAAAGAACAGTTTCTCAGTTTATTACCAAAACACAAGAGGCTTAAAAACTAAAACAGTAGATTTTTACCAAAGTGTTTGTGCGTCGCAATATGATTGTATTTGTGTTACTGAATCATGGCTGAAACCTGAAGTTCTGTCATCTGAGCTTTTCCCTTTTGAATATAATGTGTTTCGCTTGGACCGAGATCTGGTAGTTAGTGGTAAATGTATTGGTGGTGGTGTGTTGATTGCTACTCACAATAGCTTACCTATAGAGAGAATCCTAAAATCGTGTAATGTTAATAGTGTTATAGAGGATTTATGGGTAGCCGTGACGTTGGAGGGCGGTAATAAATTATATATGGGAGTTGTTTACATACCTCCTTATGCTTCATCGAACAATTTTTTAGCTTTTTGCTGTAAGTTAGAAAATATTATTTTAAAAAACACTCATAGCCAATTTTTAATAACAGGGGATTTTAATTTGCCTCTTTTGAAATGGTCAGCTTCTCAGAATGGTGTCGATTTGCTCCCCACTAATGTCACGGATCCCTGTAGTCAGTGTTTTCCGATTCGTTTTTCTTAAATAATTTAAAACAATTTAATAATATCCCAAATGTAAATAACAGAATATTAGACCTTATATTATCAAAATCTTTGAAAGTAAATCTTAGTAGATGTGATTCCCCTTTCGTGGCTGAGGATGCTCATCATGTGTCGCTGGATATTAATATCGATCTCACCTTGGCAAAAAATCTTCCTTGAAGTAGTTATCTAAGAGCAAAATTTAGGGAAGCAGACTTTTCTCTTATTAACAATAAAATAAACGATTATGATTGGAATTTCGGTTTTGGTTTTGGCGATATAGACGAGAATGTTCGTACACTTTACACAATATTAGAAAATATAATCGATAATAACTGCCAAAAGTAGTCATAAAAAAATCTCAATATCCTGTTTGGTTCTCAAAAGATACAGTTAGATTAATTAAGAATAAGAATAAGGTTCATGGTAAGTGGAAGACCTACAAAAATGCAGGTGACTACACTCGTTTCTCATATATAAGAAAAGAAGTTAAAGCAAGTGTTAAAAAAGACTTCAAAAAATACATTGATAAAACTGAGGGTTGTATAAAAAGTGATACAAAATATTTTTGGTCTATTGTAAGTAATAAAAGAAATAGCAAATTTTTACCAAACAGTTTATTATATAACGATTTACATGCTTCTACAAATAAAGATATATGTGAACTTTTTTTTAGATACTTTAGCAGCACCTTTGAACCATGTATGACCCCGTCTCAAGTTAACTATGTTCCCTCTTTAAATTGTTTCACCGTAAATTATATCTCAGAGCAAAGTATTAAAAGAGCGTTAGCTAATATTGATCCAAATAAAGGACCGGGCCCTGATGGTAACCCTGTGTTTTTTCTGAGGTCATGTCCATGTCTCTGTCAACCATTGTATATATTATATAACAAGTGCATTATGGTTGGTATCTACCCAAAGCTTTGGAAAGTCGCACAAATAGTACCTGTATTCGATATCAGGTGTAAAGACTAGCGTGGCTAATTATAGACCAATTTCATTGCTTAGTCACTTTGGAAAATTATTTGAAACACTTATTTATGAGCAGCTATTTTTCAATATAAAATGTATAATAGATTGTAATCAACATGGTTTGTATAGAGGTCGCTCTGTTCTTACAAATTTAATTCCTTTTACTCAAAATATATATGAAGCTATGGAGAGCGATCTGGAAACGTGCGCTGTATATACCAATTTTTCCAAGGCTTTCGATAAAGTTCATCACCTTACTCTTTTAATTAAGCTTATAAATTTAAGAGTTCACGGCAACTTGCTTCGGCTTATGGAAAGTTATTTAAAGGACAGGTCACAATATGTAGCTCTGAACGGTGTTCGATCCAATTATGCAGTTGTTACCTCTGGGGTGCCCCAGGGGTCACATCTGGGTCCTTTACTATTTAGTATTTTCTTAAATGATATTGGAGAGTGTTTTACTCACTCAAGTTACTGTTTGTACGCTGCTGATCTTAAAATCTCTAAAACCATTAATAACGATGTTGACCTTAGAAATCTGCAAACTGACTTAAATTGCTTTTCGAACTACTGCAAAATGAATAGGCTTTTTATTAATCTAGATAAGTGTCAATGCATCATGTTTACTAGGAAAATATTGAAGCCTTACAGTAATTACAGTTTGTACATAAATAATTCGAAACTGAATTATAGCGACACGGTCAAAGATCTGGGTACAAGTTTGGATTTCAGGCTCATTTCAGGATAAACATATAGAACTAATTACACAAAAGGCGCTAAGAAATTTAGGTTTTTTACCGCGTATTACTACTGGATTTTTAAAAGTATCCTCATTAATCATTCTGTTTAATACACTAGTTAGACCGCTACTTGAATACGCGACTACAGTTTGGAATCCTATGTATCAAACATATATAACTCGAATAGAATCTATACAGAAAAAATTCGTTAATGCTTTAAATTATCGTTTTAATAGAGAGAGACATTTTTTTACGTATACTGATAATTTAAAATTTTATAATATGCAGTCATTGGAGAGTCGGCGAAAATGTTTTGATATATTTTTTGTTTATAAAATAATAAATAATTTAATCGAATCAGAATACTGCTTAAACAAAATTTCATTTAACGCTAATTCATATATTCTTCGCAATAGGCTGCTTTTCTATATACCCAGATCAAGCTCTAACTACTTTTTAAACTCACCATTTATGCGATGTACGCGAACGTTTAATAATCTTGCCCGGAGCGACTGCGATTTGTTTAATTTACATTTCCTAGCTTTTAAGAGACATGTCAAAAATAATTTGAGTTAGGATTATTGAGTTTTTTGTTTTACTAATACTTTTCGTTCAACAAATTGAGTTTACCTTAGTTCTAGGTTTTTCTTAGCAATAAGTTATTTTAAGTTTAGTTATAGTTAGCTTGCTCAACCGCGTTGTATAAAAACTAATTGTAATTTTGTGCTATCCTGTCATAAATAGCCTTTTAATGGTTGCTGGAGTTGTAGAAATAAATTTTCTTTAAAAATGATCCTCGCACAGTTTGTAATTATTATAGTTCTTTTTTAGAAGATCTGCTCTTCCAGTAGCTTCAAGCCACGTCATTGCTCTAAAACATTTACTAGGACTTATTAACAACAAAATCAAGATTACTTGGTTAAATCTATTCACACAATTCTAAACAAGTATTATGTTGTAGGATATGTATTTAGATATACTTACTTTTGACGATTTTTTGGGCACCTGAATAAAGTCTTTTCTCCACTATCTTTGTTAGAACATAACAAGTAAAGACACTTATAACCAGGCATTTTCGCTCTAGCAAAGTAAAACGTCTCTATAAGTAGGTATAATGATATTGTACACACGATTAAATATGTTTGGTACATTCTCACATAATTACAAATAAAAATAAATTAAAAACATTCAAACTCTGACAAAAACACCCGTACTACACGGCAGTTGGAGGACACATCACCGAGAGGCCGTGAAACTTTATAACCATCGGTCCCCATACTTGTTGCCAAGCGGCCTGCCGCTCGGCGTCCCACTACTTTGTTCGCCGTCGCATACGGCACAGGCGATACGGGAGTTTACGCATTTGGTCTGGTTTTATTTGGGCCGGATAATAATAGGTGAATTAAGAGATATGGGTAAATCTCGATGACTATCAATAAAGATGTATATTATCGATATGCAGGTATCTATCGGCATGATACTGTTGACTTAATACCATAAAACTGTTATTTTTATCTTTAAGTCATCTTATATACCTACCTAAGTATGTTTCATAATTCTGGTGGTAAAATATATAAACGTTTTAGACGCTATTTTAGTGCAATGTCTTTACATAATATTACTTTACATCTTGTATGCAAACTTTTCATATAAATGAGTGGATTCTGCAAATTTACTTGTAAATAATTTCAGATGATCATACTCGAGTGAAGCTTCCAAAGATACCAGGAGATGAGTTTTCAGACTACATCAATGCCAATTATATCGATGTAAGTAATAACATTACTGAACTATGGATATGTACAGGGTGTCTATTGTACTACGCGACAGTGTGCTACTTTTTCGTAAAACTAAAGATGTCGTTAACAAAATTATCATAGCCCTTTTAGTTTTTAAGATACAGGGCTAAATTGAAAATGTTGCATTTTCAGGCACCCCTCGTATCTCAACTATCAGATAACTTATCGAAAATGTGTTTCTTATATTACTTTTCCCGTAGAATTCAATTCCGCCTTCGGAATTAGTATACAGGGTCAGGTCAAAAAGTTATCGGACCCTACTTTTTTTGCCCTTTCAAAAATATATAATAGTATGCAATTTTTTTCCAGAAACACGCAAATAACTCACAATTTTCTGAAATTAAATAACTACTATTAAATTATTATTATTATATAATAGTAATTTAATAGTAGGCCATGAATAACAATAATAAACAATTGAAAGTGAAATATTGCTAACGAAGAATTGGATACCTTGCATATAGGTATCTTCTTATATAAAAATACCTATAGAGTTTCTTAATAACAGTAAATTTTCTAGCATAAAGTAACAATATAACAAACACAAAAAATTAACATTATTAAAAAAAAGAAACAGCAAGTTTTTAAAGGTAATATTTAAATTGACGACCATTTTCTCTAATGCAAAATTGACACATTCTTGTATTTTTTAACTAGCGTTAAAAAGTTCTGCATATCGTGTTTTATACAGGGTTATTCACGCAACCCGTTCTTTAAAGGTTTTTGATGATGCCATTTAGATAAAAATTTCAAATTTTGGGATTAAGGTAAGGTCAAGGGGTACTTCTTTTTTGAAATATTTTCAACTTCCTGTCACTTCCGGTTTAACCGGAAGTTGGTATCAGCTTGCTTATTTTAAATGGAATACCCTGTATTTTATGATATTTTTGGATTCTACGGAGAATTTTAATACTATTTTATGTAGCATGTCCTATACCTAGGTTCAAGCGTTCTTAAGATATTTAACCTTGAACCGAAAATGAGCCTTCGGGGTACCAAATTTTAAAATCTCATATTTTTGTAAGTTTTGAAGATATAATCTTCATATTTTGCAGACGATCGGTAAATAATCTTAGGTTTCTATTTGTTTCATTGAATTTGTCTATTTTTATACAGGGTGTCCTAAATTCAGAGGCAAACATTCACATTTTCAAAGCCGCTAAAGTCCGTTTTTTTAAATGGGACACCCTATAACTTTATGCACTATCAAATGTAGAATTTCATTTCTATCGAACTGTATTAAGGTTCCCTATATCTATTCGTAACCATTTTCGAAATAATTGGGTTTTATAAAAATATCGTATGTATTTGCTTAAATGTTTACATGTTCCAATGGTGAGCCATGGAAAAACAATTGAGATTTAATATCCAATATGACAGATGATGAGTATGCATTATTTATCGAAAGCTGTCAGTGATAAACTAAATCTTCTAAATCGAAATGGAAGAATACTCAAACGCTGATATTCTCAATCTATTTTATATTCATGGAGAATGTTATAAAATTTCGGAGAGAACGTGTCGTGTGTTTAATGAACGCTACCCTGATTTGCCGCCAATGAACAAGTCAAAATTCAAGAGGATTGAAACGAACTTTTTGCGTTTTGGCAAGGTTAAAGTTACAAAAAAATGTTCCGAAACCAATGACAAATGCCGAAGATAACGTAATAAACACATTAGCTTATTTCCACGCAAACCCGCAAAGTTCAATACCGTCTGCAGAAAACGATTTGGGAATTTCTTCTTCATCTGTCCAAAGAATCTTGAGCGAACATCATATGCACCCTTATTCCTTCCAAAACGTGCAAGCCCTGAGACCTGGTGATGACGTCCGACGAGTAGACTTTTGCGAATTCATGTTTTTGAAAATTCAAGAGGACCCTCAATTCCTTTCAAAAATATTTTGGACCGATGAAGCGAAATTTTCTAGAGAAGGAATAACAAATAGAAGAAACGAACATTTCTGGGCAGCAGAAAATCCGCACGCTTTACGTGAAACGGGTTCTCAAGAGAGGTTTAGCTTCAATGTTTTCGGTATAGTATCAAATGATCAGGTGCGGTACTGTATTTATGGACTATTTAAACAGTAATAAGTATTTGGAAATTCTACGAGGGACGGTTTCTGAATTTATAGAAGAAATTCCTATTGGTGAGCTGCAAAATTATTGGTATCAATTAGGTGGGGCACCAGCACATAATTCCGCTGCAGTTTATCTCCAATTATCTCGAATTTTTGAAGATCGCTGGATTGGTCCCAATGGCCCTTGGAGATGGCCCCCGCGATCGCCTGATTTAACACCCCTAGACTTTTATTTATGGGGATTTATCAAAGGTAAAGTCTATGCTTCCCCAGTAAATAACCAACAAGATTTACTGGACAGGATACGAACAGCTTTTGCCGAATTAGAAAACGGACAAATTCAACGGGCCACAGCAACTGTACAAAGAAGAATTGAAATGTGTCTTCAAATGAACGGACAGCATATAGAACATTTGTTATAATTCAATTTTATTATTTTATTTATTTATTGTTGATTGTTAGATTGCTATAATTTTTAAGTTCACTAAAACAAGTTTAGAAAAAAAAGTCTCGAACTTAGTAGATATGGTTAAAAATAATGTAATTATGTAAATTGTTTTTCCATGGCTTACTACGGGAAGGTGTAAGCATTTAGCAAATACATATGATAATTTAATAAAAACCTGATTATTTCGAAAATGGTTACGTATAGGTATAGGGAACCTTAATACAGTTCAATAGAAAATGAAATTCTACATTTGATAGTGCATAAAGTTATAAGGTGTCCCATTTAAAAAAACGGACTTTAGCGGCTTTGAAAATGTGAATGTTTGCCGCCGAATTTAGGACACCCTGTATAAAAATAGACAAATTCAATAAAAAAAATAGAAACCTAAGATTATTTACCGATCGTCTGCAAAATATGAAGATTATATCTTCAAAACTTACAAAAATATGAGATTTTAAAATTTGGTACACCGAAGGCTCATTTTTGGTTCAAGGTCAAGTATCTTAAGAACGCTTGAACCTAGGTATAGGACATGCTGCATAAAATAGCATTAAAATTATCCGTAGAATCCAAAAATATCATAAAATCCCTATGGTGCCCCAAGTCCAAACTCTAGGCTCTTAAGAAAATTTCTTGATAAAAATTTTCCTCACAGATGGATAGGTACCAACGGACCTGTCAGATGTCCTCCACGATCTCCAGATCTCTCAATTTTAGATTTTTTTTTTGGCTATATACAAAATGAAGTATACAGGGTTATTCACGCAACCCGTTCATTAAAAGTTTTTGATGATGCCATTTAGATAAAAATTTCAAATTTTGGGATTAAGGTAAGGTCAAGGGGTAATTTTTTTTTGAAATATTTTCAACTTCCTGTCACTTCCGGTTTAACCGAAAGTTGGTATCAACTTGCTTATTTTTAATGGAACACCCTGTAGGTAAACAACATTATATTGGGCTAATGGAATGTTTTCGAGCAGTTCTGGAATAACTTCCTCAAGGATTTCTAGGTATCTACATGCTCTAAGACCTCCTTCAAAAATCCTATAAACTAAACCCCAAACCGTCCTTTTGTGCTCTTTCAAACATTAAATGCTGATTTTCACTATGCCAGTTCATGATATTGTGACGATTAAAAATTCCCGCACTTGAAAAAAGGCATTCGTCTGACCAGATAACAAGTCTGCCAAATAAATCGTTAGCATCGATTTGTTGGAAATACCACTGGCAAAACAGCGCTCGTCATCGCCAGGATGCAAATATTGCACTACATTAAATTTGTATGAATGATATTTATTTTTCTTCAAGATTCTCTGACCGTCAGTTTTTGGCACACCAATTTCCTTCTCAATTTTTCTACATGAGGGCGAAGTATATTCCAAAACATCTATCTCGTTTCTTTCCCTGTTCTCTTTGTTCTATGTTTTAGCGTGTGAACAAATGATCCATGCTCAACTAAATTTGCTTTTAAAGGAGCAAATATCTCAAAAAAAACGGTTGCCTTCTTTCTGGATATCTAACAAGGAAAAACTTATAATGATAATACAAATTTTCATAGCCATAATAGCTTACTTGCCTTTGGAAATATAATTCCGAGGCTTCTTCAGAATGTCCATTACTCTGTATAAAACATACCAGCATATCATATTTTTGATAATCTTCATATAAACTGTTTATAATCCAAAAACCGATGACAAATATTTGACATTTATTTTTGTTTGTAACCATAGCCTACTATTAAATTATGCATTTAATTTCAGAAAATTGTCATTTATTTGCGTGTTTGGAGAAAAGGTGCATACTATTATATATTTTTGAAAAGGTAGAAAAAAGGCAAAGTTTTATAGCCTATAAATATACAGGGTGTTCCATGTAAAAAAATAAAGTAGGGTCTGATAACTTTTTGACCCTGTATACTAATTCCAAAAGTTATATAAGAATCAGTTTTTACATTTTCGATAAGAAATGTGATACTTGCTGCAGGGATTATTCGGAGACAAATGGATTGCCCCAAATAGCCCAATTTGGTGGCCATCTAGATCTCCAGACTTAATCCCCCTTGCTTTTTATTTTTGGGGGCATGTCTATTTGAACAGCGACCAAAAGTGTGCTAAAATCTGCCCGAAAATGATGAAGATGGTAATGAGATTGCTCATTTGCGAATACTTATATCCACAAGCAACCAATCAATTGTTTTTACTTTGGAATTAATTTGTAATTTAAGTTGTCTTTCTCTAAGCGTATATTTTTTTCTGTTTTAGGGATATAAAAAGCGAAAAGCTTATATCGCAACCCAGGGCCCCAAGCCAAACACCTTAAATGATTTTTGGAGTATGATTTGGGAAAATCGTGTAGACTATATTGTGATGCTCACTAATCTGTACGAAGGAGATAAGGTAAGGACACTGAGGATTAGGGTTGCCACCTGTCCTTTTTTGAAAAGGACAGTCCTTTTTTCAGACAAATTGTCCTTGTGACTTTTTTTGCCACAAAATGTCCTTTTTACTTACTTATAAACTATTGACAACAGCACGGCACTGCTGTGACTCGTAAATTCTTCCGGCAACCGCGGCTAACAATCGACAACAGCGCAGCACCCCAACCTGCGAATAGTCGTTATTTTCTAGGCTGAAAATTCGCGCGTCGGGAGAGCTCGATGATATCGGGATATCGCTGTCTTTATTTACCCAATGTAAAAAAGGAAGAACAGTAACATAACATCGCCCACATTTCCCTGTCGTCCGTGCGACATTTGACATTTATTTGTTCCCGTTCCCGCTTTTTTCGCGGTTTGTAGTTGATCGTTGATATTGAAAAGTAAAAAATCCTATTTTTAATTATTTTATTGTGGTTTTTCTTTATTATACTTCATCGTCTTTATGAAGTTTACCTACTGGCGGTAAGTCTATATTTTTAATCATTAAACAACAAACAAACAAACAAAAGTATGCTTTATTGCCGCAGAAAAATTTTACAATTTTATGGACAAAGCAAAATATACCTAAAAATAAGACATATCAAAACATTAATCGAAAATAATTTCGACAGGTCAGTGCTTTTTTTAAAAAAATGTAAATTATCAATTTACCAAATCGTAAAACACACGTTAGAATATAACATAACATTGCAAACAGTAAATGAATAATGATAACCTTATAAAAGGAAACAAACACACATGTACGAGGTGAATAATTTCGATGACATTGAAATCAAAATTGCAACTATGCGACCTTAAACTCTATGTTATTATAGTTATACAAATAATTGTGATGTTAAACAGAAGGTATATTGAACTAGTGTAGAATGTAGTACAAAAAAGGATTAAATTGTTTTTAATCCAATACCTAACAAAAATAATTAAGTTTTAAGTGAATGTTCGACAGTTCTTTTCCCTATATAATGATTTACAAAATTCTATGCTACGAGTTAGGACATGACTCACAAAAGATTTAAGTAAACAAGCGAGTTTAGTGACAATTTAAAGAGACTTACTCACTGAAAAAAAAAATCATTAACGCTGTAAAATGGTCTCTCAATGAGGTATGCTTTGGTGTTTTTTCGAAATTGTGCAAGCATAGGGATAGATTTTAAATGTACTGGCAGATTGTTGTAAAGTTTTATGGCGTTGTAAATAATTGATTTTTTTATTAATTCTGTGGAAGGAATGGGAAGATAAATATCATGCTTAGAGTTTCTGGTAGGGTATACATGTTGTGGCCTTTCTGGGAGGGTGTTTATATGTTTTCTCAGCAAACATACCGTTTCCAAAATAAATAATGCAGGAAGTGTTAATATTTCATGTTTTTTGAAATAGTATTGGCAGTGAGCTCTATTATTTAGACCAAACAAATAACGAATGGCTCTCTTTTGAAGCATAAAAATACTACGAAATTGCTCGGTGGTACAGCAGCCCCAAAAGGGAAGGCCATAGCGGAGGTGGGATTCAAATAAAGAGAAATAAGTAAGTCTGGCAGAAGGAACGTCTAGTTCTTTTGAAACTGATCGAATGGCGAAGCAGGCGGTAGAAAGTTTTTTAGTTAAGGTGTCAATATGATTAGACCATTTTAGGTTGCTATTTATATTTAAGCCCAGGAATTTAACCGACTCTACGTATTCAATATTGCTGTTATGTACCTGAAGTGGTTGTAAAGTTCCCTTATAAGATAACGCCACCGTTTTATCGACGTTAAAACAAAGCATATTGGAATCGGACCAAGCCTTAATTATAACCAAGTCTTTGGAGATACTAGAGTGTAAAGACGTTGTATCAAAATCACTCCATGTTATGCTTGTGTCATCAGCAAAAAGGGAGATTCTTCCATTAATTTTAAGGTTCGTGATATCATTAATGTATAACAAAAAAAGAATAGGTCTCAAGACTGAACCTTGAGGGACTCCACTTGTAATCAACTTACAATCAGAATCGGAACCATTAGCCCTTACAAGTTGTTGCCTTTTTCCAAGATAAGATTTGAACCAATTTAAAGAAGTACCACGAATTCCATAAAAATTTAGTTTGTTTATCAGAATTTCATGACTAACACAATCAAAGGCTTTCGCATAGTCACAAAAAACTGAGGCAGTTGGGTGGTTGTTATTGAGATATAAGTAGACGCCTCTAAGCAACGTGAACATGGCGTCACTGGTGCACTTGTTGGGTAGAAATCCGAACTGCTCCGGGAATATTATCTGATGTTTCAGGAGAAATGGCATAAGACGGTTCTTCAGTAGCCTTTCGATGGTTTTTGATAGCACTGGTAGTAGTGCAATTGGGCGATAATTGCAAGAGTTAGTTTTTTCGCCGCCTTTATGAAGTGGAATAATTATAGCTGTTTTAAGGCAATCAGGGAATACACCTTTTATAAAGGACTCATTTATTAATGTTGTAAGGGCCTCTATGACTGGGAGTGGCAAGTTCAGGAATATTCTAATTGATAGGCCATCAGTGCTACACGAAGATTTACTTTTGATATTATGTATTACCTTCAATAGTTCAGTGTTGCTAACGGGACTTAAGAAAAAGCTATCAGCTAAATTTTTTGAAGGAGGGAGAAACGAAAGAGGGTCCAAACTTGGCGAGATACTAGAGGTAACATTTTTGCTTACATTAATAAAATAATCATTTAGATCATTAGCCCCTGGCAAGATCTGAGTCACAGGGTTTGATTTGTTTCTGAGGTTATTGATGATGGACCAGGTTTCTTTTGAAACGTTATTAGAGTTTGTTAGACGTTTTCGGTAGTGTAATTTTTTTGCTGACTTAATAAGAGTAGTGTAGATCCTCCTATAATTAGAGATATAGTCGAGAATAAGAAAGGAGTCGGTGAATTTTTTTATATATGAGAGCGAGCGCATATTTTTAGCAGAAATTC
This sequence comes from Kuschelorhynchus macadamiae, assembly GCA_030620095.1. Lineage (NCBI taxonomy): Eukaryota > Metazoa > Arthropoda > Insecta > Coleoptera > Curculionidae > Kuschelorhynchus > Kuschelorhynchus macadamiae. The sequence continues at coordinate 495,242 of JAUTXW010004963.1, read as the reverse complement.
GTATTCCTTTCGTGGTCCACGGTTTATGCCGCTTAGGTTTGACATTCTTAAGCGGGAAGGCCTTGTTAAAAGCACTTAAAGTTTTATTTAAAAAAGTTCTGAAGTTTGTGTTGACATTATCAGATTCAAAATTCCAATTGGTGTTAAAGCAAATATTATGAAATACTGAGAAATTTGCGGCCGAGAAAATTCTGCCCCGATGGCGAGATCTTGGTAAGGGCCTAATAGGTAAACTAAACCTGGAAATTACCGCCTCGTGATCGGAAAGACCTGAGTTATAGACCTGTGATTGCACCTCTGATGGAGAAAAATCAGACGCCATGTAATCGATGATAGAAGAAGAGTTTTTTGAAATTCTAGTTGGCGAGGATACATGCATTGAAAGACCGAAAGAGTCGAATATAGAAATTAGATATTTCTGGATGGCACAAACAGTAGCATAGTCAATATTAAAGTCCCCGCATAGAATTTTCTTACCTTTAATCGGTAGGCTGTCTAGCAAACTTACCAGACTATTTAAAAATGATTGTACATCAGAGTTTGGTGATCTATAAATACAAATTACATAAAGATCAAGGTTTTGATTATATACTATAGAGAATTCAAAAGAGCTATCCGCTAACAAATGATCATATTTAGATACCGACATGAAATCTCCATTTAGGGATAGAATCAGTGTTCCCCCATGAGCTGAGTTTTTTCTGTCATATCTAGCTACTGTGGTATACCTCTCAATATAAAAGGGTTCGTTTAGATTCAGCCAGTGCTCAGTAATTGCAACAAGTTGGGGGAACTCCAATTCTTCCAGAAATAGGTACAACTCGTCAGTTTTATTTCTTAGAGAAGCAATATTAATTAGAACCATATTAAGACTAGTAACAACAGGAAGTTTTGAGGAATCTAGTTCCTCAGGACACGTCGTGTTTTCTAAAAATTTTTTTGGGAGAATTGCTGGTAAAATAGTTTTTATGGCATTCTCTGGTCCTCTGAAGATGAATCGATCTCTCCGAAGATATGTAGGATCCATAGGCTGCAAGATCCGCTTCCACTTCTGCTGCGCTAAATCCGTAAGCAGCATGAAAATCGAAATATATCTTATGTAGGGTTCTATAATCTATAGAAATGCCTTCAGAAGCCAAAAACAGCCTGGTGCTTGTATTTGTAAACCCTTCAAAGTGAATTGGCGCAGGTTGGTCGTGCAGGAAGGCGAGATATAACTTGAAGGCCTTTAAAATGGCTGGTTCTCTTAGTCTAGACATGAGGAAACGGTTATCAGAACTTTTTTCGGTTCGCGTAAGCTTCACTGTTGGGGGAGACATTGGATCAAAAATAGGTTCTTGGTCAGTAGGAGCTTTCTTGGAAAGACTGTAGCAGTTGTCGCTCAACAAGACATTTGCTTTGCAGGCAGCAATGGCCTCTTTGTCAGAAGATATTATAGAGCCCTTTTGAGAAATTGGAGAGGAGACAACCAGTGAACTGACTGAAGTTGGTGGGCAGTTTTTTCGGTGTGGAGGGAGGTGGGAGGTTCGGTGTAGATTTTTCTGTAAGTTCGGATACAGCTGACCGTTTTATTACTACGCCATGTGGCCATAGATTGCTGTCTAAAAGCTTTTCAGCTGACTTTTTTGACTGAGTTCCAATTTTAAAATCAATATTTGAGATATGATTGATTAGGCGGTAGCATCGAATAAACTCTGTAGTCCCAAGCTTTTCCTTAACGTAGTGAACTATGTTGTTAGGCGTAAACCCTGCAGGAAGATTTCTTACGACTACATAGTGCCACCGTTGTGTATTATTACAAGCCAGCTAAAGTGGTTGCAAGTTGCAATTTTTGTATCTAGTTAGCTTTATTTCCCTGTTGTTTGTTGTTGCATGAGTTTTTGGTTTTATTTCAAGTTTCTATTACTTAATTAATCTGGTCCTGGTTTGACTTTAGTTTGGTTTTGGTGAATTAACAAAATTAACAACCCAGTCCGCCAGTCCCAGTGATAAAATGGATGTAGGTAACGTAGATGATGTGACTGAAGTAGCAGAAAGGTTTGTCCATAACGGTGATGGTGATTGTACTGAAAATGGTGGAAGTAGCTCTACAGGGGCGGCGAAGGTTTTTAGTTTTTCAGCTAATATGTTTGAATATTAAAATTAAAATATGTTTTTTATTTAGGATTGTCAATCTAAAGCCAGAACCGGAACCAGTACCTGTACTACCCCTCCTCCTCCTCCTAAAAAAAAGAGAGCAACTTATTACAACAAAGAGTGGGAAACTAAATACGGCTGGCTAAAGCAAGGCGCAACCAATACCGAAGCATTTTGTAAAAGTTGCCTGCTTTCATTGACAGTTGGAAACATGGGACTGTCTGCAATAAAGCAACACAATGAAAGTAAGATGCACAAGCAAAAAATTTCTGCAGCGAAAAGCTCACATTCCATGGAAACATTTTTTGTCAAAAAAAATTCTCAGGAAGAATCTCATGTAATTTTAACAGAAATATGTAAAATTTTCCACTGTGTGAAGCATAACCAGTCATATAATTCTTTGGATTGCTCATTTAAATTGGACACAAAAATATATGTTGATTAAAAATAGCATCCAAACTTTCATGTGGAAGAACCAAAAGTGAATCAATTGTGAAAAATGTTCTAGGTCCAATTGCACTGCAAAAAGTGATTGAACTTTTGAAAAACCATGTTCCAAAACTTTTCTTTAGTATTCAGTTGGATGCTTCTAACAGAAAAAAATGTTAAATTTTTTCCAATTTCAGTACAATTTTTTACAATTCAATACGGACTTCAAAATTTCTTGCTGCACTTTTGTGAAAATAGTGATGAAAGTGCTGATGGGATGTTTACCATGGTAAATGATAGTTTAAACGAACTTAAATTAGACTGGAGTCAAGTTTCTGCATTAAGTGCCGATAACACCAATTCAAATTTCGGTGCCAATCACAGCCTTTTTACCAATGTATCCACAAAAAATCAACACCTGCTAAAAGGAAATTGCCATGCTCATGTTATACATAACTGCGTGAAGTTTTCAATGGATGCTTTGAGTTTAGATGTTGAAAACCTTATTCTTAAAATTTACTCCCATTTTTCAGTATCTGCCAAACGCCGGGAAGAACTTAAATCTTTTCACGAATTTACAGATTGTCAATGGCGGGAATTACTAAGACACGTTGGTACTCGTTGGTTGTCTCTAAATCCGTGTGTAGAACGGATATTAAGCAATTATGTAGCTCTTTGTAGTTACTTTTTAAGTACAGAAAACAGCCCTTCACACATCAAAAAGCTGCTGAGAATAGATGCGAATAGTGGTTCTGTTTCGCCTGAAGTTGAGATTTATCTCCTTTTTTGTAATCGTATACTTACTGTTTTCGGAACTTTTATTAAAAAAATTGAATCTAACGAAACAACTGCGCTCGACTTATTCAGTATAATGACTGACTTAAGAAAGACCCTAATCAATAGGCTAGAAAATAATTTTTATGGCTTTGAAACCAAGGTTAGGTTAGGTTAGAAAAAAAGGTTAGAAAAAACTACAAAATGATTTTAATGCGTTTTATCAAAGATCTATCCAATACATTGAAAAATGGTACGACTTTTCTGAAGATAGTTGGCACAGTGTCGTCAGTAAATTAAACATAAAATTAAAATTTCCATCATTTTCAGATTTTGAGCTAATTATCGAAAAAATTAATAATCCAAATCTAAAAATTAATATGAACCAGCTTTTTGATGAGGTGATGCAGATTTCAGAAAGTTACCAAGCAAATGAAAACGAGCTTTTAAATTTAAGCACACCAAAAAAATGGCAATTTCTTTTTAAACGTTTCAATAATACTGAAAATATTTTTTCATTGATTTCATTTTAGTTAAGTGTTCCGGCCAGTTCAGCATTTTCTGAAAGAATTTTTTCTGTAATGGCCACCAAATGGCGAGACGAAAGAAATCGTTGCTCGACAGAATTAATTCGCTCAGAATTATTGATTTATTTTAATTTTAAAGAAAATTGCCAGGAATTTTACGATTCCATTAAAAGCAATGAAGTTGTTTTGAAGGCAGCAAAATCTAATTCCAAATATTCTTTTAAATTTAATTAGATAGACAGTTTTATTTTAATAATATCGGCTAATTTGAAATATACTAACTTAATTTGTACTCGTTTTTTTCCAAACACCCCCCACCCCCCACCCCCCATCCAGGATCCAGGTCCAATGTCCTTTTTTCACTTTTCAAAAAGGTGGCAACCCTACTGAGGATTCGATGTTATTTAAAGTTAATGTTATTTTTTCCAAAATTCTCGTGTTCTGAATTTAATTACCAATTGCCTTGAATGTAAGCTAGATCACGATATGGGCAAAGTTTACTGAATATAATATATAAGTTCCTTCACTCCGAATCGGAACTTTGTCGAACGGGCTAGACAAGCCTGCCGACTGGGACAAAGCCCGTGCCGCCTTGAACAAAAAACTTCCAGGGGAGGTTAGAGTAATAAAATAAAAAATGTAATCGTTTTCTCCTCAGTTGCATATTGTGGGGAAGGCGATGTCAGGCGGTGTTCGATTGTAAAATAAGAATAGTAATAAAGTTTAATATTTATTACTAGTATCCGACAGTCATTAATTTAAATAAAAATTTAAGGAAATTAATTTGATGTTTAAAAAATCCGTTCTATGGACTTGACTATTCGTACGAGATGGAGAAAAGAAAAATATCACAGTCGAAAAGCATCACCATTTTTACATTGTTTTATTTATAAATGGTATAATATTATATGTTTATAACAAGCATTGCATTGTCATAATGCACTAGCAGGGATTTTTTTAACGTTTACGAAAGGTACTTTCTGGTGTACGAATACGTAAATATTTCCCTTCCTGGAATATTGATTTTTAATGGAGAGTAGAAGTTTTAGCTAAATTAAGCCGGTAATACAAAAGCATGTTCCTTTTTTTTCAAGTTTTTTTATTGGTAAACTATAAAAGTTATACCAGTGTAATAAATGAGTTCTTAATATTATTTGTTTATAACAGAGTACATCCCGGTTGGTGTTCGAAAACGGACACAGTGTCTTAAGGACTTTCTATGCGATCCATGGGGTGCATAATTTAAACATAACTTTGATCATACAGGGTAGCTCACAAAACCGTAGCAAACCAATCTTTCTATTTTTAATAAGACACAGAGTATATTCGTTTTATTTTGTTAAGCCTATTTAAAGGCCAATTCGAAAACACCATATTTTTTGGTTTAGCTTATACAGGGTGCTAAAGAGTACACATTCTGAAGTATGCATGGACAACTTGGAAACCAATGAAACCATGTATAAGTAAATATAGGATAAAATATGATATTACCCAACCGCTTTTCGAATAAACTTTCCAAAATACAACAAATGCACTGGGTGTCTGATTAAAAAAGAAAAGAAGTTTGGTTTGCTATGGCTTTGTGAATTGTGAGCTGAAGTGTATGATCAAAGCTATGCTAAGACCATGTATCTTATGAATGACACTTTATTCTGTTTTGTACATCAACTGAGATATTCCCTAGTCGAAATTTCATGGGACACCCTGTATATTCAACATTTTAAGTTGATATTTTTTGAATTTTGCTGATAGACATTTTTTTCAAATTGGACTTAAGTTGCATATGTAGTGTTTCACAAGAATCTTGCAAATTTCTTTTTCTTGTCTTGTTCTTGCTGCAAGAACAAGACAAAACTCTTTTATATTTATTATTTCCCTTATCCCTTATTATTTACCAAAGTGTTATGATTCAAATCTGAGTACCCCAAAACCCATAAAACGCATATTACGGAATTATTAACAAAAAATTGTTGTTTTTTTATCAATTAATCCCCCACTTCACCCCCTTCTTCTCAACCAACTTTACTCAATACCACATGGATTACTACCTATATACCAAATTTAAACTCGATAGCACAATTATTCCTTTGAAATTTATCACATAAACTAACAGACAGACAGAAAATAGATTTCGCCGAAATTATGTTTTTACACTTTTTGGGTCATTTTAAATCAATTTAGCGAAAAAAAAATTTATTTTTGCCCATATTATAGTTTTCCATCTCTTAGAGATATAGAAGTAATAATTTAACCGCCATTTTGTTTCGCCATCTTATATTCGTTTCACAATTTTAACAGTTAACTTCTAAACCAAAATCAATTCTTACTTAAATATTTTATTAGGTCGCCATTTTGTTACGCCATCTCGGATTCGTACAAAATTCTACCCTTCGATTACTACGTAACACTTTGTGCAAAATTTGAGGTGTAGTTTTTTAGTAATATTTTTTTAACAATTTACTAGACCGCCATTTTTACAGCCATTTTGGATTTTCACCAAAATGTTACCAGATTATCTCATAACGACCAAAATTTGAAATCAATGGGATAAGTACCTAGTTTTCTAGTTATACCGGGAATGGAGAAAACATGTTTGTCGGTATCTAGAGACCCCCTGAAACGTAAATATCTGAAAAAATCTCGGAGGGTGATTTTTCACGGCTCAAGTTTCGTTTACCTGAAATTGGTTATAAGGAAAGTATCTAGTTTTACATATTCTAGGAGCTTTTCTAAATAACGGAAAATAAGAATTTTTGCTGCGGAAATGCGTCATTTCCGTTCTGCACAGTTTAGTATACCTGAAATCAGTTACATGAAAACTTTGCATTGCATCTCATCCCAAACTCTTTCCCAAGCACGAAAATGTCAAAATGTGTCTGCGGAAATTTGTCATTTTCATTTTCTGCGGAAATTTTGTATAGTTTAGAATATCTAAAATCAGTTACACAAAAAAAAACTTTGATTTACATTCTAAATTCTTCTACATTTTTTAAGTAACGAAAACGAAGGCATGATTGCGGATGGAGGCAAAATAATCGATGGCATTATTGCGGAATGCTCGTATATATTTGTTCGATTGCCTGACTCAAGAAAGGATCATCCTTCTTTGTTTATATTCCTTGAAGTTCTCAAAGATATGCAGACAGATACTTATATGAAACTTCGTGACTCAGACAAATTATTGAGATTATCTAAAAAAAATTTCGGGCTGTCACGTATACGGGTATAAAATGTCGCTGACAATACGATGCGTTCAGCCGTTATTTTTACATTCCGCAATCGTGCCCTCACTTCATTTTGTGAAAAACTGAATACTAATGTTTCGTCCGCAATCGTGCCGCGCCCTGGAAAAGCGCTCAAAATTTCCGTGAAAAATGTAAATGACAAATTTCCGCAGACAAATTTTTACATTTTTATCTTGAGGAAAAAGTTTAGAATATAAATCAAAGCTTCTTTTTTATGTAACTGATTTCAGGTAAACTAAACTATACAAAATTTTGTCGGAAAATTAAAACGACAAATTTCCGCAGTAACATTTTGGCATTTTGGTGCTTGGGAAAGCATTTGGGATGAGATGCCAAGCAAAGTTTTCATGTAACTGATTTCAGGTATACTAAACTGTGTATGAAAATGAAAATAACGCGTTTCTGCAATAAATTTTTTCATTTCCGTTGTTAAGAAACACTTCTAGAAAAGATTTCTTTTCCCTTTAAAGTATTTTTACCCCACCCAGCACCCCTATTCGCTCGAAGATCCCGCAAGCTTCTAAATTAAAAAAAAAAAAGGGGTGTACAATGGAAATGACGCATTTCCGCAGGAAAATTTTTCATTTCCGTTGTTAAGAAGGGCTTCTAGAAGGCAATCAAATATTTTTTTTCCAAATAACCCATTTCAGGTAAACAAAACTTGCCCCTTTTTCACCATTACAATACTTCCCTTTTACGAGGGAAGTAAAAATCCTCGTCTTCGGCTCGGATTTTTAAAACCAGTAGCGCTCATACACTATTTATGAAACAAATTCCTTAGAAACTAGTTTTTCGGATTTTTTCCGGAAAAATCAGACACACTGGAGATATTACCCCCAAATTTTAGCTACTTTTTGGGTAGGCATAATGTGGGAATCGCATTGTACTGGAGACGTTACTTTAAGGGTGACATAAAGCTTTCGTCCGTAAAATAACGGCTGCAAATCCTAATTTTTTTGATAGGACAACTCAGAATTAATGTCTGCATATTTGTGGTCCCCAGTAAACCCTAAATGCGACTTCCAAGCTGGACATCTGCAGAGATATTATATTTCAATTTAAATACCAAAAAAATGGGTACTATACGAAGGATATTCATATATTTTTTAATATTTTTAAAATTGCACTAAAATTATAATGTTATAATTTTATATTCCAAAATAGGTAGGTGCCTACCTCCACGTTTTGAAAAACAACTATCCACAGAACAATATTCGACGGGCATTTTATTGGTCTACAACCTACAAACAACCGACAATATGTTAATCGTAAACAAAATCCACTGTGTACACACCAGCGCCTCGCACAACTGAAAACGGTGGACTGCCGAGAACCAGCTGCGGCGAGGGGAATGGTATAGGTAGATCGGAATTTTCGTCGAAGTGCGGGAACTTATATTATATTCAGTAAACTTTGATATGGGGTACTCAAGGTAACTGCCAGAATGAGTTTGTTTTAGAAATTTTAATTGAATTGTTAAAAGAACATATAGTCCTTGTCAACACTAAGTAAGTAAACTCTATAAAACTAAAGATATTGGGGTCTAGTCATTGGAAAAATAAAATTAATAAACATACACTATAGGGACATTCCATGGTAACTCGAGATACAATCAGATTTATTATTTGGCAATAAAATGACAATTCTTTACTCTAACCGTTCAATTAACGCCAACATTTTAAATTAAAAACCATTGTTGCCATACAGTTACTTTATTACTCCAATAAAGGAAATGTTTTGAGATTCTTCATTTTTATTAATTAAAACTCATCAGTCACTCACGTTACATCTTAAGGACATAAGGTTTATCTTTTCATAATCTTTTCAATTTTTCTACGAATATAACAGTTAAACTTCTATTAGAAAACAACATTAGTAAGATGAGATATAAACAAAATTATAGTACAATTAGTAATTTTTCAAATCTTTGCTTTCAAGAGCAAACGGCAAAAAATGTGGTAACTCGCGTTACATTAAATTGGTAACTCGTGTTTCAATTAAATAATGAATACATTTCGAACAAAAAGTATAGTGTGGATCAATTTTAAATTGTTTGTATTCTCCTCTTGAGAACAGCCAGAGGAATATCATCATCCTCATCACTATAAACAACATTTTCATCTAATACTCTAATGCCGATCTTCAAGACTGACGTAATGTTGCTTGTTTTTAAAGTACCGTTTTGATAATAAATTATATGAGCCTTAGATATGCCTGGAATTAAAGCAGCTTGATCAAAAATGGCATGGAGATTCATTTCTTTAGCAACATCTTCTATTTCTTTTGGAGTGTCATTAATAACCTTCACTTTGGAACCCTCAGCAGCTTTGGCAAATTGTTCTGCATTAAACACAACTGCCTCTCTTCGCATAACCTTGTTTCGCACCAATCTTTTCAACGCGCCACCTATACCATCAACGGGACCTTTTCCATGTGATGTAGCAAAATAGTTCCAAAATATGTTCTTTTCATTTCGTTGCTGAATGATTTTAATAGTTTCCACAATGTACCTGTTCTTAAATTGTGATGCAGGTCCCTCTGACCAAATGTAGACTTTGGTAACGGATGCTGGCAATTCTCTTATTACCCGATCCATGTAAACTGCTACCGTTTCTTTATTGTGGTTTCGATTATCAGATACAATAACCATTGGATGCTGTGTGGCCATATACCAAGCCGATATCGTAAACAAAGTTACTTGTGGTTGAGCCCAATGAAAGCTTTGAATTTCGTCTTGTGCTACACATGTGAAATTTTCAGAAAAATCCACTTGCACTATTCATGCTATATTCTTCCTGTCATTCTGATATGAATCAGCTTGATGCCTTTTCATATAAAAATGTTCAAAAAACGTTTTAGACATATCGATGATGTGTTTTCGCAATTCTAAAGCTGATCCTGAATGTAAAACTTTACACAATTTTCCTTCACTGTCTTGCCATACCAACCATGTGACTTCGGAATTATTGCAAGCACCTACATACTGTTCTAAGTTTGTATCTAAAGTGTCTTTACAAGCACCACAAGTAAATTTCCAACACTCTTTAGTAGGGTTTTCACACATGACGGACTTGAGAAAATCCTGGTTATAGCGAGGACATTCCGGTGAAATGGTATGCATGGCATTTAAAGCTAAAATGAAGTTTTCGTGGTATCTACATAGGCACACGTTATGAGGAAGTTGGCTACTTAGGAAAACATTTTTTGGTCTATATTCAGCAAACTTGCTCTTACCCACAACTTCCCCGTATTCCTTAACAAACAAAGCATGTGTTTCAGAAATGGAAGTACATAGATGTCTGATTTGGATTTTTTCTTTGGGTTTGCCTTGTTCGCGAACTGTAATAAAGTCTTTTAGTCCAGGGGCTTGGCGACTTATGTCCTCTCTTGTATAAAAATCTTTTATGGCTGTGACGACCTCGTTACTGAGTGATCTGCGATGTTGGTTAATGAGGTTTGAAGAATCGGACGCTTCATCTTTTTTTTCAACTTCTAACAATAGTTTCTTTAAAACAATCTGGCGTTTATTAGGACAGGTAGGTAACGATCTGCGGGCTCGTGCTGCTGCTTTTCCCAAAGATTGAACTGATGTATAAGGAGGAGAAACTTTTTTACTTGTATCACTTTCAAGTTTAGATTTTTTCATAGACCGACATTTTTTTACTCTTTCGTTAACTTTTTTCCTTATTTCGTTTTGTAACTGCTTTCTTTTTGAAGACGGCAAATTGGAAAGGGCGACTTTCTTTTTTGCCCTACTTTTTCTGCATATTTCTGCATGCTTTTTTTTATATTCATCATACACTCCTAGCTTTTTTAACTTTTCCCGTCGTCTTTTCATTTTTTCAGCACCGGATAAGCCCATACTTTCTAAAAGAAAATTGTTCGACTTTTTTACTTGCCCAACGTTACTTATATCACGCTTAACAAGTTTTAATATACGTGTGCGGTAAATTCGCTGAATATGGCACTTTTTTTATTTATAGGTTCAAATCAGTAACTCGCGTTTCAATGAAAACCCAAAAAAATATATCATTTGCGGAAAATTTATCTTCAATGTTACTGAACCATGCTTTGAAATGAATCTAGGCAACAGAAATATAAAATCTTAAAACACGATAAAAAAGTATTAAAACCGTATATTCTTTTTAATTATACTTTTAGGTAACTCGCGCTACAATTATTTCCAATACAATCTATTATTTACTTTTTTACTTAATACTGTTAAAGCTCGGTCAGCAAAATCGCAAGATAAGTAGTCAAATGCTAAATTAATACTTAAAATCAAAAATACTCACGGTTTGCTTGCTGGTTCCACAAAAACAGTTTACCACACCACGAGAATTTAATATGATTTAGGATCTTATTTTTTAGTTTAAATTTTAACTCCCGTCAAAGTGACAGTTCTTAAATTTTATTTGTAAAAACAAATGAATAAAGTAAAGTCGTTCCTTAGCAACAAGATACACAGCCTACTAAGCCATTTACAATAACTTGATAATTTTTTGATCATGTCCGCATTTTCATGGAATGTCCCTATAAACTAAGTAACTACATGTAATACAAAAAGGCGCAAATATAACCATATTAAAATCCACCGTTAAATATATGATATAATAAGTGACAAAGTTTTTAAGTACAGATTTTAGCCATAGGACCTAAGTACGAAAAAAAACAAAATATATGGTATGTTCACAAACAATCATCGTAAAATTCTTGTAAGTTATAAAATGCTTTTGCCTCCAAGCTACATTTTACTTTTTCTTGAACAATTTAAGATATTCTATGTTTCTAAATATTTGTGGGAGGTGATTGTATATTTTTTTTACTTTCATATAAAATTGAATGTTTAGCAAAAATGAAAAACCATGTAGTTTTGTTTTTTCTGGGTAGAGTGCAACAACCCTAATTATGAAGTTCTATGCACGTTTAGTAAATAGCTCGAAAATTAATGAAATGTTTTTGAAAACTCCAGTGGCGTATCACCTAATTTAAAAAAACTATAAAAGTACTAAATTGAAGATTTTCTTACACAATTCCATATTTGGGCATGTATTTTAATTCTGAGCAACTTTTCTTAATAATTTTTCTCTACTTTGAGCAATCATGCCACTTTACTCTTAAGAATTCTTCATATTTTTGATCGTCCCTCGTATACTGATGAATATTTTAGAAATATGTTTATTCGCCCTGTAATTTCTTTAGATGCACAAACTTTTATCAAGAATAAAATTTGAAAAAAAGTTTTCCATTTGTTGCATACTTCACTGGACACACTGTATATGTAAACTACATCAGATGATTTGAATAAACTTTAATGAGGAGGTTATCTGCATTGAAATGAAATGTGTAATAAAGAATGTACAATAATTTTTTGAAGCTCATTTATTTCAGAAAAAATGCGAACAATATTGGCCCGACGAAACCACTTGCGTAAAATTCAGCGGCCTTAGGATCGAACTTGTCAGCGTCACGTCTCTTCCTACTTATGACGTCAGAGAGCTACGCGTAAATTTTGCAGGCACCACCAGAAAGGTAAGTTTTAATTCGATCTCGCACTAAATTAAATGTGAATTTTGCAATTGGTTCAAAAACAAAATACGTAAGTTACACTGCTCAAAAATAGGAACACAACTTTGCAGTTCCATAACTTTTTAGGATGTAGAGATAAAACAATCAAGTTCTTAAAGATACATATTTGCTCCTAATAAATAGTTTCATGCAACATCCAACTCATCGAACAACATCCAATCCATTTATCTCCAAGATTAGTCCTGACACTGGAACCTGTGATGGACGATAGATCAAAATACAAGAGTTCTAACCACACTACACCACAACTTGTTACGTTCTGGACGCGCGTTTAGTTTGCCCAACATATTTTAGATCGCAGTCATTACAGCTAAATAAAAGAAGGTAAAATTTTAATATCTTTCGATGTAAGCTCATTGTTTCCTAGTGTACCCATACCACTAGCTTTAGAGTACATAAAGGAACTTGAAATCAATAATTTGAAGAAAGAAATTATTGATGAATATTTACTTCTTACAAAATTATGTATGAATCAAAATTTTTTTCAGTTCAACCATAAATATTATAAACAACTTGAGGGAACTGCGATGGGCAATTGCTTAAATCCGTTCCTTGCAAATTTGGTTATGGGTAGATTAGAAACCCAGTTCAAAAAAGAACTCAAGTATTTCCCAAGGGTGTGGAATAGATACGTAGACGATATATTTGCTATTTTTGATACTAAAACAGAAAATTTGGACACTTTCTTAGAAACAATAAACAATAAATATCCTTCTATTAATTTTACGTACGAAAAGGATGGCAGCATTTCATTTCTTAACTCACAGATTAGTCAATTTTCCATTAAGTAAAGAACTTTTTAACAATGAAATGAATCGGAATGACAATGAATAAAGACAGAGGGCCTATTCCCTATAGTCCTCTCTATTGTTTACTTGACAACGGTACAGTCGGGCGCAACCAAGTGTGACTACATTTACCTATAAATAGTCTAGGTTAGGATAAGTTACTTTAGTTTATATCATCTGCTGATGATGCTAACTTGGTTAGCGAAACGCGCATCCAGAACGTAACACGTTGTGGTGTAGTGTGGTTAAAACTCTTGTGTTTTGATCCAAGATTACATTAATAATTTAAAAGAACTACGAAAAACAAAGTGAAGATAAAGTGACCTATGCTTAACTAAAATATGTTTTTGGTATAACAACAGTAATAAATTGTCGCAGACATTAGCCAAATCAAAATGCAATGACTTAATGAAGTTCAAATTGCTCGGTATAGAGATACAGTTCACTACAAAAGACCCATCGGACAAGATGCGAGGAACACCAACCAAACTCAGGCCTTTCATCCTTGCGTAATTCCAATGCGAAAACCCGTTTTAACAGAGATCCACAAAGTGCACCTAGTTTTCTTCACAAACAAGTCAAGATTCCTTCTTACTCGTTGCGATGGTCAAGAACCTGTCTACTGACGTCAGGTTGAACGCTATTCTGCTGCGGCAGTACGAGAAGTCCAGGGATTTAGTGATGGTGCCGTAATAGAGGGGGGCGCGATCATAACAGGAAGAACTGATCTTGTGGTCATTCTCATGCTCTGCTAGAGGAACATGTAGTGTCTGTTGCTTATGTTGTGAGCCCAAATAAACATTTTGCAAGAACGAGGTATCTGAAACATGTCTGTTGTTAGATAGACGTGTTAGGAGGTCTCCAATAGCACCTCAAACTCTAAAGCAGATTAAAGAAGCTTTAGTTGAACAACAGGAAATCATACCCTAAGAACTTGAAAGAAAATGAATACGAAGCATGCCAAGGCTGTGTCTGGCTGGCCTGGATTGCAAATTTTTTAAAGGATAGAATTCAGTATGTTATAGTGAAGGAGTTTGTGACTTCCCCTATTAATGTTTTCTCATAAATAAAAAATCCTCTATAGTGACAACCTATGCATGCAGATGACCTTAAACTCTATAGGACTATTAAATCCATAGAAGATTGCAGACATTCACAACAGGACATTAATTGCTTTATTTTCTAATCTAAATTGAGCGACCGAAACATTAACGTGCAAAAGCAAACCCAGTTTTTTTTAACATTTCTGTTAGCTGGTTTTTATCCTGTTTTCTCTATGCATATGCTTGTATTTTATTTTCATTAATTAGTTTGTACTTACTACAGATTTAATTATCCGGTTTTGTCACGTTTACAAGGTTTTAGTATTATATAATAGTGTTCTTATTGAATATTGATTATTCTTCAAAAATATGAGCGTTATTTTGCTCTTACACATGGGTTAGAAAAATGTTTTTAATTAAGTTTTATCTACAGAGTTGTACAAATGTTTTGAGCAAATGCTTTATGTATTTTGAGGCTGTTCTCGAACAATTGCGTTGCGTACTACGGAAGAGCATGGATAATTATCTGAAGTTTAAATGGATAGTTTTATTGCATTTGTATATAAAAATAATTATTTATAGATTGTTGTTATTTTTCTCTAAAGTTTATATTTTAGATATACCGGGTGTCAACGAATCTATTAGACAGGCCATAACTTTTCAAGTATTTGATGTATCAAAACGAAATTTCGTATAGGTAAATGATACATAAAGAGGAGAGTTTTCCCTTTCCGGTCACTTCTGGTTTCGCCAGAAATGACTCCAGTTTCGATTTTTTAAATAGAATATTCTGTATATTTTTACATTTTTGGATTCCTGAGACAATTCTGAATCAAAGTTATGGCCTGTCTAATAGATTCGTTGACACCCGGTATATCAAATTAATATACTAAATAAAAATCAATGTATAAAAAATAGCTGGCATTATTTTCTTGTAGATAACGCAAATACACTTCAAGGCATGGCCTCCGATCGGTCAAACATTGTTTCCTCAAACTTTAGTACCTCTACTGGTGAAGATGTTGACACTGCCCTACGCTAATAAGTCACCAATTTTGGTTCACTGCAGGTACAGCCTCTTTCTTATCACATGTATTTTAAGCAATTTATTTCTATGGGGTTTTATTCAAGCCTGTTATGTTATCAATAATTAATTGTTTCGTAATAGCAAAGATCTATTATAGCTTATGCTATAGAAAACTCAATTAAGAAATCATGCTTCTTGGGATTAGACCGTGTCAAATTGGAATTACTATAAGATAGTAATTCCAATTTGACACGGTCTCATCCCAAGAACCATGATTTCTTAATTGACCAAAGCCGTGAAAGCTCCTGTTCTATACAGGGTTATTCACACAACCCGTTCATTAAAAGTTTTTGATGATGCCATTTAGACAAAAATTTCAAATTTTGGGATTAAGGTAAGGTCAAGTGGTACTTCTTTTTTGAAATATTTCCAACTTCCGGTTTAACCGAAAGTTGGTACCAACTTGCTTATTTTAAATGGAACACCCTGTATTTTATGATATTTTTGGATTCTACGGAGAATTTTAATGCTATTTTATGTAGCATATCCTATACCTAGGTTCAAGCGTTCTTAAGATACTTGACCTTAAACCAAAAATGAGCCTTCGGGGTAGCAAATTTTAAAATGTCATATTTTTGTAAGTTTTAAAGATATAATCTTCATATTTTGCAGACGATCGGTAAATAATCTTAAGTTCCTATTTTTTTTATTGAATTTGTCTATTTTTATACAGGGTGTCCTAAATTCAGCGGCAAACATTCACATTTTCAAAGCCGCTAAAGGCCGTTTTTTTTAATGGGACACCCTATAACTTTATGCACTACCAAATGTAGAATATAATTTTCTATCGAACTGTATTAAGATTCCCTTTACCTATTCGTAACCATTTTCGAAATAATCAGGTTTTTATTAAACTATCATATGTATTTGCTAAATGCTTACACCTTCCCGTAGTAAACCATAGAAAAACAATTGTTGTGCTTTTCTATTCAACATGACAGCTGATTTGAAACTTTTAAATTAAAATAAAATAACACTTAAAAGCTGATATTCTCAATTTATTTTATATTCGCAGAGAATGTTACAAAATATTGGAGAGAACGTGCCATGTTCTTAATGAAAAACATCCTCATTTATCGCCAATGAACAAGAGAAAATTGAAGAGGATTGAAACGAAATTTTTTCGTTTCGGAAAAGTTAAAGTTATAAAAAATGTAATAAATTGTTTACATTATTTTTAACCATATCTACTAAGTTTGAGACTGTTCTAAACTTGTTTTAGTGAACTTAAAAATTATAGCAATCTAACAACAAACAATAAATAAATAAAATAATAAAATTGAATTATAGCAAATGTTCTATATGCTGTCCGTTCATTTGAAGACACATTTCAATTCCTCTTTGTACAGTTGCTGTGGCCCGTTGAATTTGTCCGTTTTCTAATTCGGCAAAAGCTGTTCGTATCCTGTCCAGTAAATCTTGTTGGTTATTTGGCATAGACTTTACCTTCGATAAATCCCCTTAAATAAAAGTCTAGGGGTGTTAAATCAGGCGATCGCGGAGGTCATCTCCAAGGGCCATTGGGACCAATCCAGCGATCTTCAAAAATTCGAGATAGTTGGAGATAAACTGCAGCGGAATTATGTGCTGGTGCCCCATCTAATTGATACCAATAATTTTGCAGCTCACCAATAAGAATTTCTTCTATAAAATCAGAAACCGTCCCTCGTAGAATTTCCAAATACTTATCACTGTTTAAATTGTCTTCATAAAGACAGTACCGCACCTGATCATTTAATACTATACCGAAAACATTGAAGCTAAACCTCTCACGCATTTCGCGTAAAGCGTGCGGATTTTCTGCTGCCCAGAAATGTTCGTTTCTTCTATTTGTTATTCCTTCTCAAGAAAATTTCGCTTCATCGGTCCAAAATATTTTTGAAAGGAATTGAGGGTCCTCTTGAATTTTCAAAAACATGAATTCGCAAAATTCTACTCGTCGGACGTCATCACCAGGTCTCAAGGCTTGCACGTTTTGGAAGGAATAAGAGTGCATATGATGTTCGCTCAAGATTCTTTGGACAGATGAAGAAGAAATTCCCAAATCGTTTTCTGCAGACGGTATTGAACTTTGCGGGTTCGCGTGGAAATAAGCTAATGTGTTTATTACGTTATCCTCGGCATTTGTCACTGGTTTCGAAACACTTTTTGTAACTTTAACCTTGCCAAAACGCAAAAAGTTCGCTTCAATCCTCTTGAATTTTGACTTGTTCATTGGCGGAAAATCAGGGTGGCGTTCATTAAACACACGACACGTTCTCTCCAAAATTGTATAACATTCTCCATGAATATAAAATAGATTTAGAATATCAGCGTTTGAGTATTCTTCCATTTCGATTTAGAAGATTTAGTTTATCACGGACAGCTTTCGATAAATAACGCATACTAATCATCTGTCATATTGGATACTGGATCTCAATTGTTTTTCCATGGCTCAGCATTGGAACATGTAAACATTTAAGCAAATACATACGATATTTTTATAAAACTCAATTATTTCGAAAATGGTTACGAATAGGTATAGGGAACCTTAATACAGTTCGATAGAAAATGAAATTCTACATTTGATAGTGCATAAAGTTATAGGGTGTCCCATTTAAAACACCGGACTTTAGCGACTTTGAAAATGTGAATGTTTGCCGCTGAATTTAGGACACCCTGTATAAAAATAGACAAATTCAATAAAAGAAATAGAAACCTAAGATTATTTACCGACCGTCTGCAAAATATGAAGATTATATCTTCA
Organism: Kuschelorhynchus macadamiae; assembly: GCA_030620095.1. NCBI lineage: Eukaryota > Metazoa > Arthropoda > Insecta > Coleoptera > Curculionidae > Kuschelorhynchus > Kuschelorhynchus macadamiae. The sequence goes on along the minus strand of JAUTXW010004963.1, from coordinate 476,878 downwards.
AAACTTACAAAAATATGAGATTTTAAAATTTGGTACCCCGAAGGCTCATTTTCGGTTCGAGCTCAAATATCTTAAGAACGCTTAAACCTAGGTATAGGACATGCTACATAAAATAGCACTAAAATTCTCCGTAGAATCCAAAAATATCATAAAATACAGGGTGTCCCATTTAAAATAAGCAAGTTGATACCAACTTCCGATTAAACCGGAAGTGATAGGAAGTTGAAAATATTTCAAAAAAGAAGTACCCCTTGACCTTACCTTAATCCCAAAATTTGAAATTTTTATCTAAATGGCATCATCAAAAACTTTTAATGAACGGGTTGCGTGAATAACCCTGTATATCTGCACTTTTCCCTAAGCTACAAATAATTCCGAGGCAAAACTGATATATATACAAAAAAACACGAGTATACATATGTAATTTTGTGGAATTTGAGCAAGGTTTAACAGCCCGTATCTCGGAACCCGCTAGAACGATTTTATCGCGATATTTTTGCTCAGATGTTGAAAACAACAACATACTAATTTTTGGGGGATTTGACCGAGGCCTCTGTTCCCTAAAATTCATGCATGGTCATTTCAGGAGAAGATAACAATTAGTTGAACATATAATACACTCATACTATGCAACTTCGCTGGGTTTTAATAAAAAAACCAAAAAAAGTCTCATCACAACCTCAGACCACTAAAGTAAAAGTCTAGTGTTATATTTATATATAAAAAAAAAGATTAGAATAAATTTTGCTGTCAGATTAACTAATGACGGCACAAAACGTATCCCTCTGTTTAATGTCTCTTTATTTTAGTGCTGGTGTCGGCCGAACGGGTACCATTATCCTTTGCGACATATCTTTAAGAATGGCGGCCGCAGAGGGCGCGGTTGATATTCTGAAAATTTTGGAGCATTTGAGGTATCAACGTCCGAACATGGTCGACAACGTTGAACAGTACAAGTTGGCTCATCTTGTTATACTAGCTTTACTGACAGGTAAAATACCATATTTATAACTAAATTAGAACTATTATTACAGGTCAATTAATGTTTAGAACTGATCCACAATGGCTAATGAAAAGTCATGGGGATAATGCAGAGTGCAAATTATAAAATTTTGATAGACATTTAAGCAGTGGCGGCTCGTGGTGAATTATATTGGGAGGTCAATAACAAATTTTAAAATAGGCATACTTAAAATAAAAATAAATATCTTTAAATTGAGCTTTAAATTCTCTTGAAGTTCAGGTCTACTCTTCGTTCTTTAGAATTGGAAAAAAGCTGAATGACACGTTCGTTCAAATTGCATACACATTCCTTTTATAAACGATTTCCCGATACTCAACATTGCTAAAGCGGATAGTATATCTTGGCCCAACTCCTCAACAAAATTTATAAGCCCTCGAAAAACCCCTGGATTTTCAAACAAAGCCGTATAATCATGGCAACGTAGTGCCAGCCCGAATGCCCCACAAAATTTTACACAATCTATAATTTTGTTTAAAATATAACGATTTCTGGATACACTTTCATCAAAATCTCTAAGGGATTTTCTATAAGCTGTGTCTAGCTGAGTGCCAATATCAACACTTCCAACCGTAGCATAGTTCAACGAACATTTCATGTGATCTGCAGAAAACGCATGATTTTTTATTTTTTCTTTTAAGTGTTTTAAGTCTTTAACTTAACTCAAACTCAACTCAACTCAAAAAGCTTTATTGTCGAAGAAAATCTTATTGACAAAATGGAAAAAAAATTATCTCAATAAAAAGTGTACAATAAAAATTAATATACTACAAACTTAAAGTAGATTAAAAGTACATATAATTAATTAGACAAACAGAAACATACATATACTACTAAGACCTATTTCAAATGAGGAGGTAGAGAGCACACACCAATACAAACAACAAACAAATAAAAATACTAAAATCTCTCATTGAAAAATTCAGATACCTCATAGTATGCTTTCTCAATTAGCAGTCTTTTAACTTCCCTTCTGAAAATTCTTTCTGACTCATTGATCTTTACATTTAAAGGAAGATGATTAAATAGTTTTCTGCTGTTAAAGATGGTGGAGTTCCTTACCAAAGTAGTTGATGGTATAGGTAGCGCAACGTTATGTGTTTGTCGAGTCCTGTAATTTCTTTCTTCAAATATAGTATTTTTGTACTTTTTATGAATAAGGCATACTGACTCAAGAATGAATAGGGATGGTAAAAAATGGTTTACACGAAACCCGTAACCCTAACTTATACATATACCTAATGGCTCTTTTTTGTAAAATGAAAACACTATTAAACAGTTGTCTTGAGCACACCCCCCAAAAACATACTCCATATCTAAGATGGGACTCTATTAATGCAAAGTAGCTATTTCTCACTATAGATGGATCTAACTTCCCTTCTGAAAATTCTTTCTGACTCATTGATCTTTATATTTAAAGGAAGATGATTAAATAGTTTTCTGCTGTTAAAGATGGTGGAGTTCCTTACCAAAGTAGTTGATGGTATAGGTAGCGCAACGTTATGTGTTTGTCGAGTCCTGTAATTTCTTTCTTCAAATATAGTATTTTTGTACTTTTTATGAATAAGGCATACTGACTCAAGAATGAATAGGGATGGTAGGGTAAGAATTTTATTTAAAATAAAAAATGGTTTACACGAAACCCGTAACCCTAACTTATATATAAACCTAATGGCTCTTTTTTGTAAAATGAAAACACTATTAAACAGTTGTCTTGAGCACACCCCCCAAAAACATACTCCATATCTAAGATGGGACTCTATTAATGCAAAGTAGCTATTTCTCACTATAGATGGATCTAACTTCCCTTCTGAAAATTCTTTCTGACTCATTGATCTTTATATTTAAAGGAAGATGATTAAATAGTTTTCTGCTGTTAAAGATGGTGGAGTTCCTTACCAAAGTAGTTGATGGTATAGGTAGCGCAACGTTATGTGTTTGTCGAGTCCTGTAATTTCTTTCTTCAAATATAGTATTTTTGTACTTTTTATGAATAAGGCATACTGACTCAAGAATGAATAGGGATGGTAGGGTAAGAATTTTATTTAAAATAAAAAATGGTTTACACGAAACCCGTAACCCTAACTTATACATATACCTAATGGCTCTTTTTTGTAAAATGAAAACACTATTAAACAGTTGTCTTGAGCACACCCCCCAAAAACATACTCCATATCTAAGATGGGACTCTATTAATGCAAAATAGCTATTTCTCACTATAGATGGATCTAACTTCCCTTCTGAAAATTCTTTCTGACTCATTGATCTTTATTTTTAAAGGAAGATGATTAAATAGTTTTCTGCTGTTAAAGATGGTGGAGTTCCTTACCAAAGTAGTTGATGGTATAGGTAGCGCAACGTTATGTGTTTGTCGAGTCCTGTAATTTCTTTCTTCAAATATAGTATTTTTGTACTTTTTATGAATAAGGCATACTGACTCAAGAATGAATAGGGATGGTAGGGTAAGAATTTTATTTAAAATAAAAAATGGTTTACACGAAACCCGTAACCCTAACTTATACATATACCTAATGGCTCTTTTTTGTAAAATGAAAACACTATTAAACAGTTGTCTTGAGCACACCCCCCAAAAACATACTCCATATCTAAGATGGGACTCTATTAATGCAAAGTAGCTATTTCTCACTATAGATGGATCTAACTTCCCTTCTGAAAATTCTTTCTGACTCATTGATCTTTATTTTTAAAGGAAGATGATTAAATAGTTTTCTGCTGTTAAAGATGGTGGAGTTCCTTACCAAAGTAGTTGATGGTATAGGTAGCGCAACGTTATGTGTTTGTCGAGTCCTGTAATTTCTTTCTTCAAATATAGTATTTTTGTACTTTTTATGAATAAGGCATACTGACTCAAGAATGAATAGGGATGGTAGGGTAAGAATTTTATTTAAAATAAAAAATGGTTTACACGAAACCCGTAACCCTAACTTATACATATACCTAATGGCTCTTTTTTTGTAAAATGAAAACACTATTAAACAGTTGTCTTGAGCACACCCCCCAAAAACATACTCCATATCTAAGATGGGGATTAATGCAAAGTAGCTATTTCTCACTATAGATGGATCTAATTCCCTAGCCAAAATTCGAAGGGCAAAACAATTTGAGCTTAACTTAGAATTTAATTGGCTTATGTGGGTTTCAAATTTAAGTTTACTATCTAAGTAAATACCCAGGAATCTGTTCTCTGATAAATTGCTAACCACAATGTCTTCTAAATATACATCATTTAGGTTGCACCTAAAGTTCACAATACTAGTCTTCGAAATATTGAGAGTTAATTGATTTGCGTCACACCATTGTTTTATTAGAATTATGTCATTATTCAGAGTATCATTAAGACTAGCGGAGTTGGTATCATGCCATAAAATGGTTGTATCATCTGCAAACACTGTAAATTTTCCTTTAATATTTAATTTCGTTAAGTCATTTACATAAACTAGAAATAAAATTGGTCCCAGAACAGATCCCTGAGGCACACACATAACTCATTTCCCCCGTTCAGATAGCATCCCATTAAACGAGACACTCTGAACTCTACCGAGAGATATGATTGATATGATATGATATGATATGAAGATATGATTCAAACCACCTAAGTGCTGTCCCTCTAAAACCGTAAGATTGGAGCTTCCACAGCAGTATCTGGTGGTTAACGCAGTTAACACCGGTTCTGCACCATAATGAGTCCGACGAGTCCTTAGAAAACAACAAACAAACATAACAGTAAAATGAGTTCACAACCACATATCCAGTTAGCTAAATCGTGCGTACTTTTGCGAAAGTTTCGATGAACCTCTTTATTTTTATCTTTGCTAGTTTGTCGTATACTAAGTTCTGGCAAATTGGGACCACTTACCTTGAATTCGGTTATTTTAACCAAATTGTTCGTTAGCACTCTTTAGTTGTTTAATTTTTTGCACTACCGTCATTTTATTTCATCTACATTCACAACTCGAATATAGACCACCTTGAAATTGGTTATTTTTGCACTTTTTAGTTCTATTTTTTGCACTAGTCTATCCACCTTTTTATTTCCTGCATATTTCCAACTCACACAAGATCATAAAAATAAAAAATATATGTTACAAACAACAGTATATAAATTAATTTTCATCGATTTAAAACGTCCGAAACAATATCGAGTTAGAATATCGACCGCGCGGCCTCTGAACAATTGAACTTCCGCATGCCGACGTGATGCTGCGACCAATCGATCGAATTATGAGAAGAGACCGGCTGATGACCAAATCGCGATTTTATTTTCCATCTGCTATCACGTTCGGCGGCCACTCGGTAGCTGTGAAATCTTCCCGGTACTTTCGTCACGCTTTAAGGTAATCAGGGCAATTCGGACTGCCCAGCCTAGCTTAGTATAGCGTATTTTATTATGCCTAAGGAACTCAACGAGACCATTCGAACCGCCGAGCGCGGCTAATAGTGTAGCGTATTTAACTTTTCCGAAGGTTCGCGTTTTATTACGACTATTAGGAGGACGGTCATACGAATAATTTATTTTTAATAATAAATATTTTTGGGGGTCATTGACCAAATAACCCTATGAAAGAGCCGCCACTGCATTTAAGAATTCAAAATGGTGGCGCCAACATTACGGATAAATTTTGACAGATTCGACTGAAAATCGTTCCCAGGGATGTTTAAAAGTGTAGATTTGAATTTATCATAATTTTTTATAACTTTTATCGATTTTAGTGATCCTAATATGGCATTCACTAAAATTTTGATTTTGTACGTTTTAACTGGCCGATGAAAAAAAATTTTTTTGTTGTAACACAAATCAGAATAGCATAATCTAATAGAATGGACCTATCCAAATACGAAAATGACAAATAGAAAGTTGTAGCACGTAGGTTTTTCTTGTTAGAGTTGTAAAACCATATCGAATGTTACGATACTTGTTTATTGACTATGTTTACCCTGTTTATTGACTATGTTTACAGTTTTTGCCTATTAAACATACCATACATCTAAGAGAAAAGCAAACCGGAAAAATATTAACTTAAAACACTAATTAAACTTTATTTTTTGCCTAAAAATCCTCTTACTATATTAACAAATGAATTCCATGCTCTGAGTTCCTGCCTGGTAAGCTTTTCCGTAAAATTGACATCGTCCAGCAATTTTCTGATTTGTGGCGCAATAAAAATGCCTTCTTTTAATTTGGCATCACTTAACTGGGAAAAACTTGTCTTAGGTATTTAAATCAATCACCATCTTTATTCAAAGCCTTCACAAAGTTTTTCATCAGCCCAAGTTTAATGTGAAGAGGAGGCAAAAGGACATTTTTGGTATCAACAAGAGGTATAAATTTAACATTTTCAGATCCCGGTTGAAATTCGCTTCTTTCTGGCCAAATTTGTGTTACATAATGCTGATTTATTGCACGACTGTCCCATAAACAAAGAAAACAGCAATATTTTGTAAATTAAAACTTTTAAGTCCCCACATAACTGCCATTTATACCTATTGTAGTTTATTTTATCCAGAATCGTGCACATATTTTCATAATTTTCTTTCATTGTAACTGAATGGGCAACTGGTATAGAGGGTTTTAAATTTCCATTATGCAATAACACAGCTTTTAAGCTATATTTAGATGAGTCTATGAATAAGCGCCACTCACGGGGAGAATGTTTAATATCAAGTTCCTGCATTAAACTGTCTATATCAGTACACGCGCACAACGAATTTACCATACTGTAGAACTCAGAAAACATAGCATTTCTTTTTCTGAAATTCGTAATTTTTGTTTCTTTAACCAATAGGTTCCATTCCTTAAGACGAGAACCGAGAAGTTCTGACTGTTGCTTGGATAACCCCAAATCACGTACTAAATCATTTAATTCACTTTGGCTTCAAATGTGGCTCGCCGGAATTGGAATCTGTGGTAAAACTGGGATCGGTGCACTGTTCTTGTGAGCTGCCTGATAATGCGTTATCTCCATTATCTCCCCGGCACTGGCAAATTTACATTATGAGGAACAGGTCGTATGGCAGATTGCAAATTTGGATTTCTATATTGGGCTTTCCCTTTTTAGAATAACCTTCAGTCTTTGTCAGGCAAGAATAACAATCGTCAAAATGGTTGGTGGGTTCTCGCCATACCATTGGAACTGCAAAAGGCATACTTTTTCTCTTTCCCTTCATCCACTGCACGAATGATACACTACAACTAACACAGCACACATGGGGAGCCCACCGCTTATCTTGACCCCCAATTAACACACCAAAATATTTAAAGTAGGCTTTTTTACATTTACGGAAAATGGCCTGGCTTGTGATTTCACCAGAAATTCTTCACAAATATAACAAAATTTGTCAGGAGAAATTTCGACATTCTCTTCTTCACATACACTTGCTTATCGATACACAGAGAACCACTCAATTCGAAACTCAACAGATGAGTGATGTTTAACGTTTATTTTATGACTAACATTGTAAAAAACCCAGTCTAGGTAATTTTTCCGTTGTAAAATGGACTCATTTTAGCCGCCCCACAATAAAATTGTTTACCTGCCAATATAAAAGGTTCTAATTAGGCAGTTAAAAAATAGTACGTATTCGGGCTTTCCGAATATTTTCTTTATTGGGAGGGTATTTCCATTGTGAAAATAATGAGCTGGCCTGTGTTCAAAAAATCTTGCCTTTCAGTGAATATTTCAAACTGTATATCTCGATTTCTTAACATTGTCAGCGATTTGGGAGACATTTTGGCCTTTTAAATGCAAATGAATGATGAGTTATCTTATTTCGTCAGACACAGCTTTACCACGAGTCATTTTTAGTTGTTAAAAACAACACCAATGTACGAAAATTAATTCAAACGTCAAAATTGGCTTCTTAGCAATGTCAAATTTTATCATTTGCAATTTACAAAGCCTACGTGGATTTTATTGAGACGGATAAACCGACCATTCAACTTAAGTTGTCTCTATCATGTATTTTCTCAAACACGTACAGATCATTTTACAAAAACGACAATTTCGAAATAAAAACTCTTTAAATATAATCACGTCTGCCTTGTTATATTTCCATAAAGATTTAAAGAAACCAAAAATATTATATTTCAAATAAAAATTTAATTTGCCCTGAAATAAATTCACAAATATTATGTTTTGGGGGTTTGGGCCAACTTCACTGAGACAGGGCTTGTACAGGGTTGTCCAACGAAGGGTAAACACCTTTATAATTTCTTTATTTTACAAGATATTGAAAAATGGTAAAAACAAAAGTTGTAGGGATTTTAGAGAGGAATAAGGATAATTTATGATAAAAACAATTGAACATCAAATAAAAAAATTACGCGAAAAAATTATGGTTATTTTGCTTATTTTAAATGGAACACCCTGTATATTATTGCATTTTTTGATTCTCCCGAAAATTCTAAACACTTTTTATATAAGATATTACACCTTTAAACCTAATAGTTTCGGAGCTATGAACAGTTGAAAATCAGTATTTTGGCTAATTTGCATTATTGTAAAACCTATCTAATGAAATAGGTACCATGAGTATACGAAAGTTGGTACTTCAACTTGTACCATAGTAAGCACCACTATTAATTAAAGTGGCCAAGAGGCCGATTTTTACTTGTTTTTAGCTTAAAAACATATGAATTTAGGAATAACGAAGTGGCAACATATCTGCAATAACTAAACGAGTAGATATTAAATAAAGACGGAACAATATTTATTATAAACAAAATATATGTTTCAAAAAAAAACTCGTGGCTGATTTTCCTCATTAAAAAAAGGCTTGTTAACAACTCTCTTCTTATAATCCGCATTCCCGGGCTCGCTGCAGAATCTAACTCCTAATTTCTTTAACGTGTTTAAACTTGGTTATGGTCTATCGAGATACCTGTGCAAATACTGTCGTTTGGTTGCCGGGCAACAAGTTAATCAAAGATTTGTCAAACTTTCGGTAGTTTACTTTTCAAAGAATATTATTTTAGTGAAGTTGTTAGTTGTTAAAGATGAACAGAAACGTCACACGTTATTCCAAAGCCGAAATGATAGATTTGTTAAATATATTGGCGAGGAATGGTTATCAGTTAAGACCGTCCAAACGAGAGTATCTGGACAGATATTCCGATAGACGACAACCAAGTTTAGGAACATTAAAAAAATTAGGAGTTAGATTCCGCGAGACCGGAAACGTGGATTATAAGAAGAGAGTCGTTGTTAACAAGCCTGTTCTCAATGAGGAAAATCAGCTAAGAGTTCTGCTTTCCATTTATGAAAATCCAATTCAAAGTACCAATTCTCGGAGCGAAGCACTTGGTATGTCTTACACATCTGTGAAGAGAATTTTACAAAATCACAAAGTCCATCCCTATCGTATTTCATATCACCAAAAGTTGCTACCTGGAGATATAGAAAAAAGAGTAGATTTTTGTTCTTGGGCTATAGAGAAAACTTACCAAAACCCTGACTTTTTTAGAAATGTGTTATTCACAGATGAGTCTACGTTTAGGAGTGACCGTACTATGAACCGACATAATATAAGGTACTACAGTCAACAAAATCCTAATTGGAGAGGGGAAATTATGAAACAAGGAAGATGGTCCGTGAACGTGTGGGGTGGCATTGTAAACGATTATGTTATTGGACCATATTTTTTCCAGGGTAATTTAACTGGTAACATATATTTAAACTTTTTAAGGGAGTCACTGCCGATTTTATTAGAAAATGTTAACATTCATTCAAGTTAGAAACATTCAAGTTAGAAACAATATGTGGTTTCAACATGATGGGGCCCCACCGCATGGCACACGTGATGTCACATACTTTTTAACTGAACGTCATGGATCGAATTGGATAGGTAATAGGGGGAATCCATGGTACGTAAATAATGAAGCCGAAGGACCGATTCTATGGCCCCCTAGGTCTCCGGACCTCAGTCCTTTGGATTACTTTTTATGGAGATTCGTCGACAATTTTGTAAATGCTACGCCTTGTGAAGGTCCAAACGAAATGAAGGAGAGAATACAAGAGGCCTTTAGAGCCGTTAACAACGAAATGTTACGTAACACTCAAGAAAACTTTATAGAACGCATGCAAATGCTGAAGGAGGCATTTTTGAAAACTAGATTTTTTTCTCATAAGTTTTGTTTCCTTGTTCTTTGATACCTATTTGTTTAGTTATTATAGATTTTGTTTATAATACATATTGTTCCGTCGTTATTTAATACATATTCGTTAAGTTATTATAGATTTGGTTTATAATAAATATTGTTCCGTCGTTATTTAATATCTACTCGTTTAGTTATTGCAGATATGTTGCCACTTCGTTATTCCTAAATTCATATGTTTTTAAGCTAAAAACAAGTAAAAATCGGCCTCTTGGCCACTTTAATTAATAGTGGTGCTTACTATGGTACAAGCTGAAGTACCAACTTTCGTATACTCATGGTACCTATTTCATTAGATAGGTTTTACAATAATGCAAATTAGCCAAAATACTGATTTTCAACTGTTCATAGCTCCGAAACTATTAGGTTTAAAGGTGTAATATCTTATATAAAAAGTGTTTAGAATTTTCGGGAGAATCCAAAAATGCAATAATATACAGGGTGTTCCATTCAAAATAAGCAAAATAACCATAATTTTTTCGCGTAATTTTTTTATTTGATGTTCAATTGTTTTTATCATAAATTATCCTTATTCCTCTCTAAAATCCCTACAACTTTTGTTTTTACCATTTTTCAATATCTTGTAAAATAAAGAAATTATAAAGGTGTTTACCCTTCGTTGGACAACCCTGTACATCGTTTATGTTTCTCTAATATAGACATCACCACAGAACAATGAACTGCATATAGGGTAGGGTGGTCTATGTAAAATACTTTTAATCCCAATGGTGATATTAAACTGAAGGGATACATAAACATTTTATTTAACAAATCCCACTATACACCACTTGTTCTACTATGAACCACCTCGTTCATAGTGGAATTTATAGTGGTCTATAAAGGGATTTATTGTAAAAATAATTTTAGCCTATTTTGAACAGTGAAAAATCGATAGAAAATACAAATTGTGCCGTACTTTCTGAAATATAATGAGGGGCCAATTTTAATACGATATCTTCTGCTGCTAAGGTATCTTCGTCGGGTTTATCAGGGAATACAAACTTATCTGCCACAATTTTTTTCAAAAAGCGAATATTGTAGTTTTCACCAATTATCTTCAAAATCTGATCAACACAATGTTTAACAGATTTTTTTGTGGTATATCGGACTATAACATAATCCTCCTTTTGAATGGGTGAATCTTTTTTTTCTGTTGTCATCATTTAACAATTTACGTTGCCGCTTCAACCTTCTTTTTTTCTTCTGCAATTGCTTTTTTATCATTCTTTCTCTATTTTGTTCCTCTATGCTTTCCTTTATCGGTGTATCTGTTAATATAGCTGATTGTAACTTTTTTCTCACTTTTCTAAGCTTCTTCCTAGGAGCTGCTTTAACATGTGGCCTAATTTCCTGTGGAGTGACTATTATATGAGATTGACCAGGAATTGGGCTAACATTCATAGGCGCCGGCTTTCTAAAATCAGCCTAAAGACCGCCAGGACAGAGGGATAGTTTTTTTTGTACTACGTCCGAAATTATTTAAGGGTTCCAAAATGTTCATCTATTTCAAATTATAAAAATTTATTTTAGGTAAAATTATTTATTAGTAGGTATTTACATAAAAAATAAAAATTGAGATAACCAACAAATAAAAACTTATTCTAAAAAATAACACTGCTAAACAATAAAAAAATTATAACAAATTCTCAAAAAACAAAAAAACAAAAATAGATATAAACCGATATTTCACAGTTTTAGGTCAGTCGGAACTATTAATATATATATTTGCAATTTCATTTTGATCCACTTCCATTAACATATCTTTATATGAATTTAAGACAATACAGTCATTTAATCTGGCCTGCGTCATCCTTGGCCTTAAAAATGTTTTTAGTCTCCGTAAATTTGAACAACTTCGTTCAGAAGTACACGATGTTATAGGGATAGTAAAAAATAATTTTAAAACTTTACAGTATTCGGAAAATAATTCTTTTAAATGTATATTTTGATTTAAATATAAAGCGATTTCTGTTGCTGAATGAAAATTTTGCCCCCCGTTACTATCAAAAAACATTCTTTTATGTAAATGGAGTCTTTCTAAATCAAAATCGATACTATAATTTTCCTGAATTATATTGTTTTCGTTATTTGTCAAGAAAAATTCTTCAATATCTCTTGCTCTTTTTATTCCGTCCGAATTAAAACGGTTGTTAAGGCTTTGAATACAAGTATTTATTATTTCGTAATATAAACGTCTGTACATTTCCTCAGGTGAATTTGGATAATATAGATTTTTTGAACCTAATTTGAGGGGAACCATTCTTTTCCTTGGCAAAACAGGTTCATCAATATCAAAATTATCCTTCTCGGAGACTATTTGTTCCCATGTTTTCGAAATTAGTTCGCTGAGTCTCAAGTGTTTTAGCAAGGCAGTCGATTTTTTTTATTGCGTCTGCAATGTTAATGTTAACTTTTTGAATATTGGTATTCAAAACCTCTATATTTTCAAAAATATTTATTAAATTTTTTAGTAAAAAATAAAATTCAAATGAATACATTTTTTCAAGATAAGCATTTGCTTTCGCTCCTGCTTCGCTTTTTGCAATACTTTGGTTTATCATAAATTCACATACCGCTTGATAATTGCCAAACAGTGATTTTAAAGATGTTACACGAAGACACCATCTAGTGGGACAAAAAGGTCTTAAGGACAATGAACAAGCGTCTTCGGTGTTGGTTTTAATTTCGTAAAAAATATTTAAACGTTTTGCCGAATCTCGAATATAATTTAAAATGTCTTTAGCATGCATTAAAAAATCTCTTACCTTAGGTATACCAATAAATGAATCTTGTACAAGCAAGTTAAGAGAGTGGGCTATGCAATGAACGTATATAGCACGTGGTTCATCATTAACTATCCTTTTTTGTAGACCTGATAAAGCTCCACTCATGTTTGCAACCCCGTCATAGCATTGGCCTCGTACTGAAGATATGTCTAAGCTATATCTTATAAATATATCATTTAAAACTTTATGTAACGTCTCCGCATTAGTCAAAGGCGTTTCATAAAGTCCCAAAAAATATTCTGATATTTCGAAATTATTGTCAACAGTTCTGAAACAAACTGAGAGTTGTTCTTTTTTTGAAAGATCTGTGGTGTCATCAGCGATAATTGCAAATATATTTGGCTTAATCCTGGCAGTTAACTCAGTATTTCATTAATAATGTCATGCGATATCCATTTATACTTAGTTTGGTTCATCCATGTCTTTAATTCTGTAGAATCTTCAGTTGGAAGCAATAAAAGCTGAACGAAGTTTGAATCATCTTCTGTATGACCTCTTAATGCAAGTCCTTGCCCTGCTAGATACTTAATGGATCCGATAATTTTCAGCAACGCAGTTTTTGCAGTTTTCATTCCCAAAACTTTTGCTTTCGACATAGCTGCTGTCACGTTTACGCCTTTGTCTATTGTAGACATCGCCTCTACAACGTGACTAAGCATTTCTGATTTTTCGTGATATCGAAATCTCTCTAATGCTTTATTCCATTGGTTGAATTCTTCCATAACAAATGACTTGTAAGAAAGCTTTGTATACGTGGCATTCATTGGAATTTTATGTTTTAGGTATGCATTTTGACATTTCACAAAATACTTTTGATACATCTTTCTTGTAATGTATCCATTTGAACGTATTTTTCCAGTTTAATTGAAAGCAACGACCTGAACCAGAACTTTTACCGGCTTTTATTGGCAGATTATTTGAGACATGTGAAAGGCAACCCCTCATTTTCTATGATATCAATCGTATCAGTATTATTGTCTTGAGCTTGAGATAAAGATAGCTGCGAAGGCACAGGCTCATAAGACGCAGTTTTGGGCTCTGGAACCTTCTTACTTTTATTTGGAAGGCGAATGATACATTTATCCATACCTTAAACGAAAATTTAAAATCGGTATTTGTTTGTTTAAATTTGGGCAAATTGATAATAAATTCAGGCACACGTAAGAAAGTACTTAAAGTAAAAAGTATCGTAATAAATAATAAACCGCTGCCAATGGAATCAGTACTTTCACACCAACCTATATACACAATTATACATTACTGGATTTTTCAAATTTATTTTAATTTTCACCCTCTCCACTTTTTACTATTACCTCTTATTTTCACTAAAACATTAAACATGCGTTAATATTGAAATCTGCATGCCCAAAACCCTATAAAACGACATATTACTCGATTTTTCCAACAAATTTAAATTTTTAACCCTCCCTTTTTACCCTTATCTCTTATTTTCCACAAAAATATCAGGCAGGTATTATCATTTAAATATTTCTACCCAAAAGTTCATGGAAAAACAAATTACTTATTTTTTAATGAAAAATTATCATTATTTACAATAACCCCCCATTTTACCCCCTTTATCTCAACCGATTTTGCTCAATAACAATCCGAACCATTCTCATATGGATTACTACCTATGTACCAAATTTCAAGTCGATAGAGCAACTTCTTCGGAAGGTATCGCGCAAACTAGTAGACCGACAGACCGACCGGCAGACAGAAAACTGATATTCGCTGAATTTGTGTTTTTTTCACGTTTTTAATCATTTTAAGACGATTTAGCACAAAAATTGAATTTTTTTTTGCCGATACTATACTTCCCCATCCATTTATTATTTTGCGGATGTGGAAGAGTGGAAATAATAGTAATTTGAAGATATCTTTTTACCACACTGCGTGTGAAGTGACCGCACTAATGCGGTAGTAACTAGCATCCTTTATTACCGCACCGGCAATAGTACAGGAATATACATCATTACCTAACTAAAATCAGTGTGGTAATTGCTTTTTATTTCAAGATCGTAGAGAGAGGATTTTATTTTATTCAATTAAAATTTTTCTCAGACACTCTCACTCTCATACAAGACCAGATGCACTTACCTCATCAATAATAAAACGTTTTTCATAAACAATTGGCACTAAATAAATACTCCAAAGCGCGCGAAACAGTGCACACTTGACTTTCTTGTTTATGGCTCTATTGCGAGGAAACCGCAACTACATTTTTAAGTTTGAGAGGTTGGTTTACGCCGCAAATAATGTTTATCAATTTTATATAACAAGAAACTGAAAGATTCCTGTAACCGCTATGCACTAACACTACATAATGTATCACTATTACGACAAACAAGTTAAAATTTAGAAACACATATTTTAATAGAAAAAAACCTAACCTAACCTAACCTAACCTAACCTAACCTAACCTAACCTAACCTAACCTAACCTAACCTAACCTAACCAAATTAAAACACACAAAATTCACTCGAACCTCGAACTACATACAGTAAACGGAGTAAACATAGACTTAAAACGATCTCGAAGTAGAAATCCTTCTCACTCCGTTTCATTACAGATCTATCCCCTTCCCTTACTCTCTCACATTTCTCCAGGCGAAATTCAGCAGATGACGTCGCGTGAAAATAGAGAATACCTAACAAGGCGCAACTCCGATTTAATAGGGGTCGTGCATATAGCAAAGACCCAACGTCAATAATAAAATAGTTGTCATTCAGTACTCAGGTGGGTATGTTGTGCATAGAGGAATGTTGAACATACTACTTGTTGTATGACTTTTTAAATAATGGCTTGTATTTGTGATTTTGTCAGTCTTAACTACCAAAATTTTAATTGAAAACAGGCAGATTTGTATACCCAGAGCACCCATGGAGTCTGCGCCTATGCTAACAAATCCTGGTTTATGAGATGGGCCAGGAATAAGGCTAACATGTTCTGGTTCCTCTAGATCCTCCTTATTTTTCATATTTGGGTGATCTTCATTAAAGTTGCCCTGATCATCATTAACGTCGCCCCCAACATCATTAGCTGCTTTAGGCGTGTCGGTAATTTTTAACACACGAACATCATATCGACTTTCATGGTTGTCAAGGATTAAAACAACTTTATGCTCCTGACTACAACGCACGTGTTTGACAAAGTGCTCTATATATTTCACGAAATTGTCCGCTGTCATCCAACCGGTGTGATAGGCTGCACCACTTGATTCTAGAGGAGCTTCAGTGAGCATAAAAGGCTTAAAATTTTCCTTGGAAATACAAAGAACGGTGGTACAAATGTTCCATTAGCACATATTGTGGTACACAGTGTTAGTAATATTCCCCTTTTAGCACTTGTTATTTTTCCAAGTTGTTTTTGTTTAATGTTAGGTAGTATATTTCCAGGTTTATGTACATGTGTGACACCTGTTTCGTCACAGTTGATATTTGAAAGCGGCCACGTTATGCTTATTGAAGCTGATCGCCCTGCTAAGGCTAGTTGTCTCTGATTTACGGAGTGTTAATTTAGGGTGTCGTTTCCTGAAGTTATTCATCCATTCGATTCCAGCTCGTTTTTTGTCATGCCAAGAGTGAGGCACAGTTTTATTATTAGCAATAGCATAATTGTAAGCTAGCTCACGTGTATTTAGTAATGTTAAGACATAACACATTTCGCAAGCTTCAATTAGATACGCAGTTAAAAACTCCTTCATTTCATTTGCAAATACCGTCTTAAAACCATGGCTTCGACCGAATGTAAATTCTTGATTTCTATCGTCATTCTTGGGATCATTAGCCATTCGAAATTTCTTAACTTTTCGATACAAAGCCGATTTGCTAACACCATGTTTCTTAGCCGCGCTTATCAGAACCAATTGACTTACTACAACATCTTCCACAGCAGCACGCATAAACTTTTCATAATATTTATGACTCTCTTTGCTTTTTTGGAAAACTGATGATAGCTGGGATCTTGGATGTCGCGGCATACTGAAATCTGCAAAAATCAATTTTATAGCATGCATTATATGACATCCCAGTATGGACCGCAATACTTTTTCCCACTATGGACCACTATGCATTAAAATAGAAATAACTGATATTTTATCAAGTGGGTAGAACTATGCACATATAACGGTAGGCAAGATTGAGGTTATGTATGGCTTAGATATTCTTACAGCGGTTTCGTTAAAAAAGCGAAATTCCAGCGAATTATTTGACAAAAACCTGAACATGCTAATTAAAATTTTCAGCCGATCACTCAACTGAGTTTTGAATACTTGTAAAAATACCACAAAAATTAATAAAATATTGAGTCACACTTAGACGTTGTTGTAAACAAAGTATGTAGATAAAAACATAGCTCTACCAAATCAATAAAGCGAAATTCTCACTATGAAACTTGTACCATTATGGATCACCCTACCCTACTCCAGGGGAGTGCAGTCCATGGAAACAAGAGAACAAAACATCTTTTAAAATGCAATTTTTGAAATAGGAAACCCAGCCACAATAGAATATCGAATAGAACCTATGCGGGCCGCTAGCTTCTCTGCAGCCAACTTCTGTATGCTTGATTTCCTGTGAATCGAGCCAGAAGTTATTGAACTTTCCACCGGCTGTTTGCAATTTTTGCATTTCAGTCGCCTGCTTTAAGTGGTGGCGGAAGCTATCGCTGGAGTAGGTTATTTGTTTGAACGCCTATCCGTGTGTTGTGTGATACGTACGTCGCGTCGTGCATGGTGCGATATGGAAGACTGTTGTAATAACGTTGAAAATGTTGGAGAATTTAGTAAGAAGAGTGTGTGTGAATGTGTGGTGGGTGTCTTAATAATAAAGGGATTTTCAACATTAAACTTCGCTAAAAAGCTTCAAATAATTTCCAAAGGAAGGGCAAAACCGTCTATGAAAAATTTAACCACAAAAATGAAAAACGGTATTAGACATTTTTATCCTGAAAAACAATACGAACAATTTAAATGGCTAACAGAGCGTGAAAATATAAGTAAATTATTTTGTTGACCATGTTTACTTTTTGAAAATGAAAAAGGTCTCTAGAATAAAACTGGTTTTTCCGATTTAAACAATTTCCATAAAGCTGTAAAAAAGCACATTATGTCCAAAGCGCATTTAGAAGCCGTCATTAAAGAAAAAGTCTTCGGCCTAACCAGAATTGAACACGCCCTTAATAAACAGTTGGAAATTAGTCACCGCCAACATAATGAACTAGTCGATAAAAATAGGCAAATATTAAGAAGATTTATCGATGTTGTTTGTTTTCTCGGACAGCACGAATTGGGGTTTAGAGGTCATGACGAAACAAGGGTTTCTTCAAATAGAAAAAATTTTCAAGATTTACTTAGTTTAATGGCTAAATACGATGATTGCTTAAAAAATCATTTAGAGCAATCTAGCATATTTCGCGGAACGTCGAATCGAATCCAGAATGATTTAATTTTCACTGTTGCAACCATTATTCTAAAAAGAATTAAGCAGGAGATTGCCGAGGCGCGGTTCATTGCTATTGTTCTGGACGAAACAACTGATATCACTAATTTTAGCCAATTATCTATAGTAATACGCTACGTTAAAACAGACAGAAGTATAAGAGCGATTTTTAGATTTTAAGAATGTGTCCGAAAATCGTACAGCAGATGCATTATATACCGTAGTTTATAACGTTACTAAAGAAATTAATGGAGAAAAAATTAGTTGCTCAAAACTATGATGGAGCTGCAGTGATGGCAGGACAATTAGGGGGTCTGCAAGCTAAAGTTCGAGAAACTTTCCCAAGTGCTGTGTTTGTCCATTGTTTTGCTCATGAATTAAATTTAATTTTATCCCAGTCCATCACTAACATTAAAGAGTGTAAAGTATTTTTCGTTACTTTAAGTAGCATGGCTGCTTTTTTTCCAAGTCAACAAAACGTACACAAGCTTTGGACTCCATTGTCCACAAACGATTGCCCAAAGTAGCTCCTACTAGGTGGAACTATAATGGAAGACTTGTGTTAACAGTATCTGAAAATCGTGAATCACTAACTGAACTATTTGAGAATATATTAGAAGATAATGAAACGTGGGACTCAGAAGCAATAAATAGTTCGAGTGGGTTTTTGGACTATTTGAAACGAGATTTTAATTTTAATTATTTGTTGAACATATTTTCAGAAATATTTCCATTCTCGGACAATGTTTTTAATATATTAGAAACTAAAACAAATGATATTGTTTTTTGCCTAAAAAAAGTGGAGGATTTTTAAGTCCATGTTAAGCCAAAAAAGAGATGACTTTCACCTATTTTGGGAGAAAACGATGACGTTAAATGTAGAGCCACAAGCCAAGCGTCTTCGAACAGACAAGGTCGGAGATGTTCAAACATCATGCAGACGCCTCTTTTATGAAATAATCGATCAAATTCAGCAACAAATAAACTATTAACAGTTTAAATGATTTTAAATTCCTCGAGCTCTGCAATTTTGATGAATTTAAAGGAAAAACTTTTCCAGAAGATGCGTTTAAATCTCTTCTTCTTCATTATGGCCAGTTCTTCGACCGAGTGTTACTGCGATCTAAACTAAAAGTGATTTACGAAACTGATGACATTAGCGCAAAAAATAACGCTAAGGAACTAATGCAATTTTTAAAAGACAAGAAGCTGGAAGTTGCCTACACCGAAGTGTCGAAATTGTGTGAATTAGTATTGGCAATACCTGCCACAAGTTCATCAGTAGAACACAATTTTTAAACACTTAAACGTATAAAAAATTTCGTGAGAAATTCGACGGTCTGTCCATTTAAAATAAACTTAATAAACTCGGTCTGTCCATTTAAAATAAACAAAATATGTTGGAGCATCGACGTTTTTATGATGACGTCATTGACGAATTTACAAAAAATGATCGAAGAATCGAATTACATTACAAATAGGTAAGTTTCTAAAAATTGCTTGCCTTTCTTAAAATTTCATCGCACGCCCCTGCGGCCTACTCCTTCCGTTTGAAAAGAAGTTTCAGGAAAATTGCCAATATCATAATCGTAAATCATATATAAAAATATAACCGGATATCTAAATGTCGACTAGAAATTCATAAATTACATCTCAAATATCCATAGGCATAGGCGCTCTAAGAGTCGCTTACTTGTAAAATTGTGAGAAAACTGTTTCTTATGAAAAATATTTGTCAATGCAGTAAATTATCATATTATTTTTGGTGTGGTAAGCATTTTCTGTAATTTTTATTGCGATTTATGCTCGATTTCCTTCTTCGCACTTTTAGAATATTAAAACAATCGCCTAGCTTTAAAAAAATCATGCACCATATGTCCACTCTCGGTAAATTATTGTAATGTGCTTTGACAAATACTCAATTTGGGGAGGATAGAACTGTGATCAAGTTGCTCCCCTCCAAGTCAGTATTTACTATGCAAAATGGATTCAAGAGAATTTTAGTTTTAATAAGAAATTTACCTTTAAAAAAATCAATATACTCGACCAACTCGACCGACCGAAAATAAAAACATTTTTAAAAAATGTTTATTTCTCATTCAGCATGGAATACGGCAATTTCATGTGACGGTAACTTTGAAAGCGTGGTAGAGAGGATTTTGGAGGACGACGAGGTAACCTCCCAAATTGAATACATCAAGGAGAGTGAATGGCAAGACGACGCCATGAAAACCGTCGCCACCGCTGTTCAAAGGCACGTTCCCATTGTACAAGAGAAAAACAGATACCCAGATATATTACCAGGTAATTTTTTTTTAACTATTAACGTTTTTTGCGCCTTTTTTTGCAAACGATAAGCTATATAGCAACAAAACACACAACAAATTGTTTCCATTACATATTTCACAGATGAATTTTGCCAAGTTTTCCTCCAACAACTGCCACAACAGAATTCTACGTCTTGTTACATCAATGCCATCCGGGTGAACAGTTTCCGCTCTCCTAACCGATACATCGTCACCCAGCATCCGCTTCCCAATACTCTGGCCGATTTTTGGAGACTGATCATCGAACAACAGTCTACTCTCATCATCAATATGAATCAGACCAATCACAATGACCAGGTAGATAGCTTTGAGCTTAAAATAACTCACTAATAAGAAATTATTGATAGAAGTAGGAGCAGATGGTGTAATATTCTAGTAGTAGGAGCAGATGGTGCAATTTACTAAATTTAAAAAGTCTTAAAAATGCTTTTTTTTATTACCTACATATTTTCAATTATTTTAATAACCGAGGTTTTAACTATTTTGGGGAACATATTTGGCTGTTTGACATACAAAAAGGTTTAACCAAGCAATCATGATCCTCTTGACTAGACCGTGTCCAAATTGAATCACTTTCCGACGTTGCACCTTCGATTGCTCAAGGATCTTTATTTCACGGGTTCTGAACACTAAATGTTGTGTTCCGATATTGTGGAGTAAAGATCCCTGAAGATCCCACTTGCAATCGAAGGCGAAACATTAGAGACTGACACGGCCTAATCTTAAAAACTATGATTCTTTAATTGACCAAAGCCGTGAGAGCTTTAATTCCAATTTAACAAGGTATTGAAATACACTGCTGAATAATAGGTTTGTCCAATGTAATTTTCTAAGGCAATTTCGAGGACTTGTATTTGCAAAACAAATGGAGATATCGAGATGCGGTTTTCAATTTATTTTAGACAATATGATTTTGAGTAACATGTTTTTGTGTTAATATTATAGGAGGCTCAAAATATTATATACAGGGTGTTAAATATTACCCTTGCAAAAAGTCAAAATTTCATTTCTGCCGAAAATTTAAAAAACATAAAATCGATTAAAATTTTTATACCAGGATTTTTGACAGTTCCTATATTTTTTTAAATATGGTGATTTTCGCTAAAAAAAAATTTTGTATAACTAAAATTGTTATATTTTTTAATACGATTAAACAAGCAACAGTATTTCTTTCCTCTGCCTTATTTTTACACTTGCCTTTAACTAAGTAAATGCCGGAAGAAAAAATGTTTGTTTCTCGGTAATACAATGACTATATGTTTTTCTTTAACGTTTAGTAACTTCTCGTTTATCTGCAAACTTTCACAAATTAAAACATTTTGTCTTCACTGGAGTATACCCTATGTCAGTGCCTCTAAATGGTTTTTTATTTTTGTTTGTCGCCTCACTATTGCTTCAGTTACAGCCTGACACAATTTAAACGTGTTTGCACAATATAATTTTTTGCTTTTTTTTTAGTTTTTCTAGAATTTTAGGCTTAGTTGAAATAACAGATAAAAATAATTTTCACTTCCTCATTGTCATTTTTTTCTCCTCTACAAATTGGTGAAGTTAGTTTTTCAATGCGACGTTTCGGATCCCGGCGACTATCATCAACTTTTTTAATTTAAATACAGATCTTGATTTTTTATTTCACTATTCGATAGCTTTTAGAAGCATACATTAAATAATGACAAAAAAGTCATATCATACCATTTCATTTTTTCGAGAAAATCGGTATTATTTGAAGGATTACCAAAAAACGCCATCTAGTGACCACGAGTAGAATCATTATGCTACAGTCAATAGGTCTACATGAAGAGCAACAACAGCGCTTTTTTCTGACACCAAGCTCAATGTCATCGGTTCGTCCAAAGCAGAGATATAAAGGTTTGAAAGACAAAAAAATGACCTTCCTTCACAACTTTATTACTGAAAATTAAAAAAATTATAGAAAGGAAAAATTTGAGTAATCACTTAAAGAATACAATGGCTATATTTTTGACAAACCTTAATTGGGAGAAGAGAAAATCGGCATTTTCCATTTTTGAGTTGTTGTTACACCCCCTACCGGTCGGTTTTCGAACTTGAAAACAATTTCCAATGATTTCTTTTGGCCGATTTACCTATAAATATTTTCTTCCTTAAGCTCTATCATTAACGGTTCCCGTGCTATAATCTAAAATAACCCTCCCAGCATTTACTTAGTTAAAGGCATGTGTAAAAATACGACAGAGGAAAGAAATACTGTTGCTTGTGTAATCGTATTAAAAATATAACAATTTTAGTTAAAAAAACTTTTTTAGGGAAAAATCACCTTATTTAAAAAAATATAGGAACTGTCAAAAATCGCTCAAAATTCTTTTTTTGCATTCATCCACTGACTATCCTGATATAAACATTTTAATCGATTTTGTTTTTTAAATTGTCGGCAGAAATGAAATTTCGAATTTTTGCAAGGGTAATATTTAACACCCTGTATATAATATTTTGAGCCTCCTATAATATTAACACAAAAACATGTTACTCAAAATCATATTGTCTAAAATAAATTGAAAACCGCATCTCGATATCTCCATTTGTTTTGCAAATACAAGTCTTCGAAATTGCCTTAGAAAATTACATTGGACAAACCTATTGTCCAGCAGTGTATTTATATTATCATTCACTGTCAAAACATTTTTAAATAGAAAAATGAGAATAAGTAAGTAGAACCATTTTTTGCAACCTCAGAAAAATAGGGAAACAAACAACGCAAAGTTTTTTATCAGTTCTTTTAAAATAGCCAAAGTGTCTAGGTCCAAAAAAAAATGGAAAAAATTGCGTTTTAGCATCTCTAGGTGCCCAAAAATATGTCGTATTAATTCCGTCGGTCTGTCTGTCTGTCAGTTCGCGGCATAGCTTAAAAACCACTTACCAGATTGACTTGGCAAGAGTCTGCGGTCGCTACTCTCGTCTGACGGCTTCCTCAACACACTTGGCAACATTGCGCGTTAATTTCTCGGATGGATGCAGGCTTTTTAAATCACATCCCTGTCGTGGAGTTTGAAAATTAAGAACAATATGTTAATTCGCGAAAAAATCTCAGTCTTATATTTTTTGGTAAAAAGGTGTGTTTTTGTGATACTGGCGAAAAAAAATATTCAAAAATGTTTTTAACATCCTATATTTTCGAGTTCAAACATGAAGATAAAGTACCTAGTTCAATGTTTTATTTAAATTGGCTGTTATTTAAATTGTTTTTAACTTGTTGTAGACAACTGCAGCTTTTTGGCCAGATCAACAATCACGTTTAGATGTCGAAAATAATATTCAAATTGAAAACATAAAAACTATGAATGATAAGGAGATATCCATCCATAAGTTAATAGTATTATATCAACTAGGCGAATTTGAGGTAAGCAATTTTTTACACATATTATTTACACTATTTTGAAAGATATGTATAGTAAATTTTACTTAAAATGGTTATGATTGACTACTGCTAGCGTCGACCGCATGGTGTAAACAAAAACTTGCTAATAAATAAAAGTTTTACTTTGATAAGAGATAATAGAATGAGGTTTACAATTAAGTTAGATATATATACAGACAAGAATTTTTAAGAGTATGATTAGAGAAGACCAACTATATATTTTATGGGCAAAAAGTTTTATTAGGGTCTGTTTGTGAATTTGAAAGTCTAACATTTGGGTCTTTATGGTGTTTATAAATTTCTATTGCTTCTAAACAATCCAATTTGCGACTCTTTTGTTCATACTGTAAAACATCTAACTTATTTATGTGGAGTTTCTAAAAATCGAAGAAATTGTCCATATTGCTCAAAGAGACCTAGTTTTAATAACAAACATAGAAAAAGACTACCAAGTCTCGGTCTCATTAAATTATTATGGGGTAAAGTCCCTATGAACTTACCAATACATGCGAACGGCAGCCAGTCATCTTTTCGGAGAGCTGTAGGTTGCAGGTTCTCGGGTACACCTTTCGAAATTAAAATGGGCGCCACCTAATTGACTGTAACTCAATTAGGAAGAAATCTATATAGATATTTAAATGCAGACAAAATAAAGATTTGGAGGGCTTTTTAATAAAACACTATATAAAGTGCAGACTGTCAAATTTTAATGATCACCTTGATCTTTTGGTTTTTTTTTAAGTTGTTTTATAAAATAATTTTTGACATGTGAAATTTAGCTTACGTTCAAAAATTCAATTAACATGAAGATATAAAAAAAATAAATCAAGAAAATGTAAAATATATAAAATATATCAAATATATGAAATGTAATAGAACGTTATTACCATTATATCATCAACCTATGAACATCTGGCGAAATGTCATGACGCAAATATGTAAATATGAAAATTAAATTAAATAGCGCACAGGGAATCAAAAATTCATGAATTTTCTCTTACCACACTGCAGTGGCGGCTCGTGAGTATATTGAAGGGCGAGGCTACATGAGGTTAATTTTGTTTAAATGTGAATAAATTTCCACGTCACCCATGAGGTATTATTCTGCGACGCGTTGACCTTTTTTTTTAATGGAGGTCATCGCCAATAGCCCTACTAAACCATTAAAAACTAAAAAAATAAACTCTAAAAAAAGTAAATAAAAAATAAACAAAACAAGTAAAATATGTACACCTATCACTAAAACATAGCGGTGATTGCGATAATAAAAACATAATTTAGTTTATTAAAACTTAAAATAAATAGTTGTATAAAATAAGATAAAAAAACTACTTTTTGTACATTAAATCTATACGTCTGTCTTTTAAGGTTGCAAATTTATCTATAATTTGGTCGTAAAAGTTTTGGTCTTCGCTAAGTTCTGACAGTAATTCCTGCTCTATTGACATCATTGCTAAACCCGAAAGCCGTTCTTGTGTCATTGTGTTTCTTAGGTAGGTTTTGATCCGTTTAAGACAAGAAAAATTTCGTTCGGTCGATACACTTGTTGCGGGAATAGTTAAAACTAAATTAAAAAGCTTATATGCTTCCGCAAAAATTGCTTTAAAATCTTTAAATAACAAAGCTAGACTTTTTTCGACATCTAAATTTGAAAATTGTTCATCCCTATACAATACAGAAAGCTCATTCTTTAATCTATCTCTGTCAAAAATGTTTGGATAATTTTTTAATAAATTATTTAATAAGTCGTCTGGAAAGCATTTAACATATTCCGAATATTTTGTGCAATCGACTAAAGCAAAGAAATTTAAATTATTTAAATTTTCAAACCGCGTCCCTAATTGAAGAATTATACAATCTATTATTTCGAAATATAATATTTTATATTTAGCAAAAATATCAAAGTCGCTAGAACATTGCCCTCGACGTGTGTTAGTTGGCAGAATAGTGGCTTTTTTAGCAATATTGAAAAGTTCTTTGAAATGGTCCTCGTTTCTAAATTCAATAATTCGTTGCTTGGCAAGGTTTATTTGCGAAATGCAGTAATTTATATCTAAATGCTTTAACTGTAATATTTGAAACAGTACATCAGTGCAACTAAAAATTTGTTTATAAATATGCGTTAAAAGGCAAAATTCGAAATCATTAAAATGCTTTAGAAATCTTCTTGCACCATTAATAGATTCTGTTCCAGAACTTAAGTCATTAATAATAGTTTCAAATACTATAATTAAATTGTCCCATTCATTAGCCACTAAGTTTAAAATTTTAGACCGTGTATACCATCGCGTTTCTACAGCTCGCGGAATTCTTTTACCTACTATCTGATTAAGCACAAAAGACCGTTTTGGTGATTGGTGGAAATAATTTGGTATTCCTAATAAAGTGGCAAAAAATATACGACTTTTGGTAATCAGTTTTGTTCCCTGTTGTAAAACTAGATTTAATCTGTGGGCGCAATAATGAGTAAACATAGCTAAAGGAGCAATAGATCTAACTTTTGTTTGAAGCCCATTTATTTCACCTGCCATAACACTAGCCCCATCGTAACACTGCGCGACCAATTTATTTTTAAAGTCATAAGGCTCTAAGCTGTTTTGTATTAAATGAAAAAGGCTCTCTGCTGTTCTATTATCGCTAACGTCAAAAAATCCTAAAAATCTTTCTTTTAAAGACCTAACTGTTATCGAACACTGTGAGTTTTCTGTTATATCAGTACTATCATCCGCAATTACGCCAAAAAACAACAATCGGTGTCATTGATTTCTTTTTTTATATATTCTTGAATATAGTCATGTATGCAACCAATTAGTTCATTTTGTATAGTCTTAGATTGTCCCGTAAAAATATTACTAAATTTAGCACAATGTTCAGTAAGTTCGTCATTTCTTTTTATTAAGCATGCAAATATTTCCTTAAAATTGCCACGGTTAAAAGAATCTGTTGTTTCATTATGACCTCGAAATGCCAAGTCCTGTTTACTCAAAGTAATAGTAACATCAATTAAATAATTTAATAATAAACGGTTTTTTCGAACATTTTCATTATAAACAATTTTATTAAGACTTGCATTTTCTTGTAGTGCATCCGCAATAGTCGCCCTATTTTGCTCCAGTCTTGTAAGTGCTACCGTGCTACTCTTGAACTTTCATGCGATTTTACTGCTCGTGAAAAATTTTTTAAATCCGAATATCCGCCCCCTGAACTCCAATTATTTTTGACGCAACCTAATAAAATACAAGGCCAATAATATAAGCTTTCTTTATAAATACTTCCGCATAGCCACCTATAAGTTTCGTACCAAGATATTTGAAAAGTTCTTGAATGATTTTTACCTTGCCTCTTATCGTTAAATATTGCTAAAATTTTCGGCGTCGGACGGCTACCTAATATCTGTTTCTTTTCAGTTTCGCTTCTTCTTAAAAAAGGCGTTTCAATTAATGAAGCAATAAAGTCGTGAATAGGATTCATTTCAAAAGCAAAAAGCAAATACAAAAAATGGAACGGTCCAACTTACCAAATCAAAACAAAACAAAAACTTACTCACGCGTATTTATTCACCCTAAAAGACAGAACGCCCTCAATCAGCGGTTATCGCAATCTATTTCCTATTTCTTTCTCAGCCGCACGCACCACGTAAAAAGAAGCCGTTGGAATATTTCGCTAGTCATGTGATTTAAATAACCAATAAAAGCATATCCAAGCTACAGATTTATCGCCTCAAGAATGCAATAGAAAACATTTACTTTCTAAAATATTTATTATGGGATTATATTTTGTTTTTTTTTATTGTTATTATGTTGTAAAACTGTTAAAAAGTATATTTCTAATTGGTAATAGATAAAAAGTTATATAAAAAAATTCTCTTTTCCTTTATTTTGGGGGTGAGGCGCGGCCTCAGAGGCCTACCCTGACGAGCCGCCACTGCCACACTGCCGCAAGGAAATAAGTTATAAAAATATAAAGTGTTTCGCCAAGGCTGTTTTACAAAAAATAGGTTACTTACTTCCTTTCTGCTACCTTATATAAAATTTATAAATATACAAATTAAGAATTAATTCCTTGTACTCTTACAGGAAGGAACTCCAAAACCATTGTAGAACTCTTGGTTTATGTACCGCAAAAATTACACCATAAACTTGTAACTATATCCTAAAACCATATCTTGAATTCTTAACCTGAAACCCTACAAGCAATTGTTTGTTTTAAAATAAAATCGACATTTTATTTTATTTATCGACACAAGTTATTTACAACACAACTATTCAAAGACATTGCCTTACCTCTAGTCATCTAGAGGGCTCCTTCGATGTCAACGGTCACCAATAAAGAAAATTTCCAGACATCTAGAAAGGCTTCTCGAGGACCGACAGCCAAAAACAAAATTCAGGATGCCATTCTGTGGAACCAAACAAAACGGAACCAAAATGTATGGCCAGATGATGTCCATAAATAGGCCTTAGGCTTTCAACAGCACTGCACTTTAAAATAATTATTTATGGCATACTCTCAGTACTTCAAAAAAATTGGTCCATTAAGGCACTTTTATAAAGCCGGACACATGTTGCACCTCTAAGGAGAGCCAATAGAAAGGAACGAGAAAATCAGTTCCAGAAAATTCAAAGAAGTTTGACATTCCCCTCCATCATTCTTCCTCACTTCAGACTTATGCCAACCTAATGCCATAAAATAAAATAATAATTACAGTGGAGTTCACTGCTGGATCAAATATTAGAAGGGAGTATGAACCCTATAACATTCGGTGTCCCCGAATACAGCTGGCGAATTGCTCCTGAGCAGAACCAAAATTATGACTTAAATGAAAAATCAGACACTGTCAAAGCTGGCTGGATGCCGAAAAATAAGAAACCAATGAAACCATAGTGACAAAAGAGAAAGGCAGGCAAATTCCGAATATTTATAACACAGTCTTCCGGTTCGTCTCGTCGAAGGCAGACCTCTAACATAAGTGGTTCCACGTGTTCCGTTTTGTGTGCCCCTTGAGAGTACTACTGATATCACGAGATGACCTTTTCTTTCAAGCTATCCCCTTACCCCTCCCACTCCCGCCACGTAGCGGCCATTACGCTAATATTCTATGTAGAACTGCGGCAGACGAACGGGATAGAATGCAGGAACGACTAGGCCTCACACGTTCACAGAGTCTGCTCCCTTTCTAGCGGGGCCGTTAGTTTCCACACTGAGCGGTTGAGTCTCTCGTTTCCCCTCGAAATAAAGCAGCAAAACCGAACACGTGGCACCACTTATGCTAACAACACAGAGGTCTGCATTCGACGAGACGAACCGGAAGACTCCCAACTGCAAAGTTATAATGTTCAATTTTGTTTCAGACTACTAATGGGCTTAAAATAATTAAAAACCATCAGCAAAATGTCTGTTTAACATTCCATACCAAGCAAACATAAAGAAAGGCAGCTTGGAGAGATGAAAACAAAAAGTTATGTCAACTGAAACTTTCTAATAGTTCAAGTGTTCTCAAAGTGTTAAATTGATATTTACAAGAAAGAAGAGAGTAAATATGTTTATCATAATTCATGTGAGTGAAATGAAATGAACTGAAAGAAGAAACCAAAAAAACAGAATATTTTATTGTAAATGAAAAAATTGTTATTTTCATTAATAAAGAAGGCCAGTATCTTATGAACTAAAACTGATTATATATTCAAAATATGTCACTTTCAATAGTAACACCCTATTAATAAAGATTCTATTAACTTTCTTTTATAAAGTGTATGATATGTAAATTTGGAAAAAACCAACTCGTAGAGTTATTCGACAGGATGGTGATAGAACACTGTGTAAAAATCAGTACTATATAACTAACCAAATTTTGTAATTGTCTCACTGTTACTATAAACTAAATAATTATACATAAATTTGAAAATGTTATATTATAATTTTACAATTCACAGCAAACGTGTTTCGCCCTTTCGAGACCTACAAACAACAGAGAGAACCTTAGTAAATAATTACACTCACAAATCCTAAAACAATAACTTACAAATAGAATAAACACACTAAAGCACAACAAAACAAACAACTACTTATACATATTTGATGGACATTAAAATGAGGTTAAGCCTCACGTGAATAAACAAAATAAAATATTTAAAAAGTATTAAAAAAGATTCATGTCTCTAGACGGGATCGAACCCAGACCACCCACACCGAGTGTGTGGGTGGTTGCTTCGGCGTCTCACTCGGCTGGTCTGGGTTCGATCCCAACTAGAGACATGAATCTTTTTTAATATTTTATTTTGTTTATTCACGTGAGACTTAACCTCATTTTAATGTCCATCAAATATGTATAAGTAGTTGTTTGTTTTGTTGTGCTTTAATGTGTTTTATTCTATTTGTAAGTTATTGTTTTAGGATTTGTGAATGTGATTATTTACTAAGGTTCTCTCTGTTGTTTGTAGGTCTGATGATGCTCGAAAGGGCGAAACAAGTGTCATGTTTGTTGTGAATTGTAAAATTATAATTTAATGAGACCGAGACTTGGAGTCTTTTTCTATGTTTGTAGTTGGAGTTTCTAAGCCTAAGTAGCGAAATGAGGATTCTGTTTTTTAATCTGTATGAGGGTTATGCTCTTAGAATCTAACATCGAACTTTCTCCATGTTTAAAATATTTGCAGTTTTGTTAGATATTAGTCCTAAATATGCAATTGTTGTAAGTATATTTTATATGGGAATCTTTAACCTTAGGTTATATTTATTGGATAGCTAAAAGTTTACGTTTTTTAAAAATTAGTCTGTTAATTTCAGAAAATATTTGTAGCCATTATTTGTTGCAAAAGATATAATGACGTCAAGTTCCCTTTCTAGAAAATGTTTGTCTAAAGCGTATATGGGCAACTCCCGGCCGCCCTTCACCAGCGTCAATCCGGCCCGCGAGAGATTCAGAAATTTCAAATAACGCGCAAAAAAATTAAAGATTTAGCACACATAGTTTATTTGTAATTACTGTCAGCCAACCTAAAACTGTATTCTTCAATTCATAAAGAGTAAAATCGATAAACAATTTTATTAAGCGTAGGAACGCCACAGATCGAGTCAGATATAGTCGTTAGAAAGAGACAAACAGATATACGTTCGAGAAGCCGTCCTTCCGCGTGACCTGCGGAATGCGTTATGATAGGGTTAGGATAATTATGCATTTAAAAATCTAAAAATATGCTTCGAAACAACGGAAAATATGCTCTTAAAAAATGCATTTATTATCGGATAAAAAAAACAGAAATAAAGCAAAAGTATAGCAATTAAAATAACATATTATTTACACTTCAAGGTACCCTTAAGACACTATTTTTACCAGTAATTATTACATTAATACAACTATATAAAAAAAGTATTTTTTTAAATTAAATTTTATTAAAAATTGTTCATTATCTGGATTCAATGTCTCTTTATTGTCCAAAACTGCACTATTTTTCAAATTTTTGTAACCAATATTTTTTTGTAAAACCGTAGCTTAAAAATTAGCTTTATTTTGTGTTAGTTATAGTTTCACTCACTTTTTCTATCATTTCTACGCTTTTTGACAAAGAAAGTCCTTTTATCTCCAATTTTTTTATAGTATCAGACAAACAAGAAAAATTGTTTTTAATGTAAATTAAATACTTACTTACATCTTCTTTGCGCAAAACGTTTTGTGCTTCTTGTATACAGAGTGAGTATTCCGCGTGAAAATGGTTGAATATGTTTTTTATTGCCTCGAAATGTTCTGCGTAATAAATGGCAGGATGTTTCCTGCAGTAGTCCTAAATTTTTCTACCCGAGTCGGAGCTTTTAGGAATACTTTCTTCACCGAGGAAATCAGATTGTTCATTCGTGGATAAAAAGCACGAAGTTGTTTTGTAACTCGATGAAGTCCATGGGCAAGACATGTGGCCTGTATCATTTTAGGGTACAATATTTGTAGAGCACTCATTGCTTTATACATGTATGGAGCAGCATCTGTAATTGCCATTAACACTCTATCATATTTCATACCACCGGGCCATAAAAGAGTGAGAGAGTCGTTGAAAAATCCAGCAACAGTTGAATGATTTACTTTGTCTAAGGTCTTCATTGTAAGTAAATATGATTTATCCCTTTCTACTTCTACACCCAACACACCAAAAACAGAATTAGCAACACATCTCGGTTCCACTGTCCACATCAGTTGTTTCATCTAGTGACACCCATATACTTTTATCTTCTACTTTTTCATGCCATTAATAAAGCAAAACAGGCACTCTCTCTTAACCTTTACCCTCAAAAATTAGTTGACATTATTTTTAAGGAAATACTTCAAAAATACAATAAAGATAACCAAAATTAAGTCTCATTACCATACATCCCGCGCCTGTCAAAAAATTTTCAAAAAGTGTTTAAAGAACATGATATCAAAGTAAGTCACAAAGGTCATAATTTAGTGAGGCAAAATTTCAGACAATTAAAAACTACAATACTACCCAATAAGAGAAGTAACATTGTACGCGGTGATCATTTTTATAATGTCCCCCTCTAACTTTTTTTATTTGACGTTTGTGAAAAACGTCAAATATAAAAGTTTCACAAAAAACAATAAGCTATTTGCAGCATACATTTTATATATATACAGGGTGTTGCCGAAATCACCCACAGATAAAAGTTATATTTTTTTAAATGGAACACCCTATATATTATACGCTAAATTAAATCCTATTCTGCATATTTTTTGTATAACATGTCCTATACCCAAATACAATAGTTTTCGAAATATCTGCGATTTATTCTAAAGCTTATAATTTAGCTTAGGTGGCTGTGAAGTAGATCGATACCAACAAACAAAATGTTTGTTTATAACTGACAGTGACAGTTACACATTTAGCAACATTATACGTTCTTTTTATTGTAAAATGCCCTATTCGGAAAGAGAAAAACGATTAATTTTGGAAACTTTTATCAAAGCAAATAAGAGTGCTAAATTGGCTCAAAGAGAATTACGTGTAATTAACCCCCTGATGCACATTCCGGACAAAAAAACCTTCCATCGAATTTATGAAAAATTTCAACAAACATCCAGCCTAACGAGAAAGAAGAGAACAATGGAAATTGGTGAAGGTAGTGATTTAAACATTTTACTAAAAGTGGAAGAAAATCCCAATATTTCCATGGCTGAGGCTGAGAGAAGAGCTTATTGATCCAAAAAATACATCTTATGGGAGGATTCAAACCACTCTCAAAAATGCAGGATACAAGGCATTCAAAATTAGGCCTACCACAAAATTAACGCCCAGGCATCGAGAAAAAAGGGTTGAATTTTGCCATGCAATGTTGAAAAAGTTAATGAAAATGAAGATTATTTAATAAATGTTTTTTGGACCGACGAGTCATCGTTTTCTACTAGTGGAATGATAAATCGAAAAAATAGCAGACAGTGGGCCACAGTAAATCCCCATTGCTACAGGGAATTTCAATTTCAAGGACGTCAAACTGTTAATGTGTGGTGTGCTATTTTAAACAATAAAATAATAGGCCCTCATTTTTTCGAAGATACTTTAAACGGTAATGGTTATATGAATTTTCTCCGGAACGAATTAGAAAACTACATGGATGAGCTCCCATTGGAGCAACTGAGAAACCTCGTCTTCCAACAAGATGGTGCTCCTCCTCATTGTGTCGCATTGGTTAAAGACTATTTAAACCAACAGTTCACGGAATGGATTGGAAAAAATGGTACGATAAACTGGCCACCTAACAGTCCTGACTTGACGCCGATGGATGCATTTTTATGGGGAACTCTAAAAGATCGTGTGAACGCAAATAACATCGAAAATAGAGAACACCTAAAAGTCTTGATTAGAACGGAAATTCAAATTCTAAATCAAGAATATTCCCAGTCTATCACTGCCGATGCCGCTTTGGATCGATTACGAAGAACATACATCAAATGTATTGAAGAAAACGGGGGACCAGTTGAACAATTCCATTTGTAAGAATAAATGTATTATATTATTATCTAAATTATTAATTAAGTTTTAGAAGTTTTTTTTGTTTTTGAAGCTTTCAGGCTTCCCGATATTTTTCTTATGGAAATATTGGGCTTTTCTTCCACTTTTAGTAAAATGTTTAAATCACTGCCTTCATCAATTTCCAATGTTTTCTTTTTTCTCGCTAGTCTGGATGTTTGTTGTAATAAAAATTTCCAAAATTAATTGTTTTTCTCTTTCCGAATAAGGCATTTTACAATAAAAAGAACGTATAATGTTGCTAAATGTGTAACTGTCACTGTCACTTATAAACAAATATTTTGTTTGTTGGT
Organism: Kuschelorhynchus macadamiae; assembly: GCA_030620095.1. NCBI lineage: Eukaryota > Metazoa > Arthropoda > Insecta > Coleoptera > Curculionidae > Kuschelorhynchus > Kuschelorhynchus macadamiae. Next base: position 442,428 of record JAUTXW010004963.1, on the reverse strand, counting down.
ATCGATCTACTTCACGCCCACCTAAGCTAAATTATAAGCTTTAGAATAAATCGCAGATATTTCGAAAACTATTGTATTTGGGTATAGGACAAAAACATTTATACAAAAAATATGCAGAATTTTCATAGGATTTAATTTAGCGTATAATATACAGGGTGTTCCATTTAAAAAAATATAACTTTTATCTGTGGGTGATTTCGGCAACACCCTGTATATATAAAAATGTATGCTGCAAATAGCTTATTGTTTTTTGTGAAACTTTTATATTTGACGTTTTTCTACCAAACGTCAAATAAAAAAGTTAGGGGGGGGGACATTATAAATGATCACCCTGTACAAACAAACTAGTCAGTATTTTTAAAACAGGTTGAATGGTCACAAAAATGATAATAAAAATATGTCTGGGCTAAAAAAAAACACGAGCATTCTAAAAAACATTGTTTTGATTTTGGAAATTCCAGAATTTTAAAATCTGAACTGCATCAGAAAAAAAAACGGGAAATTCGCGAAATGATTGCATTAAAAATACAAAACAAAATTGATTTAGTACCTCACTTAATGAACGCTTTTCTTGTTGGACTAACTAAACTAAACTGAATTTAAAAATTATTTCTAACATTCTTAAAACGTTCGTATTTATATTTGTAAATTCGTGGTAAACCCATAGTTTTTAAAAGCACAGATGTTTTATTGGGTGCCTATAACAATTTTAAGAAAGGATGGGTAAAACCCTTGGCCTGCCAGCAACTAGACATTTTTTATTATTTATTAATAAATATATAATCCATAATAATAATATTTATTTATTATTATTATGGATTATATTTGAAATAGATCAAATTTGTCTTGGGAAATAAAAATATATTCAGAAAAATTAGAATATATACATTTTTCCTGTAATAACTGCAAAATATGCATTTAAATACAAAAATTGCCAAAATATATATTTGCATATGCTTTCATGCAAATGCATATATATCCTAAGTCTATAAAATAAATAACAGGCTCTGAGCGCTCGCATCGCATATTGGTGTACGATCAAGACTCTCGATTCGAGAATATTCTAGTTGCTTATTACATAGTAAACCTATGTATTTGTTGTGCAATGAAACCATTTCTGTTTTAAAAGAATACAGTATAAAGCGGCCTTACTCCAGCAAGAATTTGGCTCCATATAATTTACTTACGGGCCAGTTAAGAAAGCATAAAATTAAAAAACTCATTACCGACTTAGGGAAACAGTAACAAATGTTCCATTCACAATGATCCAATCTAGACAGTGTTGTTAAAGCTAGTTTTATAGTTAGCTTCAAAATAGTGAAAACATCGAAATCATTTTCTGAGGAAGAGTTTGTTAAAGAGCGCCTAGTAAATGTTGCAGAACTTTTGTGCCCAGAAAAGAAGAAGGAGTTTGAGAAGTGAGCTTATCGCGATGTACTGTTATTCGACGTATCATCATCAAACAGCCTGTATCGTCCACTGCTGAACATAGGTCTCTCTCATTAGCTTCCATCCATCTCGATCTTGAGCGCTCTGAAGCCAGTTTGTTATTATGCGCTTTATGTCGTCTGTCCAACGGGTTGGCGACGCCCTCTGTTTCTGAACGCGTCCTGTCTAGGACGCCATTCCATGACTTTCTTGGTCAATTTTTCGTTAGACATTCTGGCTACGTGTCAAGCCCAATTCCACTTAAGATGAGTTATTTGCCTAACTGCGTCTGTCACTCTTGTTCTTCGGCGTATTTGCTCATTTGTTACTCTGTCTCTCAACGTGATTCCCAGAAGGGAGCGTTCCATGGCTCGTTGAGCCACTCGAACCTTATTTATTGACCTTTTCGTTAGTGTCAGGGTCTCTCCGCCATACATTACCGGTAGGACGCATTGGTCAAACACCCTACGCTTCAAGCATACAGAGATATCAGTCTTGAAGACATGTTTTAGTTTTCCAAAAGCAGCCCACGCCAATCCAATTCTTCTTTCAATCTTGCAGGTCTGATTATTTCTGCCGATTCTTATTTCGTGCCCCAGGTATTTGTAGGATGTGATTTGGGAAATCTGGTTTCCGTCTACCAAGATATTTCAGCTAGCAACTAGATTTGTCATGAACTGCGTTTTGGAAGTGTTGATTTTGAGGCCAACCCTGTGTGAAGCCGTTATGAGTTCCCTGAGCTGTATTTCTGCCTTACACTGTCCGATATCAACACGATATCGTCGGCGAAACGTAGGTGGGTGAGGTATTCCCGTTAATATTAATGCCTGTGCCATCCAGTTCGATTTTCTTGAGCATATATTTTACTAGAGTGGTAAATAATTTTGGCGAGATTGTATCACCTTGACGGACCCCACGTGCTACTCTAAATGTGTCCGTTTCTTCATGCAGTCTGACACTCGCTGTTGCATTCTCGTAAATGTGTTGTATTACGGCGGAATATCTGTAGTCGACAGTCGGCAAGTGCTTTATGGAGTCGAATGCTTTCTCGTAATCGACGAAAACAAGCAGGAGTGGTCTATTGTATTCCACAGATTTCTCAGTTCAGGTTTTAATAACCATCAAGTGTACGTTAGTGCCGTACCCGGATCGAAAACCAGCTTGCTCCACGGGCTGGTAGAGGTCTAGCTTGGGTGTTAGCCGCCTGGTGAGAATATTCGTGAACAGTTTGTAGAGATGGGGAAGTAAGCTAATGGGTCTATAGTTCTTCAGGTCTGCGATGTTTCCCTTTTTGTGCATGATAACGATAACTGCGTTATTCCATGCCTTGGGTGGTGTATATTCTACAAGACATTTGTTAAGTAGCCTCGTTATGGCTTCCAGAAGACATTCCCCACCCTCCTTCACTGCTTCAATAACCAGATCATCTCCTCCTGGCGCTTTGTTGTTTTTCATTTCTGCCATGGACAATTTCTTCTCTGGTGATCTCTGGCATTTCTTCTGATCTTCGATTTATGATTTGAGGAATATCTTTATTACGTTTTGGTTGATCGTCGCTATGATATAGTTTTGAGTAGCTGGCTGGTTTTCAAGCATTTTCGATTGGTTTGGATGAGAGTACCGATCTTACACAGCCCAGTTAGCTATTTTTAAACGAGGTGTTGGTGAATAACTTCTAGTGACAGAAGAATTACTGGCTTTATGGCCACTACAAGGGACCACTACTGGAAAAGATATTTTTGCTGAGATGAATGTGCAAGAATGTAAATTAGTAATTCTGCATTGCATTGCATTATTCACCAACAAAACTTGTGCTCTAAGTTTGTTCTACTGAACAACGTTATAGATGTTGTAGTAAGTACCATCAATTTCATTAGATCCCGCGGTCTTAACCATCGCCAGTTTCAAGTATTTTTGGATGAACTCTAATAGAACACGATGATATGACATACTACTGACTGAAGTAAGGTGGCTAAGCAAATGTGAAATACTAAAAAAGATTTTATATCCTTAGAAAAGAAATAGCTGATTTTATGTACAGAAAAGAGAAAACATTGCCGCAAATTTGTGATCAATGGCTTTGTGACTTGGCATTCCTGGTAGACATCACAGGACACTTAAACGACCTGAACTTGAAGCTTTAAAAACAAGGGCGATTGGTAAATCAGCTGTACAGTCATCTTAAACCTTTTCAAAACAAAATTGGCTTGTGGGAAACACAAATGAAAAGAAAAAACTGTTTTCATTTTTTAACATTATCCAGTCACGAAAACATTGAATACGGTTGCTATGTTGAAGAACTGAAACTACTGCCAGAGCAATTCGCTGATCAGTTTTCTGATTTTAAGAATATGGATAGCACTTTCAATATTTTTGCAAATCCTTGCAAGTGTAATGAAGATTTGAGAGAGCTTCAAGAAGACTCATATTTGAAGTCTAATTTGATGATGTGGAACTAAGCGAATTTTTTAGAACCTACCTTTCCGAAGAAAAGTATCCACAGCTTAGAGTTATCGCAAAAATAATTTGTAGCACATATAAATGTGAGCAGCTTTTTTCAATCATGAAAATTAACAAAAATAAGAAACGTACTCCGCTTACAGATGTTAATTTAGAAACCACTTGCGCCTATGTAGTAGTGATATTGACCCCCAATATTGATAATCTTGTTTCTCAGCTCATTAATTTTCATTTGATTTTTCTATCTGTTTTTGTTAATTTGTTTTTTATATCTTTGAGTATGCTGTTATAATTAATAAATAAAAAAAATGTGTGAATTTTTATCGCTTTTTTATTCACTACTACCTACTTATTTCTTACACCTACGATTCAAGACCTGATTAGGGCCCAAAATTACGCCCTCGGCCTTTAATAGGCATGCCCATACCTGGTCTAAAGTGATCTTTTTAATATGATATCTAGAAAATTTAAATTAAAAAAAAATCTTAAAGCGTGCCAAACACATTTATGCTAGTAACGGGTTATATGTAGTAAGCATTTTTATAAACTCTTGATGTATTGCATGGTTTATATGTTTCTTTGTAAGTATGTGGTTAGTTATATTAAGGCACTCTTCATTTGGTATATCGGTAAACATATTGGTGACATCAAAGTATCTTTTAGTTTTTTGGTAACTTCGATTGAGTGATATTTCTAAATCAAAAACTAGTTATTATATTATTTACTAAATTCTAACAAGAAAGCTATCCGTTGTGTAATTTATATCAAAATGGAGCTATAGAAATATCTTTTTTTAAGGGTCTGAGATATAAAACTAAGCAAGTTTCATTATACGAGGGCACTTCAACAAAGACTAAAACTAGTACTACAAAATTTTTATTTATTAATCTTAAACAATACTTTTACCACGCTTTATATAGTTCCCCTGTAATGCAATATCCCAACGGTGCTGCCATTGATCAAAGACATGGCGGAAGCCTTTCTTTGAGAGCTTTTTCAAAACTCCCTCTAAAGTCTTAACAGCATCCAATTCTGTTTGAAATCGTCATTCTTTGAGGTCTTTGTTTACTTCAGGAAACAGATAGAAGTCGCATGGGGCTATTTCAGGTCTATATGGAGGATGCGGGTTGAGAGACTTAAAGATTCAAAAACTCTGTCACTATATTCGCTACATGAGGGCGAGCATTATCATGATGAAGTTTCCACTTTCCAATCAGCTCAGGTCGTTTTTTGGAGATGGGATCCTTCATCAATTGGAACAAAACTTGTTTATAATAACTGGCAGCTATTGTAGTACCATGGGGGACCATGTGCTTGTGTTATGACCATAGCTTTAGCGGCAGATTTTTGCGCAGGTGCTTTTTTGGAGGTCCTCCTTTTTCTACCCACTGCGTATTCTGTTGCTTCATATCCGGATCATAACAATATACCCAGTTTCATCTGCAGTAATAATAATCTCCACCATTCTTCGCCTTCTTCTTCAACGCATTATTTCCAGTATTCACAAACCGCTACCCTATTCGCTTTTTTCATCTGGTGTCAGTATACGCGGAATCCAGCGAGCACAAACTCTAGACATGTTTAAATCAGGGTTGGCAAGTTTTTGGACAGGGTGGTTAAAACCAGTGGTTTTAACCTGGTTAAAACCGTCCTGTCCAAATTAGTTTTGACCATGCCGGTGGTCAAAATGGTCAAAGTAAGTTTTGAGCATTAGTTGAACCTATTTTGTGGTCAAAACTATTTTTAAATGCGTAAATGCAACAAAACTATAAATACAATTATTAAGTACAGGATTTTAAGAAAGCACAAACTGTTAATAACATAAAACTAAAATTTATGTAATAACTTATTTATTCAATAAATACAGATAGGGGATTTCAAACATTTTATGGCAACATAATACTTATACACTAAATAAAATTTTCAAAAAAATTAATATGTTTACATAACCAGGATAATAAAAACATAAAACTGTCTAAAATATATAACATAAACATAACATAAAAAAGTTATATCAAACTTTATTAAAAAACATGAGCATTTAAGTTACAAATTCAAAATTGATCCTCCTCATTATCGGAGTTAAAACTGCCCGATGTAGGAAATGTTAATGATTTACTTTTAAGATTGAGCATACGATATACAGAAACAAGTTTATTACATTTATCAAGGCCTAATTTATTTCTTAACTTTGATTGAATAAAACTAAGATTCGAAAATATGCGTTCAATACCTGCTGAAGAAGCACATGATTTATGAAGGTAGACAGCAAAGTTAATAAACTTAATATTTAATCCCTTATATTTTTTTAAACCTTCCTTAAACCAAATAACGGGGTTGAGGTTGAGCATTTCCTTATTAAAAAATGATTGTGGGAACGGCTTCTCTTTCAAGGTAAAAAATGTAATAAGAGGCAAGAATGCTTTATGCATTTTCCTGCACCCATGTCCTAGCTTCTTCAATATCTTCGTCTTCTTAGATCGGTACCAAAATATTTAGGATGTAGAAGATAGGCTAACTTATGCATAGGTGTAATACAATCCTTATATCTTTAGTCACTTCTTCTTTGTACGGTTTTAAATTTTCTTCATTTAACAACTTCAAAAAATGATAAGTTGCGTCTGCTATATTTGCTGTATCTTTCTGCATTTCATCCAGTGCTGTCGCTATGTAGGATAATTGTAAATGCAGGTGTTTCGCTTCTACGAATAGGCCAAAATTTGTTATTATTTTTTGTATGTTTCCATCAATGTATTCACTGTTGCGGCTGTCTGCAAGCAGCTGAACGTAATATGGACGATTTTTCAAGAATATGTCAAGACAATCTACCTGGCTATTCCACCTAGTATCTCCGGGAATTTGAGGTTTTCTAGATCCTTTTTGTTGTAATAATAACGCATTTGGTTTATGATGGTTCCTAAAGTATTTTGATAATTCGGTTACATGTCCCAATAAAGCTGCTATATTTCTCTTTTTACATATATCTCCACCTAATAAATTTAAGTAATGGGCAGCACAGCCATATGCAATAAAAAAATCCGCATTGCTTCTTTTTTCTTTTCCAAGTCATGTCTCATTTTTTTCATTTTTGCTTCATTATCAGATACAAAAGATGTCACTTTAAAAGCAAATTTTTGCTCTGCCTCTTTGATTGCGTCATAGGCGATAGTTTTACAAAATTCTGCAGTTTTTTCATTTACTCCAGTGTCGACAGCAGATAAAAAGTAAACGTTTTTTCCGTCCGATAAACAATTTACCAAAACCGGTTGATTGTGTATGTTAGACCAGCCATCTTGAATAAGAGTAACTGACTGGTTTTTTAACTGATCTGAAACTTCTTCTGAAATTTTATTTTGCATATTGTCCAGCAATTCACCTGATAAGGTTTTTCTTGAGGGAGGTATATAACCGGGTCTCAGGGGTAAAATTGACAATTTTTCTGAAATAAAAATCCTCAATATGGCTGAATGGTACGTTTCGTGCAAAAAAATAGGCCGCTATATCCTCATCAATTTTTTTCTTTTGAAGATTAGATGTTTTTATTAAGAATTGTGACATTTTTGGTTGCAATAGTGATGACGATGAACCAGAAGCTGAAGAAACACATGATCCAGTTATGGTACTTTCGTCTTCTGAATTGTTTTCTTCTTCTATGTTATCACGTGTATGGTCAGAACTTGAATCCAATTCCATTTCCAGATCATCTGTGCCTAGATTTTTGCTTAAGATTTCATTTCTTGAATCTCCCTTTTTAGTCTTCTTACTTCTACATTTTTCTAAAAATAAGCCGCAGTGCCTTACTACGTACTAGAGAATTACATACTTTACATCTTTGGCCAGTCACCTTTCCGTCATTGCTAAGTTGGTCAAAATACGTCCACACCGGATCCTTATACCTTCCACCAAAACGTTTTCGTACCTACAATAAAAAATTAATAATTTTGAATAAGTTGTTTAAATAATAAAAAAAAACTTTAAGTAAAGAAACATATTATATATTTCTTTATATATATACGATTACTTTATCTGGATATACATTTTTCTGCGCTTAATTGAACCTGTGATAAATAGATATTTCAACCCATTTATTGACCACCGAGTTGACCACCATTATTAATAACCAATAGAAAGGTTAAACAAGAAGTCACAACTTGTGTTCATCTTTACCCAGGATCATTTCGTTTGTAAGACGTGTAATATATATTAGAAAAAGCCAGATATCTTTAAAACGGATAAATGTACATGATGGCTCATTAATTCGAGGAAGCTTATTAAAATATTGTCATGGTTAACGGAGATATGAAGGGATTAATATGGTTTCTAGAGGTGCATGTCGTAAACATATGTTTGTGATCTGAAAAAGGTCGATAGTTAAGAATTGCATTTTTTAATGAAATACTCAATATTTTATTTGACATTTCAGTTCTACCCGAAAAATAATTATAAAAATTAAAATAATTAAAAAAGATTTGTTTTCGAAATTATAGAAAAATGTTATCTTCTTTCTAATAAACTGGAATTGGACACCATAAGAAAGATTATTAACAACTAAGATAGCAATGCGCAATCCGTTTTGCTCAAAATTAAACGTTATAGATTTTACAGCCAGCAAATTTTGACTTTCAACCTTGAGTAATTTTAAAAAATCGAACTTAAGGATATATAATAAAACAAAAAAGCTCATATTTTGGTAGAATCAAACTAATCAAAAGTCAAATGAAGTATTGGGTGTTAGATGTAAGGTGTTCTATTTAAAATGCAATTTTGTCTGTCACCCGTTTTGGGACACCCTGTATGTATAAAAATATTTTTAGGACATGCAGCTTTAGAAACCATACAACATTTATAGACAACTTTTTTTTCATATCTCCATTAACCACGATCATAATGGACTTTCCTGGATTAATAGCCCACCACCCTGTATAATATTAAATATTTTTATTATTAGCACTATGATTATTACTATTAATTAAATATTTAGGATATAAAATAGAATCCAAAATAAAGTAAAACCAACTATTTTTTTCAACACTTATGGGTATAATTCCTTTGTTAATTTTTTATTTATAGTTTATAGTCAAATAAAACAGTTTATAAAACTAACACGGCAATATCTTACACAAGTTAATATTTGACCAACAAGACACAAAAATTCCGTTTACTCGTTGTGCGCCCTAGAAGTAAATAATCCACCACAGAAAATATTACAATTTACTACTTGACCTTTCATTAAATACCCTGTATAATATCTATCAGAACGATTCTATTTTTACATAATTTCTGCGGTCATTTCTAGGTGCACAGTTCTTGAAATGAGAAAATGAGATGAAGTTTTTTGAGATGCAAAAAAACGGTAATTTATAAAATAAAAATGAACATTATTAATATATAACTTACCTTGGACATATTAAGGCACCAACCACTATAGTAGAGTAGCACAATAAATTAAATTATTTAAGTAGTTCTTTTCAGTACAGCCAGAAACTATATAAATCTTCCTAAAATACTGGTAAAACACTATAACAAGTTGCAACCTGATTGTTTGTTCACGTTCAATATAAATAGCGCGGTTGAACGCTCTCACTGTTGCCAAACTTTAAATATTGTATGATTTTTAAGGTTTTAATTTAAAAAGTGGTTTTAACCATTTTGACCATTTTGGCCGGTTAAAACCAGTTTTGACCACTGCCCTGGTCAAAATAAAAAAAAAGTGGTCTTTACCCAACCCTGGTTTAAATGCTTATGTAAAAGAGTAAAAATACTTCCAACAGATATTTTAAGAATATTTAAGAGTTGTGGGATAGCCAGACGTGAATCTGTACGAATAATTACTGATCCGGTATTGATGGTTTCCTCAGTTAGTGCCACCATAGGAGCACCTAGACCGCCTTGCAACTCACAACTTTTCCTGTCATTACTAAACTCTTTATGCCATCAAAAACAAGCAGATCTGGCCATAGACAATTCCCCAAAAGCCGTATTAATCAACGAAAAAGTTTCCGTTGTGATTTTCCAAGACGAACCCAAAATTTGATCGCATATCTTTGTTCTTTCATTTCATCCATCACGATTCTTTGAGGCGCAGTAACAACTTTAGAGCGGTGTCAAAGTCAAATCAATAATTTATGACAACTGACATTTCGCAAAATGAAAGAAGCCTACTTGGATGATATTTTCTGAATTTTGGCGGTATGTAGCTCGTTGCACTTGGCCGTAAAAAATTCAGTCCTAGTTGAAATTCCCTCGTATATAAATGTTTTAATCGTCAGTTTACACAATCTAGTATCTTTTAATGGAGTTTTCCTGTAGAAAATTGACTGGCCTACAAGTGCTTACAGACAACTATAACATTACATCGTTAGATAAGTTATTCGTTTCAACCTAAGATGGAGATAACCTTGAAATATATTTTTTTTTAATTTTAGCAAACGAAGTTAGCGTGGAGATTTTGAATTTTAATGGTTGGCCCAAAGACAAAATCACTCCGGAAAGCATCGAAGATTTCGTTTCGTTCGTAGTTGATGCTTTTTCGATTAGTAAAAACGCTTTGCCCGTTGTTGTCACGTGCTGCAAGTATGAAAACAAATTCACATATACAGAGGCGCTCAACACTGCGAACATAGTTTATTTTTAGAATACCTTATTGTAATGTACTTGTAAAGCGCGGGACACGAAAGAAAACCGGGCGGTCCTTAAAATAAAGGTTCATAGTCTTAAGCAAGTGGAAAAGTAAAATTTGTGTACGCAAATAAGTTTTATGTTATTTTATTTGTTGTAATAGTTTGCCGCTTCCCCTATAAAGTGCGCCAGTTAAGCGGTACGGAAAATTAATCGAGGATTTAGTAAATTTCGCACTGGTCCACTTATAATTGGGATATGCCTAGAGTCTCCATGCACTTGCCGCTAGAAGGTTCTAGCTATTTCCAGTGGCGCCTATACATTTCGAAGCATTTGTTTTCATTATATAAATGAGCTGCATTGAATTTGAATTATTATTTCGAAGTAACGATGGCGAGCAAAAGAAGAAAAACAATTCAAAGCGGTGCACGTGAAGTTATTGCGAGCGTTACAGAGGCCTGTACTACAGAAGCTAAAAATAATAGTTTGACTATTCCAATATGTGTAACTGTAAGGCAATATAGGCAAGAAGGACGCAATATTGTGTATCTAGACGAAACCTGGGTAGATAATGATATGATAGTGAACAAATGCTGGCAAAGTGAAAGTGTTACAGGTGTTGTTCAGGGAATCCGCTCTAGTACTAGCTTTATTATAGTTCATGCTGATTCAGAAGCCGGATTTGTTCCAGGTGCTGCTTTAGTTTTTCGCTAACTAACTACTGGAGACTATCATGGACAGCTGACTAGAGATAATTTTGAAAAGTGGTTGCTCGAGAAGCTTCTACCTAACATTCCTCCCAAATCAGTCGTGTTAATGGATAATGCGCCTTATCATTCTCACGTAAAAGATAAAGTGTCAGCTAAATACTCTACAAAAGCTCATATGATATAGTAACTTAAATCGAACAATTGTATGTGATCCAACATGGAGAAAGCATCAATTATATGAAGTAATATCAGCCAACGAGCCTAGAGAAAAAAAGTATAAAATTTTACTTTATATACTCTTTTTACGTAACCTCGGTCATACACCTTTAAGGCTGCCTCCATACATGTGCGACCAACCCTATTGAACTTGCATGGGCAGGAGTAAAAAATATATTCGAGAGCACAACACCGGTGAACTTTCAATAAAAAATTTAAATAAAATAACCTTAGAGGCGATTGACTCAATATCGGCTGAAAACTGGAAATCGTATGTTAAACACGTTCGTTCTATTGAAGATAAATACTGGGAAGTAGATGGCAAAATTGAAACGGTTATTGATGATTTAGTTATCACACTGGGATCTTCAAGTAGTGACGACGAAACCTCATCATTTTCAAATGAAGACAACGATTTAGAAGGAATCGAACCATTAGAATCACAGCCGCCAGCCCCAAAAATGGCTTAGTTTTTTTCATATATTTTGTAAAATTGTTCATAAAGTATCTGTCAATAAACTGCTTCAAAATAATTAATTTTCTGTTCAATACCGGATGTCAAAAAAAACTAATATTGCAATTAATATTAAAAAAACTACAGAACTCATATTTTTCCAAAATTAACACATCAATGTAGTTATAATAGGGGAGCCAGCACTGATTCCAGTGAACAAGATTTATCAAAATTTTAACTTATACAGTTCAACTTTTGGGCTATTCGGGTATGCCAAAAGTGACCGTTTGTCTCCGTCTGTCATATTACTTTGTACAGGGGCATCATTGTGAGGTACTATACAGGGCGTTTCCTAATTGCGTGCTAATGTTAAAGGGGGTGATTCTTGGACATTTTTAAGGAAAAAGTTTAATATGAACCTAAAAGTCTTAACTTTGGAGACACAGGGTTTTAAATCCTAATTCTGATGCTATTATATATAAATAACTGTGAGAAATTTGATACACGTCTTTTATGCATAAAAGGGCATTTTTGAAATTTCTACCAGTGGCGTGCATATGTTATTAACCTGGGTAAATCGGTATGCTCCTTAATGCATAGAAGACGTGTATCAAAATTCATGCCGTTATCTACAATAGCATCAGAATTGGTATGAAAAAAAACGTTTTCTTTTTAAACTTTACCATCCTGTACCTCAAAAGTTAAGAGTTTTAGGACATAAACACCCCCTTTAACATCAGCACGCAATTAGGAAACGTCCTGTATAGTACTTCACAATGACGGCCCCTGTATAAAGTAATATGACAAACGGAGACAGACGGCCACTTTTGGAGTAGCCCAAAGCCGAACTGCATAAATTAAAATTTTGATAAATCTCGTTCACTGGATCTGATGCTGGCTTGTAAAATCTGGACTTGTAAATCGTGTATCACTATACTGGATGGTCCAATAATAGTGGACGTAGGCAGTAGCCCGGGAACCGTTAATGACAGAACTCAAGAAAAAATATATTTATAGGTAAATCGATCAAGAAAAATCAAAATTAAGCCGTTTTAAAATTCGAAAGTTCGCCGTTTTTGCAACACAAAAGAGACATAGAAGTGCGGTACACGAAAGAAAATAGACAAATATAGTTAAAGGTTCATTAAGCATTGTTACATTTTTTAATTATCTGAAGTGCGTAAAGTCAAAAAGGAGTGCCATATTATTTAAAGAACGACGGGACACCACTGGTTTAAAGAGATTTCTTGGCCGACCTTCCTAAACCGATTGACGGTTTCGTGTCCCGCACTTTACACATGTTTATTATTTGGTGGTATAGCAAGTCTGCATTTTCTGCGTTCTGCTTCGATCATCAGAAGGTAATAAGTTTGTTTCTCTAGAAAATAAATAGGTTCTTTTAAAATATGGATGTATACGAACTATCAAAAAAAAATTAAAGTTATTAAATGGTATTATAATGAAAATTGCGTTACGTACACCGTGTCATAAAATTTTGAAACATTCGGGTGTGTATCTCCTTGAAACCATAAACGAAATTCGGCCTCAGTAAAAAATAACGAAAGAGAGATGAAAGAAATTATGGTATTGCCGAACAGGTAGATTTGAGCAGGAGGTCAGTAGGAAGAGTGCAGGAGAATGCAGTTTTGGGAAACTGTAATGGAAATGGCAAACAACGATGACAATTTTTTAAGGAATATTGTTTTTACTGACGAATCAACGTTTTCGTTTCATGGTCAGCACAACCCTGCTATAGTCCGTTATTGGTCTCGGGAAAATTTACATAGGTTTTTCAAGTTTAAAACCCAATATCCACAGAAATTAAATATCTGGGGTGGTATGTTGGGTATGATTAGCCCATTTGTCATCAATGATTCTTTAAACGGTCCTAAATACCTGGACCGTTTGCAGCAACAAATCGTTCCAAAAATTAGAGAATTACAAGGCCAAGATTTAACAGCATTTGGTTTCAACAAGACGGTTGCCCTGCGTAACACTATAGCAGTTCGGGAATACCTTAATGCAACCTTTCTAAATAGCCTTACGAGTGGATATGGTACCATCTTAGGGCCTGCTCGATCTCTGACCTCTCGCCAATAACTTTTTTTCTCTGGGGTTACGTAAAATCTCAAATTTATGGTTTCCAAGAGAATAGGGCTAATAATCTTCAAGAATTACAATCAAATATTGAAAATTTTTTCAGGAATATTAGCCCTAACATGCTTTATAATGTTAGAAGGCTTTTTTATGGCAATCTCGATACTGTTTAGCACAGAAAGGGGTTTATTTGAACATTTACGGTAAATTTTATTTTTTATGAGACAAATCATATTATCTTCAAAAATATGCAATAGGGGTTTTTGAAGAATACATTTTTATTTTTTTTTATAAAAGACAAATCTTATTTTCTTCAAAAGGCTGTAACAAAATAGTTGTTGCGACCTGATAAATAAATCATTTTTAAATTATTAACTATGAATACGATAACGCGTAAACTCGTCTATATGCACTGCGCAAAGCGGCCGAACATATTCTACTAACAACTAGGCTAGACCAACTCATCCATCTATCCTATCGGATCGCTGTCAGCGGCAGTCGGGTTGACCCTCCAAAAACTGCAACGAATAACGAACGAGATACGATAAGTCGGTCATTGGCAAATTCGTCCGAATATTTTCTATGTTCGCAGTGGCGTGCGCCTTACTGTATTCATAACTTCATTCTTCATTTCACTACCATACAATTTCCTACTTATACAGGGTGTCCGGATTTGGTTGCAAAAGCAGGATATCTCGCTTATTTTTAAAGATAGAACCTTGCGGTTTTCACGAATCTGAGCTAATTTTTTTGTGAAACTCATAAAGCTGTAAACAAAATTTTCATAGCCTTCTTCGTTTATGAGATACAGGGCGAAATAGAAAATCTTGCATTTTGGGACGCCCCTCGTATCTCGGTTATCCTTTAACCTAACGCAAAAGGAAAAAATGCTGCTTATGCCATTTTTTACGCTGGATCCAGCGGCGTAGTCATATTTTTCATTTGAGTTGTTATTTTTTAGATATGACCCAAAGTTGTGTTTTTTTAAATGGGACACCCTGTATATTTGTCCAGAAATTGATTTGTCCTTTTAAAAGCTTCTCAAAAATATATAATAGTATGGGTCTATTTTAATAAACAACAACAAAAATCCTAATTTTTGCAAAACAATGCTTCCTTTTATTTAAAGTCGTTAACAATATCTACATCCTAACAATAAATCAAAATAAATATGTAATTAAATCTATTTATCAAAATATGTATTGATAATTTCGCACCAAAAAAGTAGCACCTACCTAGATCTATGTAACACAAGAACAAAACAGTAATAAATTATTATGTAACAAGCCTTTCAGCAAAAATCAACTGTCATATAAGAACTACAGTAACCAAGGAAATCAAAAGAACTGTTCAAACAGATTTCCATTTTGTTCTACGCATGCTTCGCACAATTTTCGGATTCGTTTTAGGGAATTAAGCAAAATAACGGGATGATTTTGTAAATAGCGAAAATTTTCTCTTATGGCATTTTTTAATTCTTGAACATTATCATAGTGATCTTTATAAATTCTATTTTCCAGATATCCCCATAGAAAGAAATCTAAAATCGACAAATCTGGGGACCTAGGGGCCATCTTATAGGTCCATTTGTTCCGATCCATTGATTGGTAAAATTATTGTCCAGAAATAATCTCGTCATTCCAGAATTGTGTGCAGGAGCACCGTCCTGCTGAAAATAAATTTCGTTAATTTGCGCTAGAGGAACATCGTCAAGTAATTTAGGTATAGCTGCCTCTAAAATTTCTGTATAGCGATTGGCTGTTAGATTCCCTCAAATATATAAAATTTTATATGTGTTCCTAATATGATGCATGACACATTTAGACCAAACCTGCCCTGCTGCCTTCTGGGAAATATTTGGTGTTGATTTTCCTGGGACCAGAATCTACTATTGTGCCTACTGAGTATACGAGAATTACTGAAATGTGCTTCGTCTGACCATATAACCTTCCTTTCAAAATCTCTAACCATATGGCATCTTTCTCGAAACCAATTACAGAAGACTACCCGACGCTCTGCATCCCCTAGCTGTAAGTGCTGCACGAGCCTAAATTTGTATGGGTGGTATTTGTACTTTTTTAGAATTTCTTGAACTCTAGTTTTTGGAATCCCTATGCTCTTTTCACTGGCCCTACAAGAGTTTGTAGGGTAAGTTTCTGCATTAGCCAAAACCGTAATTTCCTCAGCCTCCCGATTTTCTTTATTATATGTTTTCGTACGAGGTTTGATAAATAATCCGTGATTAAGTAAATTCTTTTTTATCCGATAAAAAGTGGATATATTAGGTTGCCTCCTTTCTGGATATCTAAATAAAAATTAAGCAATAGTATTTCAACATACCTAAAAATTAACTATTTACCTGTTAAAATACACCTCAGAAGCCGCTTCAACATTTTCATTACTTAATATAAAACATATCGTACTTTTCATAATGTTTGAAAGTTTGGTTTTCTTCCATAATAATACAAATATATTTTTACACAATAAATAAATACAAAAAACTAGCGCTATATTTTTTATACGCGTACAAAATTGGGAAATGTCATTTGCTTCCAAGAAAACAAATTAAAATAGACCCATACTATTAGATATTTTTCAGAAGCTTTTAAAAGGACAAATCAATTTCGGGGCAAATATACAGGGTGTACTATTTAAAAAAACACAACTTTGGGTCATATCTAAAAAATAACAACTCAAATGAAAAATATGACTACGCCACTGGATCCAGCGTAAAAAACTGCATAAGCAGCAATGTTTCCCTTTGCGTTAAGTTAAAGGATAACCGAGATACGAGGGGGATCCCAAAATGCAAAATTTTCTATTTCGCCCTGTATCTCATAAACGAAGAAGGCTATGAAAATGTTGTTTACGGCTTCATGAGATTCACAAAAAATTAGCTCGGGTTCGTGAAAACCGCAAGGTTCTATCTTTAAAAATAAGCGAGATACCCTGCTTTTGGAACCAAATCCGGACACCCTGTACAGTTTTTTCGCAAATTCTGTTCAAATATTTGAAGGAGCTATTCTATACACAGATTTTTTTTTAAAGTTCTATGGATATGAATCCGAAACGTTACGTTTTTAAGATACAGGCTGTTAAAGTTTTAAAGATATTATAATTTTCTTAATGTGCCTCGTACATTGCTAGAGATATTTCATTCAGATTTGGAACATGATAAGGATTGAATTCGACCTATGCAAAATACCCTGATCATCACTTCTATTACAACAACTATTAATACTTTTAATTTCAAAACCTCATATTTCCGTTATTGATGAACCGATTTGAGTTTAAAAAACCTTTTTTCAACTGAGGGATCGTTTCTTCCTTTTCAGGGGCCTCTGTTATAAATCACTCATTATGTTGTATTATACGAGGAAAAACGAAAACTAACCGTGCACATTCAGCAACATTTTATATGAGCGCGAAACAAGAACCAGACTATGGAGTTTTTTTCGGGTTAGGCTTTGGTTACACGTGAATCCGATATACAGGGTGTTAGGGGTTTGACTAGAAATATATTAACACATCGATATGTGTCATTTCGATGTGTTTCAATTTTCGTGCGTCCCTATTGACGTCAAGAAGAGTATGTAATTAACTGTATGTTTTTTTAGTGACGGAGCTACAGCTAGCGGTCTGTATGTGGCATTGGCAAATATTATAGAACAAATGCAAGTGGAGAAAATTTGCGACATCTGTCAAACGGTCAGAACAATAAGAGTTTGCAGGAAGCAGTTCGTAAACAAAGCGGTAGGTACCTATTAGTTTGAAACTAGTGTATGCAAAAGCAAATAAAGCAAGCTATATATAAAGGGTGTTTTCAAACTAACGGTTTTGTTTCACTATCAGTTTACTTCTCTCGCCCTGAAAATATTTTTTCCTACGATCGTGAGAAAAAGAAAGTACCACTTTTCCGCACGATTTTTGAAATTATGACAGATATTATATAAAATGTTCTAATTTGACACCCCTGCTATATATTACAATAATTAGGTGCAGGTTCTAATTAAAATGTCAAATACACATCACCTCTTTCTAGAGCAGGTGGTAAATATTGTTGTATGCCTCAGCAACTGTCAAACAATCAAACATTGATAATCAAGAACTGTAGCCTTTTTTCAGTTTCATCATTTTTGCAAGTTTTTGTGGTAAAATTGACAGCGAGGAAGAACCGTTAAAAGGAGAAGGTCTTTCAGAAGACATCATAGCGGCCATCAACGCAGCAAATAGTACTCTGATTCCAGAATAATCTAAAGAACGTTACAAAAAAAGAGTTCAGGGCAGTGGCGGCACGCGGGTGAAAAACTAAGTAAAGTGCAAATGAAGCAAGAAAACATCGCAATAATTTTTTTTCCAGAATTTTTTTTATATGTGGAAGGGGTAGAATATTTTTTACCACTTACCATACCGATAATATCCTCATAAAATGGATGAGTTGCCCTAATCTCCTCCAGAAATTAGTTTTGAATTGAAATATTGCCTAGAGAAGTTAAGTCTTTTTTGAGATATTGTATTTCTTAAATAAGTTTTTACACGTTTGAGGCAAGAAAAACTTCTTTCCACTGAAGCACTTGTCGACGGTATTGTCAAAATAAGGGAAAACTCTTTATATGCTTTGGTTAAAATATCTTTATTTTAATTTTTTTTTCACTTGCTCTTGCAGCGATGTATTCCAATTACTGTCATTGAAGAACGCAACTTGAACAATCACATTTACTAACTTCGAATTTGAAGACCAACGAGTTTCTGTAATTGTTGGTATACGCCTCGTAGATGCAGATGTAAGAGCATAAAATCGTTTGGCTGAGTGATGAAAAAATGAGGGAATACCACTAAGGCTTGCAAAAAAATTTGATATTTAGAAATATTTTTAAACTTTGCTGCATCAGGACAAATACAGCCTGCGGCGCTTTTTCTTTTTTTTTTAAGGCCATTTAGATGGCCAGACATTACACTTGCGCCATCATAACATTGCCCTATTAATTTATGTTTATAGTCAAATTGGTCCAAAATTTGATCCAATAGAGAATATAAATTCTCCGACGTTCAATCGCAGCTGACATAAAATCCTAAGAATCTCTCGACTATTGAACCTTCTGAATTAACGTATTTTAAAATTATGGAGCACTGGGAGGTTTGTGTAATATCACTGGTGTCATCCAGAAAAAAAACTGTGTGAAATGCATTCAATTAAATTCAATTAATAATTAATTATTTCTTTTTGAATAGTTTTCTAGTCAGCAGTAAAAACATTTTTAATTTTGCATCTGCAATAAATCTACAGTAAGCTACAAATACCAATTGCACGTTTAACTTTAATATTTATCGTTAATTTGATTTTTCTTATCCTATAAAAGTTTATATAAAGCATTTATGAAATGCACGTTTAACTTTAGTAATATCCTTAATTTGTTCTCAATTCTCTATTCTCCTAATCTAAAATAAAGATGTATGTATGTAGGACTATTAGCACTGAAAAGTAACTTTTCCGCGCTATTTGTTAAATTAATGAATATCTTATCTAAAACACTCAATAATAATTTTTGTAATTACAATAAATTATTATTAAACTCAAAACAAAACCTGAGGACTATATCGGTCGTAGGAAAAAATTTATAACACATGCGGAAAGTGACTTTTCCGCACTTGACGGATGCCGTCGCGTGGTACTTCTCCGCACTTGTTAGGTAAATAACTATAATATAATAAAATGTAATATTATTCATTACATGTATAACGCTTTTATTTTTTACAATTCCCTAAAGTATTTTTTTATTTTTAGATACAAATTGAATTGCTGTATAATGCAGCGGTGATATATGCCAACAACTTCGGAGTATATAATGAACCTAACTCTATATACCAGGAGTGAACCATGCCTCTTCATAGCTCTGATCATGTATAATGACATTTATAAATTATTAATTTTAAACAGTGATTTACACAAAGTGTCTATTCGATAGGAAAAAAGAATAGAATACTATTTTAAGTACCAGATACTACTATTTTTTTTTAGATTTTTAGCAATTGAAGGCACATAATTTTTATACATATATATATATATATATATATATATATATATATATATATATATATATATAGGGGAGAACCGGTATGAAGTGGACACTTTAATAAAAATGATTAAATTAAAATGTTATGGACAATGAAATCCATTAAAACCATATAGGCGAAAAGCTCTATTAATATCTTTGTAAAATGAACTATTAAAAAAAATTAGGCAAGCTTATGATCTGAGTAATATTTAAATTTGGAAAAACATGCCTTTGTCCATTTCAAAACATCGATGTATTGAAACGGACGGTGGTGGTTTTGAAAAGGACAGTAGTGATTTTAAAAATTATATACGCATTAAAAGACATTAATTGCTTCAAAAATAACTTTTATTTAAACATAAGCTATATTAGGAACAGTTATTACAATAAAAATGACGAATTCCCTTAAGACCACAAGTTTCATGTGCCCATAAATTGCATATGAAGCACTGTAACCAGTCTGTATTGCTATGCTGGTATGCCTTCATGCAACAAACACAATTATTTTGATTTACTGCATTATTTTTGTCTTTGGTTTGAGTGTTCAGTTCATTGTTCTCTTTTAGTGTTAGTTGGTTTTGTTCATTGTTGGGTTTTATTTCTGAAATTTGGAAATAATGACTTAGCGGAAGTTCATCAGACTGCTCACTATCATCAGGATTCTTCCTATGGCAGTAGTCGTGTAATGGCAAATCGTCATCACTTGAATCGTGTATAGAAAAATTGTCCAAATCTTCTGAACTTGAGGACTCTTGAATAAGGGTTTTTATTCGTTTTGTTGTAGCCGCTGATATTTTTAGATTTGACTTCTTCTTTGTTGCCGCTCCTTTTTTTCTAAAAGTTTGTCTTTTTCTGATGTCTCAGTGATTACCGTTGTTTTCCCTTTCCTAGGTCCTCGCTGACAGCCTTTTTTTGGAGGTGCCTTAGGATATGGCCTTAGTTGTTCTGGAGTTATAGTAATTTTCGAAGTGGAAGGCTGTGAAACATCACCTTCTAAAGATTGTGGGGTTGTATCTGTAGTGGTGGAAGTTGATGGCTGAGCAACATCTTTGATGCCTTGTGAAGTGCTTGGATCTGGCCGATCTGACACAAATGAAGACAAAAAATCGTCCTCAGAAAAAATATTTCTATTAAATGGGTGTATTCCGGTTGCCAAAAATGCCTTTGTTATATTTGGCGGTGAAAATGCATGAAGAAAAGCCTCGTTAGCAAATGAAGCCACTTCATAAATAGTTACCGTTTTTCCTGGGTTTGATAACATCCAAGAATTCATTGCTGTTCTATATCTGGTTTTAATATACACAGACATCTAATGGCTGTAGTCGGTGACTACAGTGCGGGGGAAATGTAAGAATGGTTATATAATTTTCCCTTGCTAACTTGACAACTTCGAGTGTAATATGCGTTTTATAATTAATTCTGTTTTTTCTTTTACGGATAATTCCGATTTTTGTATAAGTTTTTCTAGTATATCTAGCAGTTCTTTTGTGGGTATTGATGTAAACAGACTTTTTACATCAAAAGAGACAAGTTTAGGCCATTGTGTCAATAAGGGAACACTGTGCATTTTTTTGTTCAGGACTTAGACCAGGAGTTTTTTGAATATTTGCAAGCATTCTTGCATGGAGTACTTGCAAACGATTGAAAAATGTTAGGGGAGATTCGTTAGATAATTGTTTAAGACGTTGCAGGTCTTGAATGAGTGAGAGAGGTCCCTTGTATCGCCAAAATGCAGGGGTTTCTCGAGTTTATAAGTTGAGCCGCTCTACCTCGTAGTTTATTTTTTACGAAAATCACTAATAATTTTTTTTGGTCTGCGACTGCCATATCATTTGCACAGTCACAAGCATTTAAAAATGTTCCTAACGAGTTTTGATCGCCCTCAATTTGATCGCCCTCAAACTCCGGGATAATGGAAAATATCTCGGATAATTTATAGGGCTCGATAGCTTCTGTAACAGTATTTTTTGAATCTTGTGCCACAGTGGCAGTAGCTGCTCTACTAGTTTGAGAGCGTGTATCAGGCATTGTTCTTAAAATATCATTCAATATAAAAGAAATAAGCAATAACTAACAGGGAAATATCAGATTTTCAAACAGAAATTCAACAAATCACTTCAAAACGCAAAATTCAATTTTAAAATAAAAGAGATGATTCGTTACTTACGAAAATACTCCAAGATGCATGAATTGTCTTGTTCTCGACTTTGATCAACCATGGGCTTCACTTGGTGTTCCTTCCGTTCCTGTCGTCAAGTGAGGACTCTTCACTTGAGAGGGTTGGTTCTTTTTTCGTTAAGGGATGAATCCGCCGTCACAGTTGGAGTTCTCCTGTTCTGTTGACGTTGACGAATCCTACCACGACTGCGCCAATTGTTATCACGACAACTTTAAAATTCACTTTTAAAGTTGATGATTTTATTTATAAAACACAAACTTTACTTAATTACAAAAATATTAAAACAATTAAAATTCAAATATCAAACTGACAGCATAACTAACTATTTCTATTACTAACTTAAAATTATATTTACAAGAGTATTTATATCATTATATTTGCAAGCATCAGCATTGTTCCCACGGTAAAGTCAGGTTGAGTGTTTCCTACTGATGTTGCATCCTGTGAAATATCAGGTCTCGTCGCTATTGCGTAATGTCACCTCCTGTGACCGGCTTGTTTAAACAATTTATAGTCTAATTTATGCCTCACAGTTGGTAGTGTATCTATCCACTAAACCGTGCGCAGAGCGGAGAGTTTTGCCGCGGAGAAAAACCAGACTTGCAAGACGGCTTAACGTGAAGTCAGAGGTCCGGCGGTCAATTTGTTAAAGTTCAAACAATTTGTGCATTCTTCTTTCTCAAAATCGTGTGTTCCAATGGCCTACTAGTGGTGATATTCCAATTGTAAAAAAAGGCCGGCCGGCACGTCAAGATAACGATCCCATAACGATAGGTGAGTGGTTTTACACTTATTGATTGTGAACATTATCAAATTCGTGTTTTTTCATACTTTAATTAACAGTCAGTTTCCTGACTTTTTTTATATGTGGAGGGTTAGAATATTTTTTTACCTAACCTACCTAAATTTTGTATACTAAATCAATTCTCCTATATTGCCTAGAGAAGTAAATCTTTCTTGAGATATTGTATTTCTTAAATAAGTTTTTACACGTGCGTTTGAGGCAAGAAAAACTTCTATCCACTGAAGCACTTGTCGACGGTATTGTAAAAATAAGGGAAAACAGTTTATATGCTTCAGTAAAAAATCTTTATTTTCATTAATTTTTTACACTTGCTGCAGCGATATATTCCAATTACTTTCATTGGCAAAAATTAGTGTCATTTCCATAAAAATATGCTCCAATATTTCATAAAAAAGGGTTCTATACTTACTAATTTCTTCAGGTGAAAGCTTAGCAAGTTCACGTTTGTAATGATTTATTTCTGTAATAGAATTTGTTTTATCAAACATGATATTCATTTTTTACAGAGCGCCTCACGACAGCGTTTTATATTGGATATGCAAAAATGAATGTCAAGCGATTTTTTTTTGATGAACGTCAAATAGTATGTCCGTGATTGAGAAAATGTCATTAAACACTAATGCCAGAAACGTGAATTCAAAATCGTTCATCTTACCTAAAAATCCTTTCGCAAACCAGATCGATTTTTGATCATATTTGTCACAGTTTGCAAATAAATAAATGTAAAAAACACGTCTTTTAAGTTATTATATACATATACATACATATATATATTGACAATCAAGACACAATCAACAGTCAGTTGTTTATATTATTTATTTAGAACAATATTAGAAAATGACTTGTTTTAACAGTAAATGCTGTACTATATACATATTTTCATTTGAACAAGTGTATTAGATTTCTTCAGAGTTCCATAAATAATTTCAATTTGGTATATTTTTTAGTTACCAACAGGTGTGGTGGTTGAAATCCCTGTTGGGTCGCAGGCTGAACTGGTTGACTGTTAATTGAAAAAGTAAACTGAGGTTCTTTGCGTGCTTGGGGCTGCGTTTGTGAACCGAAAATAGAACCAGTTCTTTGTGGATTTAAAGGCTGATTTTGTTGACCAAAAGTCTGAACAGGAATGTCCTGCTGACGACTATTATTAGGTGCCATACAATCTACGGAATTCTTTATATTTACCTGATACCGGCCACAAAACTTTGGCATATCAATCGTGAGCCATTCATCTTGAACGAAACCTTCACATTTAAACACTTTGCAATTTGCTATCGTATCCACTTCTTCAATCAAAACTCGAATGTTATTTGCACCAAAGTGAATTATAACATGGTACAACTCATTCGTCAGCAGCCAATAATACTCTTTACGCTCGTAGCTGTCGCAATTAATAATATTGTTGTTGATCAAAGCTGGTATCTTTGCATGCCAATGTTCGACAAAATTTTGTGCAGAAAAAAGTACTTCATTGCAGTCTCTTAAAGGACATTTATAGGGTCTAAGTGAACACCTTAACTTGTGTGGAAAATAATCCTTAATGCTGAGTTTTACGCTACATCCAGGCCAGTCGCATGAAACTGTAAACTTTTCAAGGTCGAGCAGCGTTTTGAATTCTCTCGTAGTTTTACACAAAATGCAGAATCCTGAGAGGCAATTTTTACAGTAACAGTGATTTTTCGGACAAAAGTAAGGCTCGGTGAAGGTGTCCTTTTGACAACCGCAACATCTGAAAAGATTATGCGACATTATTTTTATTACTTTCATTGCGGAAGTATAGTTTTGGTAGTCGTTTTCTAGTTGCCTTTTAAGACCGCTCAAATATTCTTCAGACTGGCGGAGAAGTATATACTTTTTTTGTAATTCTAGCTCTTTTTCCTCTAGGGTAATTGTGTCCATCATGATCTGACACTGTATTTTGGCTGTAGGGCCAAAAATCGATAGCAAAACTTCTCGCGGTTTCTCGAGGGTCCCTCCAGAAGTTGCACCTAAAAAACCATAATCAGTCGACGTCTGAAGGCTATTAAAAAATTTCACTGTGTATTGGTTAATGCCGGGAGAAAGATTACTAGTAAGCAGTTTAAATACTATTTTAACAACCTTATCAGTCATTTCAACAGTTAGAAAGATCAGATTATTATCTCCAATTGGAACAAGTAATTTTCTGTTTGAAGAACCATCAGACAGCGAGAAAGAGAATGTTTCATCCAATGACACATTTTTGGATGCACTTGTACAGAATGGTTTAAAATTTGCAATAAATTCCCAGAATATGAGCAAAAAAAGCAAATTTGTGTTGGAGAAGAGCATCTTTCTTCATGTTCCTGAACATCAGTAATTTTTAAGGTCTCCTTGCATCCATTTAGGTAGTTTACGCATCGAAATTTGAACCTAAAAAGAGAAGAATATTAAACATGAAGTCAAAACATTGTTTAAAAAAATAATAAAAGGCAACAGTGGCTGCTCTTGAGGAACTGTGTAGATGGTGTCAAGATTATTGAGCAATTCACTGCCAATAAAAAAAAATCTGTATAAAATTCCCAGAACTACCCTCAAAGTCAAAGTCAAAAATTGCTTTATTGCTTAAGATAAAATCTTGTTACAAAGCCAAAGGTAAGGCCAAAAAAAAATATAAGTAAAAGTAGATAACAATAAGAAATAAAAACAGAGAGTTATAAAAAAACACACATCAAAAGCACTAATATAATATAAATATACATACACATATACATATAAAAAACACTAAACAGAGACTTGGAATGAGGAAGTCTATCCAGTGTCATAATACATCATTGAAAAATTCCAGAAGGCCATAATAAGCTTTTTTGAGTAATATGCATTTAAGAGAAGATTTAAATGTTTTAATATTATTCAAAGTTCTCACACTCTCTGGTAGGTGGTTGAATATATTGCTACCTGTATAGAATATTGAGCTTTTAACTTTTGAAGTGTGAGGTATGGGCAGTGGCAGAGCTCCAGTTTGTCTTGTATTATAATGATTGTAATACTCTCGATTTTAAGTTTTTTAAACATCATAAAAGCTGTCTCGAAAATAAAAATACAATTTAGAGTTAGGATTTTGCGATTAATAAATAGTGGTCTACAAGAATCTCTACCACTTACCCCGCACATATACCTCACTGCCCTCTTTTGCAGAACAAAAACTGAGTTTATCAGATATTGGCTCGAATTACCCCAGAAGCAGACCCCATAACACAAATGGGATTGTATTAAGGCCGAATATACTGATTTCACAATGTGTTCATCCAACTCGTTCGATACAACTCTCAAGGCATAACATCCCGATGCCAGATTATTGCATACTTTCAAAATATGATTCTTAAAGGTTAACTTAGTGTCTATGGCTACACCCAAAAATTTAATATTAGATTTTATCGAAATCTGTTCATTATCAAGATAGACATCATCAAGCGAACACCCAAAATGCATAATGTTGGTCTTAGAAATGTTGAAAGAAAGGCGATTAGCATCACACCAACCTTTAATTTGTTCAACATCATTTGCGATTGCATGAGTTAGCCCCTCAGGATTCCTCGAATGCCACAAAACTGAGGTATCGTCGGCAAAAATTGTGAATTCACCCTTGATTTTCATTGACGATAGATCATTTATATAGGCAAGAAATAAAATTGGTCCTAGAACAGAACCCTGAGATACTCCCAAAATAATTTCTCGTTTAATAGAATCAACCTCATGCAACCTGACACTCTGACATCGTCCGGAGAGATAAGACCCAAACCAGTGAAGAGCACTTCCCCTGAAACCATACTAGTCTAGCTTCCACAACAGTATTCCATGATCCACGCAATCGAAATCTTTAGCGATATCACAAAAAACTGCCGCAGCTGCCTCACCCTCATTTATGTAAAGATACAGATTATCAAGAAATGCAAAAATTGCATCTCCTGTACTCCTACCACTCTGAAAACCAAAGATTTTGTGCTTCTCTAAGTACGAGATACCTCTTTTTTTACAAGTTTTTCAACTACTTTAGCAATCGTAGGTAACAAGGAGATTGGTCTGAAATTTGCTGGAGTAGTCACATCCCCGCCTTTATGCATTGGAATGACAATCGCTTCCTTCAGAGATTCAGGAAAGATTCCTGCAGCAAAAGAATCATTTACAGCCGTCACAAATGCGTTCAAAGTAGGCTCTGGTAAAGTTTCTAATACCCTCACTGAAATTTCATCGCATCCTGAAAAATTTTTCATTTGGAATCATTCCTTTTATTAGGAATGTTAAAGAGTAACCCAATTTAGCTTCGCACATAGTTATTTAGTAACCACACATACACACAAGCACACACAACACACAAGCACAGCACACAAATTTCATATTTGATTTACAGTAAGGGACCCAGATTCCCTATTCTCTATGGAAATGGCAAATCCTTTATACCATATATTTCCAATTTACTCAGCAGTATTCCATGATTTACACAATCGAAAGCTTTGCTAAGATCATGGAACAACACCTGCAGCAGACTCTCCTTCATTTACCTGAAGGTAAAGATGTTCTAGAGAAGAAAATTTTGGCATCATTGATACTTTTTACCTTTCTGATAACCAAATTTAAATAATTTTTTAATGATTATGCCTTGAATCATTATGGCAAACCGCCACTGTCACGCCATCTTCCTTCAATGTGAAGAACAGAAAATCAAGATAATATATATTTCATATATTTTGGTATTTAAACTATAGTATTATATATATATATATATATATATATATATATATATATATATGAATAATTTATAACATTTTCCCCTTTGTTTCCTCCTCTCTCTTGGTTTTATTTTGCTAATATTTTTCTCTAATTGCCTAATATTTCAGTGTTTTCTAACTATTACAGAGACAATTCTCATATTTTTAAAGTTTCCTTCCTTCTACATTTATCTGACTGATTATTATTATATAATATATTGCTGTGGACATATTTTTGTAAAGTTTATTGAATTGAGTTGAGCAGTATATATATAAACTACTGTAAGGTAGGCAACTTGTCATCCTTCTGTGTTGTGCTTTTAGACTATTAATGACATATACTCTCTCTATTTCTTTCTTTATGTTAAAATAATACTTCTATCTCTTTTACTCGCCCCCCCCTTCATATTCATGTTCTGGAATTCTCTAGAAACATGTTTACCATGAAACAAAATGAAGACCCATCATGGGCATCTATCTCTTTAAAAGTTTTTAATTTTCATGAGAAAATATGTATTTTTAAAATTTTAAGTTGCTTCCATTAACAGAATGATGGTTTGTTGGAATTAAATGTGTCTTGCTTTCATGGAATGTTGTTGTTTCAAAGTAGATCCACATTGGTGAGTTTATACTTATTGGAATGAACTAGTTTGTTTCTTTTAAATTTTTTTTTGTACAAAAAAGTCCTGAGAAACGGATAAATTTTATCATGAAAGCTTCAGTAAACAATAAACGTTCCATTACTTTATTTGGCTTTTTTATATTTACAAAGTGTGTCCTCACTATCCTGGAGTTTTTAATTTTTCTCCCTAATTAGTTAGTCTCAACTATGTCTTTCTTATATATACATGTATATATATATATATATATATATATATATATATATATATATATATATATATTATCTTCAATTACAAGATTACTAATGTCAGATGCCTGCTTACCCTGTAGCGATAGAGGTAAAGAGCGATGTAGTATAAATCTGATTTTCAAGGGCTTTAACACATCTCCCACAGACACTTCCCCCTTGATAAATAATTACAGGATCCACAGAAAGAAATTGGAAACATTCCTGGCAAACCTGTTTCTGCAAAACGTGGTTAGGTAAAGCCTGAAGCACCTCCATTTTACTGCATTTCACAGTTTTAGGTCTACAACACAAAACATTAATCTAAATAATAGTAATAGTAAAGTCAACAATGAATAACTGAATAACTTATGCATGTAGGTTTATTCTTAAATAATTTATTTATTACTTTAAATTGTAACAATATATACTTTTTCAATGCTCTAAGCCACGGCATTCCACAGGCCGCATGCGGCCCCTAAGGTTCTATTATACAGAACAGAAATTGAACTTCAAACAGTACCCTGCCTTTAATCACTGGTAACATCGAACTTGAACTGAATATTAGATTGAGTCTCAATAAAATTCCTCCTATTTTTTTTTGAGTTGATTCCTATAGGATGTTTGTTTTTGAATGAAAGTGGTGGAGTTAAATTGTTCTTTTATATTTAATAAATATTTTAAGTTAGTTTTGTATGGTTGTGGTTTGCTTCAAAAAAAATATTTTTATAAAGGGATCAAAGGTACAAAATAGAGACAAGGGGCTGTAGAGATTTCTTTTTCTATAAAATAGGTCCTACATGATGTTCTGAGATGCAATCTGGTAATACACCTAATCACTAATTTTTGGAGTTTAAAAATATTTATCCAGAAATGTCATGCTCCCCAGAGCAGAAGTCAACATGGTTTCAGGGCTGCAAAGTCTACAAAGACTGCTTAGTGAAGCTGGTTGAATTTATCCCTGAAGAATTGGAACTGTTACAGCAGTTGTCATCACTGCCAGACATATTGGTTTCAGTTTGTCCAGCACAAAACCTGCTGGTTGATTTTATCCCTAAGAATTGCAGCTTTTACAGGAGTTTTCTTTGCTGTCTAACACACTGAACCTTTAGTTTGTCAGACAAGAACTGCACTGTGTCCGAATCAGAGAAAACGCTTTATATTTAGTAATGTCATTCTTAGGATAATGAAAGCTGGTAGTCAATCCTAACAAATATCAAATCAGCATAAAGCCAGGCAATAGCTTGTGACAGCCTGAGTCAGTGGCACATTTCAAACAGATTACTGAACAATAACACAGTTAAGGTGTTTTTATAAGAACAACCTGATAGCTAATATTAATGACATTGTAGTGTCTATTTAGTTTCTTAGATCTTTCTACATGGTAGCACTAGATGAGATTACTAAATTGACCATATATGCCCTGTGCTCAAGTGGAGCATAGGTACTAAGCTCTTCTAAAACTAAAAAACATCCACAAGATACTCTTAAAAAATAATAATATGACATGAGAAATGAACATCATCATTTCTTTACTATAACTGAATTAGGACTATAAATTAAGATGTTACAAATCTAGGTAACTCAACACTCTACGTTAACTGGCAAATGGTTATATTTGGCAAAAGCTTAAAACAAAGGGTTACATAAAGCTTTATTGGTCCTTGAACTACTTCTGTATACATTTCTACTATTATAAAAGTAAATTATAGTAAATATGTTTAATAAATATTATTTTATGTTACTTTTTTGAGTTTGATAACCAGATTAATTCCCAGTCCCTTATCTGATAACCTTTACAAGGGGTCCTTTGTATTAATTAAATATACCATCATTTTCGCTCTTTCACTAATGTGTTTTTAATAGATAGATAGATAAATATATATTAAGCCCACTCTACAGTTATACATTGTTTATAGCAAGTCAGAAAAAAATATTTATAAATATTTATCTTAGTAAACAAACAATAAAAATTATTTAAAATAGAGAAGAAACAAAATATTTATAAAGTACAATTAAGTCTACCTAATTACCTAGAATGCTATTGGTCAAAATGTTTAACTAATTACAAGAATGTCCACAATTACATTCAGTCTAAGTGAATTAATATTACATTTATACAAATAATGAATTGTAACTTTGCTATAGTGCCATTTTATATGCGTTTAATGGATTTTCTACTGATTTTTTACAGAATTTGGCCAAATATTTGTTAAAACAAAGGAATAATAACATGAATATAGACTTCAATTATGGATATCTCACAAATGAAACAATGCCAAATAAATCTGATGCATGATCAGTTATCAACGCCCCACAATCTACCAGTAAAAAAAATAAATAATTATCTCAATTTTATCTGGAACATATACAAAAGATAAAATAGTTACCAAACTTCTCATATTTTGTCAGGAGAAAATATACATACATTTGGTTTGGATGCTTAACAATCTTTAAAATTGCAGGTAAAGTCACTTCTATGACGGTATGTAAATTATGTGTATTATATACCTTAACTCTTCACAGTTTGTAGTTATTTTTTTAATAAAAAAATGTATTGGCAGATTTATTTACATGAACACAACGGTTATGTTTGTCTTAACATCTTTCCTTCTATTTAAATGCTTGTTGGCTTCCGTTCTTTAGGATACGATTTGCCAGCTCATTCTGATAGCGATTATATAATTATTTGATTCATAACCGATAACTAAGAAATGTATTGGTTTTTGATTCCACCTTCTGTAAATATTTACTTACACCATCACTGGTTTTGTTGACCTTTGTAATAATTTTTTTCTATAACTCTTTCTCGCCGATTTTTGTGATTTTTTAACGAAATGGTAGATTTCCGAACGCTGTTTTTGAATCCGAAGTCAAATCGATTCGACAAAGTTTTGTTTCCGGATTATCTTTCTTCAAAATCTCAAATTTCACTAATTTTTCTTCTTTCTTTAGAAAATTTCCTTTGGTTTAGCATAAAAGTGGTATTAAACTGTGTAATTATTATAAAATACCTATTTTATTGCGTTTTTATGACCAAAAACCACAATAATGGAACAGTAAAAATATCGTTTCAAAACCTATAGTTTTTACACTATGTCAACCGTAAGTTTTTTGATGTTGGTGCCACTGAAAATTACGTATTTGAACACGTCTGTCGTTGGTCTGTTTCAAAAATTTAAAAATGCGGAGAGCATGTATTATTTAAATTGTAATTTTAGGCATAAATTGGCACCGTCGCTCGATTTATTACAACTAAAAGATTTATTATCACAAAATGCACTTTACTTTAAGATAATGATTTACTTTTTACACCATCACCGATTTTGATGATTTTTTGTATATAGGTAGTTTTGTTAGGACCTAATCACGAATCCGAAGTCAAATTGTACCGATCACATTTAATTTTTGAGATATTAATCTTAAAAATTCATATACATTCTAAAACCAATTTACTTTTTTCTACCTTTTTTATGAAAATCCGCTGGTTTTGAACGAAACTACTACCAACAAATCCAGAAAGACGTAAAACCAAACTCTCTTTTCATGTTTCTTGCCTTTTTTATATGAAAAATTGAGAAGATTCAAAAAAACTGCTGCCGTATTTCATAGTTTTTGGACTAGTAACTTTTTTCATCTTGGCTTCTTGACGTCATGAAAAACCATCGAGATATAACTTTAAAGAGAAATATTGGTTGATACAAATTAATTATGGTCACTTTTGTTACATATCTAGGTGGAACGGTACCGCCAGGAGCGCGGACGCACTAGGTGGATCGGTACCGGGTTAGCACCAAGTTAGGAGCCGTAGGCATTAACGGTAAAGCCCTAACATAAAAGGCGGACAATAGCGAAATGCAACACTGTAGGATTGTTAGACTTCCGCCGGTGATGCACGCCGCTGTTGGTTAATGTTGATCGTCATTTGTATTAGGGCTTTTTGATGATTCCTACGACGCCTAACCTGGTGCTAAGCCGGTACTAATTCACGTAATGCCCCGCCGCATATGTATATTAGAAAATATGGCCTGCCAACGTTGGATTGGAGTGGGCGGTTTATGGAATAGTGACAATAACGCAACTATATAAAAAAAAAACTCATGCTGACGTAGTGTAAAAACTATAAGTTTTAAATTAGATTTTTATTGATTTTTTTTAGTCAAAAAACTATCACTTTCATCAAATTTATGCTGAAACAAAAGATGTATCCTAAATAAAGAAGGGAAATTAATTAAAAAGTGAACTTTGAGATTTGTTGTCTTCAGTTCCGCGGTCAGCGGCCCAAAATCTACCAATGTCTCAAAAATTACAAAAATCGGCCAGAAAGAGCTACAATAAAAAAATTATCGTTTTTGTTGTACCGGTAGATTTTCAGTGAATCTGAAGTCTAATTTTTTTCGGCGACATTTCGTTTCCGAAATATACGCTATCAAAATTTACAATCTCATATAAACAGTTTTTACACTTTTTTTTCCGTTTGCTTGAGTAATTTTTAGAAGAAAACGATTTTACGGTTTAGGACTAAAGATACATTTACATTCAATTTCAACTCGAATTTGTTATAAAATTAGGTTGCTTGGCAGATGGCAACAGTTTGGTGTCATTTACATTAGACAAAATTCTAAGTGCACTTCACAGTCTTCCGGTTCGTCTCGTCGAAGGCAGACCTCTGTGTTATTAACATAAGTGGTTCCACGTGTTCGGTTTTGCTGCTTTATTTCGGGGGGAAGCGGTAGACTCAAGCGCTCAGAGTGGAAACTAACGACCCCGCTAGAAAGGGAGCAGACGCTGTGAACGTGTGAGGCCTAGTTGTTCCTGTATTCTATCCCGTTCGTCTGCCGCAGTTCTACATAGAATATTAGCGTAATGGCCGCTATGTGGCGGGAGTGGGAGGGGTAAGGGGATAGCTTGAAAGAAAAGGTTATCTCGTGAGACCAGTAGTACTCTCAAGGGGCATCTAGTGGAAGCCAAGATGCATTAGAAAGTTTTTAAATAAAGTCAACTTTAAAGATTTTGAAATACACGGGGTGATCGGGAGCTCAGAGCTCGCCATCCGGACATCCCACCGATAACGTCCCCAAACTGGAATAAAGTGTATCTCGCTCCGAGGGCCGCCGGATAAAGCGAGTAAGCTCCGGACGGGGAGCAATCTGGCAAGTTGCGAAGTGCAGTGCCAAAAACATATATTGGAATTGGAATTGGAAAGTGCACTTCAAAGTTGACTTCAGATTGAAGCAAGGAGCTTGCGGATGGCAAGTACAAATTCAATAAATGTCAAATTTTTAGGTTATAGTTTTTGATTTAGTGAACAACATTCTTAATATTTTTACACATCCAACAATTTACAGAATATAAGTGTTTTTTAATCGCTATAATGAAAAAACCTTTAATCGAATATTTCTGAGTTAATTTTGAAGACATAACCAAGATTAGAGTAGACATAAACTCCTAAAACCAGAAGCAAAAAGCGTAAAAAAAGTTACTAAACAATCTTTTTGTGCTAATTCAGTGTATTTTACAATAATATCTTGGAAAATAATAAAATTAAATAAATACAAAATCGGATCAGCTGTTCAGGAATAATTTCGAATGTAAATGCACTTTTACGAAATGTCAATTTCAACTTCGACTTTAAAGTGAATGTAAATCTAGCCTTACTCAAAAATCACATTAATAAAGTTGTATCTGTCAACTGTTATTTTTAATAGGGCATTGTTTAAATTTTTTTTTGTATATATATATATATATATATATATATATATATATATATATATATATATATATATATATATATATATATGTATATATGTATATACAGGGTGTCCCAATAGTGCGTTCTCGGTTGATATCTTGATAACGGAGAGCGATATAAAAAAAGTTCAAATATAAAAGTTGTAGAACAATACGGGCTACATAACATAAAATTATTTTCATTTATACAGGGTGTATCAAAACTCTGTAGCGAAGCAAAGTTGTGTTTTTTCTTATAGGACACCCTGTATATTTTTGCATGTTTAGATTCTGCTCGTGATTCTACACGTTTTTTGTATAACATGTACTATGTCTAAATCTGATAGTTTTTCTAATATCCGCCATTTTGTAAAAAATTATGAATTGCAGTGCCTTTTTTCAAACGACGTGGGCCGTTGGCTTTTTGATATAGGATTATGATTTTTGGCAGGAACATTATTTGAACAAAATTTGTCGGCGTTGTACAGGGAGTCCTAGATAAGTAGGAGAAATTTAAAAAATTAAAAACATCATATCTTCATTTTTTTAAATGGAATGCATAATATTTTAATATTTTAGACTATTCGTGACCCAAAACCCT